>VDFB02058242.1:526701703-526798391 GCA_007258455.2 Sequoia sempervirens
GCTCATCCCCGTTGTTCATATAGGGGGGGAGTGAAGGATGCATGATCAGCTGGATCTAGATCTCCAGTAATCTCTAGTTCCACCGCATCTAATCTAGATCACCAATTCCACCGCAACAATCTTCTTTTAATTTTCTGTTATTGAATAATGAACTGCAGTTGTCTATGCAGTCTTCTCCTAGCGATAGTATTATTAAGTTCCTTCATTTAGTTTTATTCTGATCATTGCATGAATAAATCGCATGATCATTGCATCTATGTTTTAGTTTGCTTTTCTATTAGTGCAGTTAAAACTAGGCTTCCGCCATGCACAAGGTATGCATGTGTAATCTGTTCTGTTCTTAGTCCTTTTACCCAGCGATATTTTGCTTGGTTATTCTTATATATGTACGCTGTTTAAGAATGTTTATATACAGCAGAATAATATAATACAGTTTCAATTTCTAGTGTTGCTGTTCGCTCAGACATTGAGCAGATTTATTAAGCTTTTCTTTTACTGTTTTTTTAATCTGAGTTAATCGGTATAGTATAAGAGCATTAGTTTTAAAGCTTTCAATTTCCACACTTCTGGAGAACGGTGGCATTTGCTTCTTGTGAACAGCTGAAGCATTCCTCTACGGTTGCGTCTCTCCAACATTGGAGGAGAACATAAGCTCTCTCTGGAGTTTGCCCGGAGACAGAGGTACTGAAACCATTTGCTGATGACGTATTCTTTACAAGATTATTAAGAACTATGCTCAAATTACTTTCGAATTCAGCGCTTGTATAACTATTGTCATTGCACATATACAGATGTATCGCTGAGTTGTGAACTATGCGTAGTAACAGCACAACACAGAACAACTGTCGATATTTTGCACTGTAGGCGATCTTCATGTTGTGTTCCCCGTTAGAATTCGTTCAGCAACCAGGCCATTTAAAGAAATTCGTAGTGATATTTCGTAGTTTTCTTCAATTTTTAGATTATCTGTTGGATCCCGTCGAGTTTAGTCTGTCCACACATTTAATGACATCTTAAAATTCCAAATTTTTCGCTAAAATTATTTTGGAATTATGACCTTAAACAGTATGATTATTTAATTATAAAATCTCTCTTACAAAATTTTTAATCACCTGACGTGTTGAATAATTCTCGGAGAGTTTGACAAAAATTAATCCATTTTTAATGGATGATTTGTGATCGTAGAGATCTCTTTAAGATGATGTAAGTCTTGATTTACTGTTAGTGAACACTATAGCGTATTAAATGCGCGCCTACGACAGCACCCCTCTAATCTGTTTCATATGATCTCAATAAGTAAATATTTCTGTAAGGCCCATCTTTAACAAGATGTATTTGCGTCATGTTCCTGCCGCTTGTCAGTTGTGTTTGGTTGTTTGTGAGATGTAGTTGACAGAAGCAGTTAGGAGGGTGCAATGTCACTTTGAATTGTCTTAAAAATAAAAAATATTACACATGGAGTTTTCATTTTTTCTTTATATTGTAAATCTTTGATGTAAGCTAAAGCCTTGAAACAAATATTTGTGAATAGAAATATATATTCATAGAGTTAGCATTGTATGATAGAGATCACGTAACTTGAAAGTTTATAGAAATAATTGTGCATGTAGCAATTGACATGTATTATCATAAATAATTATGCAACTGAAGTTTATAATTGGTGTCATGCAAATTTTGAGAACTAATAGATTTGTGGGTTGTTTGAGAGATTTAGTTGTTCAATGTAATAATAATATTTAGATAACTGATTTTTTTGTTGCAAATTGATGAATTGATAGCATATGTTCTCTTCGTTACTATGTGTTTAAAATTTAAAATTTTGATTCATGAAATCTAGCCCAAATATTTTTCAATTCCAACAGAAAATGTGAAAATCAAGTTGTTGAAAGAAGCAAAGACTGTAGTGTAGACTACAAAGGTATATCTTAATTGATGAGATTAAAAGACTAATTGACCAATTGTAAAATACATTTACTTGACAAGCAGACATATCTACAGTTTAACACCTAGAGTTAAATAGCTGGTATATATTGGTCATCCAATAGGTATTCTATGCCCCAAAGTGGAGGCAACTATTGGATCAATTGGAAAAAATGAACTCATTTTTTTCATGTACGAAGCAATTTAACATCCAAGTAGACAATACATTTGCACTAGATGATACATTGACAGATGTAAGTTTCTCATTAAGGCCATGCTCAAGCCTTTTGGAGTGGTAATTAAATCACAAATAAAAGGACCAATGTTCTAGAATTGGTTAATAAAATGACAAGGAATTTTGAACTAATCAGAAATATGATGTGAGCATATGCTCTTTGTATAGATTGACACCATCTCATTACAATTCTAAGGAGAGTAGATAATGCAAGATATCTTGAAACAAGCACATTGAAAATGCACTATAATCATAAATGATCCTATTTGTCATGTACTCTTTTTTCTATGGTGGAATGAAAGTCTAAACAATACTTACTAGGTTCTTAAAATATTAGTTAGGATCAGTGGCTAATGGTTTATTGTGATGCTAAAGGCTTGGTTGTCTAACTATTGCTTTAGGATAGATTATTCCTGACAATAAATAGATTAAAAATAAAAAAGTATGACTCCTTTTAATTTAGTGCACTCTTACTTATATCTTGTTTAGATTTTCTTTAAGAAAGGTTTAAAGTCATAGTCATCTTTGCATGTAATAATAATTAGGTATGCATATAAATGTATATAATTTTAAGTAATATACAAAATGTTTATTGCAATTGTTAACATATAATAGTAATTGTGATTAATAGTAAATGTGTATCGCTAATGCTTTGTGGTTTCTCATTTTCAAATTCTCAATTTGTTGTTGATTGTAGAAGATGAACACATTCTAAGAAGACTATTTTTAGATGGCCTTCTACAAGGTCTATTGTTAGTTTATTAAATGTCATTAGATTGCTTGAGTTCATATTTAGTATCAATGGATTAAATTTGGTAACAAGTTTGCTTTGCATGCAACCGATCTATTCTTAGGATATAAGTTCTATTTAAATTTTTATTTATTTTTCATTCAATAATTTTGTCAACAATTTAAATAAGTGCTCTTGGCATCGGTTGATCCAAAATCTACTAATTCAATAGAAATTGATTATGCCTATTTTGTTGCCCGATTGTCATTGAAATTTTCTCTATGTTATTTGGTTATATGAGTTGAATATTGCTTGACATTTACTGAAAGCTTTATATTATGGTAGTTTTCAAGTTAGTCATTGTAGCTTTGGATGCAATCACTATGTTTTCCTTATAACATGTGTATGTTTTTTGAGATAAATTAAATTGTGTTTATCAAGTTTTTAAACAATGCATTGTAGGTTTACTTAGAGTTGTAGAATGTGGCTTTGTAGGAATATTTTCTTTGTTTTATACACAATGCATATATATATATTAGAATATCGTTATTCTTATTATTTCAATTTATTGTCATCCAATTACTTTTTGAGTATAATTGTTGTGTTTGTGCACAGTTTTAGCATGTTAGTGGAGTACTTCACCTTGGATATGTTATATCATGCATGATATTACGCCTATTAAATAAGTTTACTTGAGATATTAGAAAAAAATAATTTACTTTATCTAAATAGTTAATAATGACATGTATTCAGATAATGCTCCCATCACAAGCCTTGAGAATATGGATCCAAAGACTAATGTTATGCTTGCACTGGTTCTTTAATAGCTTCTGGATCCATAGCTTTAGGATTGTTCTTGGTATCCATATCTATGCTTCCAAAATGTGGAGATACTTGTTGTACCACACTACCCTGTTTTGTAGCTACCTTTGATTACCTGAGAAAACCCATATAAACAATTTGTTAAAATCCATCCCAAGTGCTACAGAGAGATCAATGAAGTTACTTAGTTACAAAAGGGACTTACAATCCTTCACTAAATAACCATTATCTCGAAATTGGAATTCTAAATTATTGGAGACTTAAAGCTTCTACAGTTCACAATGTTTAGAAGAATGAATTCTTAGAGAAAACCTCGTCTGGATATATTAAATAGACCTAAGAGACCACATCTGCATTTAGGATCTCCAAAGAGATTGTAAAGAGATTCTAACCTGGAATGTAATTTCTATCCCCATAGTTTTCTCTGAGACTTCTTTGTGCTCAGCCTTACTATTGATGAACAACTATAGTAAGATCTTTGACATTTCCACATATAAATATTTAAGTAATTTTATCTCCATTAAACAGGATAAAGCACAGTTACTAAACATAAAACTAAACTACAAACAACACCTTCAAGTTATAATTGTTAGGCTGATATGGCAGTGTGGCTTATACACACAATGGCTACCCATATACCCCACATCTCTTCATTCTCTGACTTGTGTTGCAGCTTCAGTGCGTTGGCCTTAGATATCTGCAAATAATTTCAAGATTCAAAAACAAATAAATAATCTGCACATTGAAAATTTTATAAACCCAGTGTAGAACAATAAAATATGAGTGCATTAAAAAGCCATCAAATAGGAAAAAGCAAATCTTAACAATGACACTCAAAACAGTCAGTAACAGTATAGCAAGCAACTAAAATTGTAGCTTTAATCACTGAATTCTGAAATGGTCCAAAAAGATGGATTCAAAAAGGTCCTAAAAGAACAAAAACCAAAGAAAATCTGATTTGGATTCAAAAACCAAAGAAGGAACATGGAGTATTGTGAAGAAATTTTCATTAATTTGTTAGATGGTTGACAGACCAGCCTTCTCATGTTGTGTCTGCTGCTCACTTCATTCAATGAAAATTTGATGGTTATGGTTACAGTGGTCCAAGGATTTTTAGGCTAGTTTATTCAATTCCCAAAGGCTTCCAAATGATCATATTATGTTGCAACCTTAAAATACCAGAGAAAATGGAGGCCGTTTGATGAGTCATGAGAGAGAGCACCGAATTGATCTTTGTTGTGCTACCAGCCTCTACAAATTAGAGAAATAAAGTTATATTTTGGTATTTGGAAAATGAGAGGCAGAGCACCCAGATGGTCATATTGTGCCATCGACCTCGAAAATCAGAGAAAAAAAGTCTATTTTTGGTTTTGGGTATATTAAAAATGAGAGATAAACCCCTGGAGTGGTCATTTTGGGTTACCAACTTAAAAAATCAAATGAAACAAGGGTGTTTTTGGGGTATTTGAAAAATAAGAGACAAAGAACCCATATGTTCATGTAGTGCCACACCACCTTTAGTGGCATGAACACCACCACCACTGCAGTCATCATTATTAATAGCAGCAGTAGTCAGAGATTCTAAGGTATGTGCTTCTGATAACACTGCAAAGAGATCATCCTGCTGGCCATTTATGTATTTTATCAAGAGCAATCCTACATCAACCAAGAATAACAACAAAAAAAAAATCTGACCAAGCAAAGCATGAACTTGTGGGTTCCCACAGGCCTGCAGATCAGGGGCTGGTCTGTAGTAGGCCCACTAAAGAAGAGGTGGCTTATAAGCAGCAAGAGGTGTTGAGTAACAGACCCATGAAAGAGTGGTTAATAGAAGACCCACAAAACATAGAGGCGAGCAAGAGATCCAATATCCAAATTGCCTATGAGCGACCGGTGCATATCCATCTGTTAGAAATTGTAAACTGGGGGGAGAATCCAGTGAATGCCTCTACAAAGAGAGTAAGAAACGTCTCATGTGTTTGATCCTTGAGCCCTTCCAGCTCTAAAGTAAATTTTGTATGGATCGTCTGATATAATGAGTCGTCAGAGATGGATTCCTGTAAATCCTAAGAGATGGATCATCAAATAGAAGGCTAATGCAGTAATACTCTAAAATATTGTACTGCAGAAGTGCCACATGTATAAAACCTGTAGATGGGTTATTGAGAGAGCTCCCTTCCCATGGATCAATCATCATTAAAACACAAGTAGAGCCTCATATTAGCAATTTTCGCTTTCCTACAAAATCCCTGTTACAGATTGCAAAATTTAGTTTCCATGAAGCGAGAAAATAACCTGTTTCCCGAACTGGGTATCCTGCTCCTACTCCTCTTGCTGCTGCCCACAATGCCTACAGGCCCCTGGACTCGAACCCTGAGCTTGCAATGCCAAAATCTAGTCTCAAGTTTCAAGACACTGATACTACTAAGATTGAAAACTATATCAAAATAAAATAGGATCTAAGATTCAGATTTTCAGATATGTATTTCAACCGAAATAACAAGCAATTTTAGATTTAAAACATGAAACACTAAAAAGAAATTTAAACACCAATCTTTAAGAAATAGAGATATATCAAGGAGCATATGTTGTTAGCCATATTCAAAAAGCCAATCGAATATATGATTACATTGAGATAATGTGCTTCCCACAAAGACTGCAATAACTCTATATTATTTTCTTCACATCTTCCTTACTCATATTGTGGCCTTGTCATTGGATATGATCCACTCCTCTTCCACAAATTTGACTTTGCAAATGTGATTTGGGTAAGGACATAAATCAGAAATTGAGGTGCAATGCACTGTACAGAGTTATTAAGAAAGAAAGCAGCAATTGAGTACTCCTCTGTTTGTCTTTGTGTGAGTATAATGAAAAGGTAGAGGTGGTGAAAGCAAATAAGAGGTAAGAGAGACAAAATTCATAGAAGAAGGCCAAGGCAGGTGCATTGTAGCAACAATTGCCCCTAAAGAAGGCCAAGGCAGGTGCATTGTAGCAACAACTACCCCTAGACCCCTCTCTCTATCCTTCCTTGAATTCGCTCGCTTTATTCTTCTGGCTCTACATTTTTGAGACCCCAGTCGCTCCATCATCCTCTTCTCTCAACCACTTTCATTTCCTGTGTTATGCACTACTGATTGCCCCCGTTACTTCTACGTTGGAGCCGGTTTTAGCCGAATAATGCCAAATACCCATGGATATTATGCTCTCTTGATAGGAAGACAAATTCAAGGAGAGAAACATTTGTGGAGTGGGTGTTAGAGTTTCTTCCACCAACCATATCAACAAGGAATATGTCCATGTCATATTTTTTTTCTTTGTTTTTAGTTTGCATAGTAGGTATTTGTTGATTGCAATTATTCAATTAGACACTATTGATGAATAGTTAGATATTATGGAGGAATAGTTAGATACTATTGAAAAATAGTGTTTGTATATGATTTGAAAAAAAAAGCAAACATTATTCAAAATGCTTACATCATTGTAATATTACTTTACACAACCATTAACCAATAGAATTGATAGAAAATGATTTTGTAATATTAACAAAAATATGAAATAAATATATACATTAGAAAATATAGTGAACAAAATTTAATTCTTGCATCCAATTGATTGATTCTTGCCAAATTATTGAAACTATATGAAAGCATAAATATACCTACCTATGGAAAGAACTAATAACATGGAATAATCACTTTCCATGAAAGAATACCTACCATAGAATAATTCATGCTTGGTTTGTCCTTTTGACTGGAGACATTTGCTTTAAGTTTCCAAAACTTTTGGACGAACTCTGGAAATTGAGGAATAAAGTAGACTAAACTATTTACTTATTTGTGTTCATTTTAGTATGTCACAATAAACATGTATATAGGTGACGTGGTTTTTTCCTTTATCGTTTGTTTGCTCTCGAATGCCACTTTCGCTTGTCACAAGTTAGTCATTAAAATAATTGATTTCTCTCACTGATTTTATTCACTATGGGATTTTTATTATTTTATTTATCTTTTTGAGTTGTCGTCTTCCTCACCTCAAAATATGGTTCCCCAAAAGGGTCCCAAAAGAATAATTGTTTCTTTTTCATGGGTTTTTTTGTAATGGAAGTTGTAGTTGAATACTTTTTAAAAGTGTTCCATTAGTTAAAGTCTTTATGTCACTTTTTATATAGGTTTAGTATTTTCATGTAAAAAATCTCTTTTTGATTGGAAATGGGGTTTTAGGTCTAATATTTAGATCACTAAAATCAATTATTTTCTAATAAATGTCATAATTCAAATCGACACGAATATAAGATTGAATTGCAATCTAATAGGGGAATCAACCTACCTTGAATTTGAAATCTTTTATGTTTTAAGAATTGATTGAAATTAAATTTGATTTATTAAATTGATTTGACTACAAGACCTAACCTGAAAATGCAATTTTTTTGTATTGACTAAGCTGAAATGTCAAAAATTAGAAACAAATCTAGGAAGGGTAGAGTACTGTGCATTTGTCACTAAAATTTGAAGTTGAAATAAATAGTCTAGAGCATAGTATGCCATAGATTGATCTCCTATTTTTCTAGATATGAGTTCACAGGCCTATAACACCTTGTCTTTCTTCTACAACCCTATTTTGGAATCTTTGGCTTTGGATCCGAACTTGGAAAAATCTTAACAAAGAGGGGCAAGGGGTGGCTATATAGGAGTTTCCTCAATCAAACCTTTGTTTTGGTATTTCTACCTCCACAAATAGATAAGGAATTGAATGATAAAATGTGTGTGCTCTTAACCTTAAGCATATCTAAAACTATAACGAGCTAAAATTCTAAAAAACCTACTCAAATGTGTTAGAGAAGGATTCCTAAATGATAACAATGAGATCAACCCAAGAGAAAGTCAAACACCCTTGGGAAAATCTACAATGCAACAATACCTTGCTTTGGGCAACAAGTAGACTAAAGATTGAAGATGAGAAAACTCATAAAACAAGTCATTAGGTGATTGAAGAGGGCCAAAACAGTGTCCAAAACCTAGATTCCATCATGTTCTTCCATTGGCATCAGACTTCTATCATTGTAGCAATCTTTATTAAATCTAAAATTCCCCTTGAAAACTTATAAATTCAAATGTATTTTGATAAAAATATAATTGTCTTTGATTCTTCCTCTTAATTTTGAAATAATAATTCATGTTTATATGGTGGAACTTAGGATGAATTAAAGTTTAGGAAAAAATCATTAAATTTGAATTTTTGGGATTAAATTACCGTGAAGGCCTACATTTGAAATTAAATCTCTAAAATTAGAGATCAACAAAAATAGGAAATGAAATATGTTGAAAAAATAGTTGCTCTATGGCGTAGTGCATCCTAGACAAGCTTTCTCACACTCAACAAGATTTGCATTGGGTGTTTAGGATTTGCTAAAGTTAGGACTTATCCATAGTGAGGGTACTTGTCAGAGATGATTTGATGATGTTTAATTGATAATACATTTTTTAAGGTGGTATACCACATTCTATTGGGTTGACAAGAAAATTTAGGGCCAAGGAATGTCTAAATGCATTAATATGAAAGGTCACTAAAGCCGATTTGAAATAGAGCATCAAATTGTACTTTCACCTAAAAGAGAGTATAATTTTCAATGCTACATTCAACCCCCACTTTAGAGGTAATATGAAACTGCATACATATGCAAGATAAAGTATTGAAAATAAATTGCATCAAAAATGGATATTGTAGGGGATGTTCTTCATTAGCCAAATAAAAGAACAAAGCCCCCAATGTAGTAATCTATAAAACTACAGGGTAGGAACCGCATCTTACAAAAATGAATTGTTAGAAATTCACAGAACATTGTGCACATACAATCATTAGTCTGAAACTTCCAAAGAGAATGAAGTTTGAGGATAAATCTTTGCTCCCTTATCTCACTTGCTTTATGGAGGTGGAATCAACATAGCAATCTTTGCCACTTTGAATTGATTAAGGTTTTGATGAAAGTGCTTGTGATAATACCACACAATCATAATGACTTATATCAACAAGCATACAACATGAAAAAAATGAAACTAGGATTCCAACACAACATACAACATCAAAATAGGAGCTCACTAGCTCAAGTTATGTTAAACTTAAGAAAGTGTAGTATGAGAAACATAGTACTAAATTTAACTTATAAGTGATAATTTTTTTACTTTTTTGACATTAATTTTTACACTTATAGTTTGAAAGCTTAGAGGACCAAGAGTATTAGCCCTAGGAGCATAAATGCAACAACTGCGATTGTATCAGATCTCAAGACACGATTCCTTGAGAGAGAGTGTCGAATAGGGCACATTGACATGCGAGGTGAGCTATGTTTTCACTTTCCTTTTGGGGTAGACATTTTCTTATGTATTTATAAAATGGTGAAGAAAAGGGGGTCTAAAATAGGGTGTCCTAGGTCCTTCACACAAAGAACTAAGACACTAAGAATGTCCCTCTGCCCACAATTTCATTAAACCAAAGAGATTGCGAGGTGTAGAGATTGACTATCAACCCTAAGGCGAGCCAATCAGATCTAATTCTCTAGGTTTTTTAGAATAATAGGATTTGGAATTAAATGAAAATTGCAACTAAACCTAATGAATAATATGACCTAGATGATAAAATGCAAGATCTCAAAGCTACATGAATCAAATTGATATTTTGTACGCAAATATTAGAAGGGTTTGGACACATGTACCTAGCCTTAAAATTTGGTTATGAGTAGTACTGAAGGATAGGTTCACCCTAGGGTGAATGGGTCTTGGGAAGGGTGTCCTAAAAAAGCTTTGACAGTCCTCTAATGCTAGATCTTGGCTTTAGTTTGACATAGGTCACATTGTGGAAAATTAAAAAATAGGAACTGTAATTGAGTTTTTATGGCTTGACAACAATGGTGACAACTTATGCAAAGATGCAAAATTTCTCTTTGAGATCCTTTTAGTCCTTTCACCTATAAATCTACACATACAAAGGGAAGAAAGATTTTTTTTTCTGAATGGGGGTTTGCCTTAGTCAAACCCAATGTTTGGTAATTAAACTTTGATAGAATGATAATGAAAATTGATAAATGGAAGGAATGATGAATGGAAACTTGCTTGCTACAATTCACCAAACCTTTAATGGCTTCTCTTAAAAAAATGAAGTCAAACACATCACTCCAAGGAATCAGATCTTGCTTTCCTTGATTTATTAGATACTTGAATGCTTGGATTCTTTGAGGATAAACAATACATATTAGCCTTCACAAAATGATATGAAAATACATAAGCTTGAACATGATGATATGATCTTGAATGCTATAACAAATGACTGATAAACCTACTCTTGAATGCTCTTGACAATAATCCTTTCTCAGATGAAGTCTTGATAATGTTGTTTACTACTTGTGTTAGATTTGAATTGATAAAAAGACTATGTATTTATAGTTGTTTATCTAATTTCCCAAAAAATAGATTCCAAAAGTCAACAATTGAATATGAAATTTGAATCATTAAAAAAGACTACCAAAAACATATTAAAATTTGGGACCTAGGACCTAAGGAGGACCCACTCGCCCTTGAGTGAATCGGTTCTAGCCCAAAATTCCAGGGCACATTCATTTCAAGGTGATTAAAATATAAATGGCATTAATTAAATATAGGCCCCCCTTTCAAAAAAAAGAAAAATATGGCTTTGGAATGCATAATTTGGAAAATTAGGAGCTTAATTAAGTTCAATTAATTAAGGGACCCAAAAATAGTGTGAAATTGTAAAGGGTATACAATTTCCTACATTACATTTAGCCCCCACTTTAGTGAGAGTATGATCCCATGCTCAAACTCACACTAAAGTAGACAAATATGCATCAAGAGAGGTCCAAGTGCAAAAATCATGGAAATATAGGATAATAAAGATCAACGAGGTGGCCAAGCCCCCAGGATTTAAGATCTTATGGAAATACAAGATATCCTTCTTATATTATAAAAAAATAAAATTAATAAATAGTTGTCTTATTTAGTTTTTAAAATAATTTAACTATTAAATAATAATTATCATAAAATTTTACTATTATAGATTTTAGGCATGTATTTCCACAATCAATTAAGAAGTGATAAATTTAAGAAATCCCACTAAAAAATATATAAAATCCCAATGAATCTTTTATTTTTAGAAAAAAATATTAATTTCTATTGGTGAATCTTTCCCTGTTTTTGAAAAATATATTGATTTTATTGGTGACTTTTTTAAAATCATAAGAATTTTTTTAAAATATTTACAAATCATGATAGAAAATAGGTAAATATATTAACCACCAAGGGAAATCCTTCCTTTTAAAGTAATAAATTCTTATTAAAAAGTAAGAGCCTAAGGGTGGAGTGATTGACTAGTCTAAGGCGTAGTGCTTGTGTCTATAATTCTTTAATTCCTTAATATTTTAAATCAAGCATTGATTATTTCAAATCAATCCTAAATTATTTTTCACCGCCATTGCTTTTATTTATAAGCTAATGGTTTGGGTTCTACTTTGGGTCCAATGAGCATTGGAGCTTTGTGAATACATTTTCTCCCAGAAAATTTAACCCTAGCTATTATATTATAAATAATCAATGCTCGATAGGTATTGAATCTTTGTAGATAAATTTTAACAAATGGAGTACAACCCCAACATTATATTATAAATAAAATCAAATTTGGTGATGAAAAATTATGATATTACCCTAAAGTAACCAATCATTATACTATTATTGACAAATTAACTTCATTTTCTATTGTAACTTATAAAATTTAAGCGAATCTAATCTAATTAGGTATCAAATATTCTTTTGAATTATTGAGTTTAAAAGTTGTAGTGTCAAAAATTGTACTCCCTTCTTGGAAATGGTACAATTTCACACTTAGTTGGGACCTATTTTAGTATTGTCCTTGCATGTATGACCCTTTAAATCATCATTAATGGGCCCCTAAGACCCTTTATTTTGGATCCCAAGGCTTAATTGAATTAAAATCCCGGTAAAATCAATAAATACATTCAATTTTCTAACACCAGCACATTTCCTCACCCTGAAAAGGTAGGGTAGGACTCATACACCACCTTGGGCATATGAGTCCCCCTAGGTGGGACCCATATGCCACCTTGGGTGTATGAGTCCCGTGTGGCCCCTTTTTAGGGTTTTAGTGGGAAATTAAAGTTTCTAATTCAAAATTTTTATCAATTTTAGTATTTGGGATCTAATAAACGATAAATTAGATGAGATTCCTATAAAACTAAGGATTCAAATCATTACTTACCTAGTAATTCAAGAGCTAAGCAATCCTAGAGTTTTCAAGCATTCAAGAGCAAGGAGAAAATAAAGTTGAAATCTTGAAGTAGCATTATAGTGTTTTTGCAGGTCTTCAAGCTCACTTTTAATTCAATATCTAGCATTGTCAAGGATTGATGATGGCTGCCTATGGAGAACCATGATGTATTCTAGGTTGGGGAGATGCGACTAGCCATCAAACCAAGCCTAATAACTTGCTTCCTAAGTGATTCCATCCTCCATTATCATTCTACTTCCTACCTAAAGGAAGGTACTTGCACTATTGAGGCTTATTAGGGTGATTAGAGATCTCCCAAAGTGGGTCATCATCTTTATGTTTTATTCATGCATCCTATTGTAGCACATTAGGATACAGTTTCATTGCACTTTATATCTCTTAATCTTAGATGCACTTAAGATTAGGACTTTCACATACATTTCCTTTCAAGATATATTCTTTCTATCAAGGTTGAATTATCAAAGTAGGGGTTTGACTGAGGAAAAATCCCCATAAGAAAATCAACACAATATTTTGTTTTTACACGTTTTAGTAGGTTTAGATGCGGAAGTGAAGTTTGGAAAATAGAGCTTGAAGGAAGTGTAGATATAGGAGAATAGATTTAAACTAAAATTTATGAAAAAGTAGAATGGTACTAAATCACCACTTGTGGTGCATGAGTCCTAGTATAACACTTTTTTTGAATTTCAGAGGATTCAGACTTGTCACTGTGAAATTCCAATTTTTGCCTAGAAACCCTAAACTGGGACTAAATCACTCATATTGACGTATGAGTCCTCGTGTGCATTAAAAGTCAAAATTTTGGGATTACAAACCTTGCTTCAAGCATCTTTAGTTTTCTAGGTGCACCTCTGCTCATTCACAATTTATTATTCAGATTTTGAGTTTGATTTCCTAAGTTACATAACTAGATTTTCATAACATTTACATTTCTTTCTTTCTAAGCCTTTGCTTAGTGGTGAACCCCCTTTTGTATTTAATAAAACCCAAGGAAACTATCCTAAATATAGCCCATTCCTCAATCAAATCATTTGGTTGAGGGATCTTAATTTCCTTTAATGAACTAAAGTGAAATAGGAGGACATCCCCCTTAGTTTCATCTCCTAAAAGGTGGAACCCTATTTCTTTGTGTTCAAAAGTTAAATAAAATAAATGTTCTAGTAATTTAACTAGGACTAAATTAATTTTTAATAAAAATATGGCAATTCAAGTCACTTTATAGCTTATACTATTAGCCAAAGTTTGAATCCACAATTTTAAATATTAGTTAATCAACAAATATTTTCCACTAATAAAATCACTGTAATTAAGATGTTCAAAATATTACTAGATATAATTGTGTAAGTTATTTGAATGAAATATTTCCTAATTCTTATTCTAAATCATGTTGTGTGATTTGAATGCTTGATTGAAAAGCTTACATAGAAACCCTCTAAAATATAACCATTCTTTTCAATTCATATTTTAAAATAAGATAAAATTTGTGACTTTTATTTTAAATGCATCCATTTGTTGTTTAAAAAAAAAAAAAAACTAGTTAAAACTATAGCAATTATCCTTTAAAAATAATAGTGGTCGAAAAATTTCACTATCATGCTTAAATTTTAAGCACATATGTTTTGTATAGCTTCATATTAAGAAAAAATATCACAATTCAATACAAAGAATTTGGTTCATTTATGAGGCTTAATGTACAAGCTTTACAACTATTATGCACTGAAAATAATAAGTGGAATTATCTAGGAATTACATTTGTTATTGATGCATCATCAATAGATGGGAAGGTCAAATGAGAGGCAAAGGAAGTATGGGAATTTGTTCTTGCAGCTATAGTTGTTGATGCTAATGTATGTTTATGATTAGCATCAAAAAAATCATGTTTTGTAGGATCTGATAAGTTGGTCACATCAGGGTTTGAAAGCATTGCATGTACAATGGGCATGGGTGGGCGAAGTGATGCATCTTCTTGTGTACACAAAAGACCCACATGAATGCAACTTGAAACTTGCTTGCTAGAGATACTTTCTATTATTGCATTATCAATCATATCCACAATATTTCCTTCCATATATGATTTCCACACCTGGAGAAGATGATTCCCAATCGTTTTCATAAAATGCATAATTTTCAAAAATAAATTGAAAGAAAGTTATAATAGCATGTCTTACTTTTATCTTATCCTTTCTAAAAGGCTTTGAGAATTTGGAGATAATCTATTATCAATGTTCTTTCTTCCACATATAATTTCTAGAATGACAACACCAAAGCTATACACATCAACTTTAGTAGATAGTTGACCTAACATAGCATATTCTGGTGCCATATACCCACTGCATAATCATTTAAAAAAATATTAAACAAAAAAAATACTGAAGATGAAAAGATCAAAAAGATTATTTTTTCTAATAAATATATTTTTTAATTTATTTTTTATTATTATAAAAAAAATGATCAGATCTAAAAATTTAATATAAAATGATAAAAAAAAAAAATCTTCTTACTATGTTCCTACAACCCTTGTCTCAACATGACTCTCATCTTGAGGAATCAATCTTGCTAAACCAAAATCTGATATCTTTGGCTCCATTTTCTCATCAAGCAAGATATTACTTGCTTTGATATCCCGATGTATGATCCGCAACTGAGAATCTTCATGCAAGTATAGAAGGCCACGGGCTACACCATGTATGATGTTAAAACGTTTTGGCCAATCAAGTTCTTTGCTTCGCTCTGGATCTATAGCCATACATCCAAATAGCTTACCATCAAGAGAATCAAATTCTTTATGAATTTCACTTAGACAGACTAAAGAACAAACACTGTACCACTTTCATTTTTATATTTGATAGAATATACTCACGAAATAGTATCTTGTCAAGGCTCTTATTAGCCAAGTACTCGTAAACAAGCAACTGTTCAGATTGCTCTGTGCAGCACCCGAGTAGCTTCACAAGATTCCGATGCTGAATTTTAGCCACCAATTTAACCTCATTTAGAAACTCCTTTTTCCCTTGCAATGATCGTATAGAAAGTTTCTTTACTGCTATTTGTTTTCCATCTAACATTGTGCCCTGACAGAACAAAACACATAAACCTTAACTTTACAGCTCACTATAAATATACATGTTAAGTCCAGAGCACTAAAATGAGAAAAATACTGCTTAAAACTTGTTATACTGGGGCATCAATCGAGCATATTACAGTCTCTTTTTGAGTTTTACGAGATAACACATATATTTATAACGAATAATGTAATTATATTTGACAATTCTGAACACTGGACAGAACTTTGATGAAAATTAAAATAAAATTGAAATGCCCGGTCTGTATGGCTTGGGGGCTTATTCCATTCCTTCCATCTTTTTTATGAATGATATTGAAATTACTGTTAATGGGTAGATATAAAGAAATAAAAATTAAATACTAAAACAGGAGTGAAGAATGGATAAGTAACCTTGTTCAATTTAATACTATATTTAATCTTCTTGTCCAAAATAAGGAAACATGGTCAGAAAGGGTTATGTTACCTTGTATACAGAGCCGAAACCCCCCTCTCCAAGTTTGTTATCATCATGGAAATTTTTAGTTGCAGCCTTGATATTTTCCAAGTTAAAGATTATTTCATGTTCCTGGCCGATTGTTGAGTCTAGCTCTGAATTTAGATTCTCTGGATAAGCAATGCACGGGAAAAACTTCACAATTTTCTATTTAATTTTAACTAGAAAGATTAATTTCTGACAAAAAATTGAGCAGAAAAAAATTTCTATGTTCTGTTCTGATATTGGACAAAATCATTAAAATCATTAAAATTTCAGCTCAGTGATACCTTTTCTTAAGAAGGCTGGCTTCCTTAATACCACAGACTTGAATTTTCTTCTGATTGCAAACAGGCATAACAGTAAAATCACCAATAGGCCGCCGACAATAACTAAAGCTGTAATCATTTTGCTTGAAGACTTTTCTGTACAGGAGATTAATTTGAGTGCTCAGTGATGGAAAGTGCTAGGTACGTTAAATTCACAGAACAAAATAAACCCTATTGTAATTTATTTAAATGAAATCAAGGAAAAATTAAAATCTAGTAGTAACAGAACCTATAATAATTATAAGACTTATGGGCAAGAACTATGGTTGATTAGAGTTTCCTTGTCACAGTTCATGCGGATATATCACATTCCTCTTATATGAAATTCGTCAGCATACCAGGATAACTCGGTGTTCGAGGTGACGGTGGTATTTGTGGAATCGGCGCTGAAGAAGGCAGCTGTGGAGGGGCAGGATTAAAGAATGGGTAGATTTCGTAACGAGCAAAGCAACTTCCGGAGCCAGCCATGCCTCCTAGGTAAGTTCTGTTGGTCTTCGCATCTAACAACTCACCAATTGCATCCGTTAAGCATGTTTTGCAGTCCTCAACGGAAGTTAAATCGTCCCAACATTGAACCTGACTGTATATCGTATTAAATGTCGAGGTAGTAGTTGATCCAGAAAAATAACGAAGAGGGGATCGGAGGGCCTCATTTGACATATTTGTGAAAAGCGCCTTAACCGCCGCACCAAATCCATCAGGATCAGTTATGATGTAATCAAAAGTGTGAGCAGTTGTTGTGTTGGTATCTAGTATTCCCACAAAGGAATAATTCTCGTAGCGCATGAAGCACTTGGGCAGCCAAGCTCTACCGCCAATGCCATTTCCACACTTCTGGCGAACGGTAGCATTTGCTTCTTGTGAACAGCTGAAGCATTCCTCTACGGTTGCGTCTCTCCAACATTGGAGGAGTCCATAAGCTCTCTCTGGAGTTTGCCCAGAGACAGAGGTACTGAAACCATTTGTTGATGACGTATTCTTTACGAGATTATTCAGAACTATGTTCAAATTGCTTTGGAATTCAGAGCTTTTATAGTTATTGCCATTGCACATATAGAGATGTATCGCTGAGTTGGGAACGATGCATAGTAAGAGCACAACACAGAACAACTGCCGATGTTTTGAATTGCAGGCTATCTTCATGCTGTCTTCCCCGTTAGGATTCTTTCAGCAACCAGGCTTTTTAAAGGAATGCGTAGGGCGTCGTCAAAGTTAATAATGTAGTTTTATTCAATGCTGTGTGATCGTAGAGATCTCGCTAAGACGATGTCAGTCTTCGTTACTGTCAGTCAAAGCTATAACGTTTGAATGCGCGTATATGACTGTAGCATGGAATCATCAGTTTCCATGAAGGAATACCTGCCATACAATAATTCATGCTTGGTTTGTCATTTTGACTGGAAACATTTGCTTTATACTCTCAAAACTTTTGGACGAAGTCTGGAAATTGAGGAATAGACTAGACTAAACTATTTAGTTCTCTGCGTTCATTTTAGAGTGTCGCAGTAAAGACGTCTATACGTGGCATGGATTTTTCCTTATCGTTTGTTTGTTTTCGAACGCCACTTTCGCTTGTCTTTTCAGTTGTCTAGTGTTGGTCATTAAAATAATTGATTTCTCTCTTTGATTTTATTCACTATAGAATTTTTATTATTTTATTCATCTTTTTGAGTTGCCGTGTTCCTCACCACAAAAATATGGTCCCCCAAAGGGTCCCAAAAAAATATTTGCATTTTTCTCATGGTTTTTTTTATAATAAAAGTTGTAGGTAGTTGAATACTTTTCATTATAAAGTCTCCCACTTTTATCTGGTTAAAGTATTTATTTATATTTATATTGATATAGTTTTATTGTGTGAAAATATTTGTTTTCATTTGTGTATCGATTTAGAATTGTAGTTGAATAGTTTTGTTTATAAAGTGTTCATTTTTATGTTCATTTTTATTTTGTTAAAGTCTTTATGTTAATTTATATATAGATTTAGATTTATAATGTGAAAATCCTTGTTCTCATTTATATATGGATTGAACACTTTCAAAGTCTTTGTTATTGTTTATGTGGAATTTTTTTCGAATCAAAATTAGACCAAGTTATACGAAGTTAGATGGTTTATTATTGTTGAATAAATTTAATATATATTATTAAAAGTATATGAAATGTTATTGAATGGTTGTTAGGTGTGTAGAAAGAGTTTTGTTAGTGAAGTGTTGCATATTTAAGTTTCTTTATCGAAATCATTTTTATATAGTGTTTGGTTGATAGAATTGTTTATATATATGTCTAATGACCATCCGATAACACCTTTACATGCTTTTAGTAGTTTATAAATCATTTATCATAATATTTTATTTGAATTGTGTAATAATTAAATTTTATGATGTGGGTTTTTTATACAATAGCAATAATAGCTTTATGAGTGTTATTTCACAAAAATGTTGCAAACACCCATTTTCATAACATCACATCCATCTCAAAGCTTAATAATATCCATTCACTAAAATAATTCATCTTACATTAATTAACCCACTTCATCAAAATGAAATCAATTAAATAATTTAATTATTTAGTTAATTAAGTAAATCTTTTTGTCACAACTTTTTAAAATAATTAACTAATTTATTACTTGCAAATAATTTAATAAAAATAAAAGAGCATGATAAATTAAATAGTTAACTCATTGATAAAATATTCAACAAATCTTCAAAAACAAGAAATCAATTAATAAATAAAATAAAATTAGCTAACTCATCAATCAAAATAAATAAATCAATTAATTAGACAATAATAAATGCCACATCTCCTCATACATAACTCTTAATCTTTGATTGAATCCTAGGCATCCATTTATTTAATTAAAATCCTATAAATTTGAAGATCAAAGCTATCCTTTCACAAGAATCATGATTCTATTTTGATTGAATGAAAAATAGATATACAAGTGTCAAAATCAAAATCATGTCATTTTATATTAGATAAGAGGATCAAGGATTGATTATGTACTTTAGTTTTAAATATTATTTTTTGTTCTTATTTATATTCTAATTTTTGTGCTTACATTTGGGAGTGGGAGTGACCTATAATTATTCTAAGGATTGGGGAAAGTGTTTTTTTTCCTCAAAGAAGTACAACTCTGTCTTGCATAGACAAGTGAAACCTCTTAATATAAGGATAGAAGGTGAAGTGAAATTGGATTTATCTAAGAAAATATGCTTGTAAATGTACTCTTGTTCATTTATTTGATCATTATGTACATTTGGATATGTTTAAAATACCCTAGTTATGCATTTAATTGGTGATCTTTTCTCGCAGTGCATCATAAGAGGTTAGCCTTAAGAAGTTACTAACATCATATTTTCAATAAATGACGGTAGTGCATTGTTGGTATAAGCATTTTTAGTCTTTTATGATAGGTTGTAAGCGAGGCTTTAATCCCCACAACTTGAGGTCCTAAATAAAGGGTTGTGGGTACCACATCAAAAGAGATGAGATATATTTGAGCCAACAAGGATTGATACAATTGCTTGTCTATTTTAGGCACATTCATGTGTATTGTGTGTATTTTAATGTTTAGATAAACCCTCCCTAGTTCTAACTAGAAAGAGGAAGCTTATCCATTTGAAGCATTAGATTTTTCATTTTTTTGAATAATTCACCAGTTGTTCTTATAATGTCATAAATTGCATACCCTTGCAAATTCACACTATGTTTCAAGCCCACTTTGGTGTCCATTCACTTAGTGTTTATGTTGTCTCATTTCTGCCTTTTTATCAACCTTTTTCCTACTAAAAGTGCTTAAGCCTTGCTTTTTAGAGTCACTTCTTCATGTCATTTTGTGTTTATCCTACATTTTTTTGTATTTCTCATAATTTTTACCATAAGCTATTTAGACACTAGAACCTAACGCAGATGTCTACACATCACACTAGATTCACACAATAATTTATCTCTTTGGATTTCTCAAGCCTCTAAGGTGATATTATTCTTTTATCATTACAAGTATTTGTTTTCTTGTGCACCTTGAGATTATCACAGTAAGTCTTCGTTTACTGTCAACGCTATAGCGTTTTGAATGGGCGTCTACAATAGTAACCCTCAAATTTGTTTCCATGAAAGAATACCTGCTGGCTGCCATACAATAATTCATGCTTGGTTTGTCATTTTGACTGGAAACTTTTGCTTTATACTTCCAAAACTTTTGGACGAAGTCTGGAAACTGAGGAATAAAGTAGACTAAACTATTTATTTATCTGCGTTCATTTTAGTACGTCGTAGTTAACACGTCTATACGTGACATGGTTTTTATCTTTCGTTTTGTTTTCTCTCGAATGCCACTTTCGCGTGTCGAAGTGTTCGTCATTAAAATAATAGATTTATCTCCTTTATTTTATTCACAATGGAAGTTTAATTATTTTATTTATGTTTTTGAGTTGCCGTCTTCCTCACCTGAAAAATATGGTCCCCTCAAAAGGGTACCAAAGACTATTTTGCATCATTTTCATCGGATTTTTATAATGGAAATTGTAGTTAATACATTATAATGTTTCATTTAAAAAAAATAAATTTATTCTGATTTATATAGATATAGTTTTATTATGTGAAAGTATTTTTTTTTTTATATATCGATTTAATATTGTAGTTGAATATCTTTTTTTATAATGTGTTTCAATTTTATCTCGTTAAAGTCTTAATGTTAAATTATATATAGATTTAGTCTTATTATGTGAAAATCCTCCTTCCCATTTATTTATGAATTTAACACTATCAAAGTCTTTATTCAAATTTATGTGGAATTTTTGTTCCAATCAAAATTAGACCAAGTTATGCTAAGTTGGTTTATTTTTGTTGTTGAATAAATTATTTATATGGTATTGAACAATTGTTAGGTGTATAGAAAGAGTTTTGTTAATGAAGTGCTGCATATTTATGTTTCTTTATCAGAGTCATTTTTTGTAGTGTTTGGTTGATAGAACTATTTATATATGTGTTTTATGACCATCCAATAACACCTTTACATTTTTAATTGTTTATAAATAATTTATCATAACATTTTATTTGAATTATGTGGCAATTAAATTTTACAACGTGGTATTTATACAAAAGAAATAATAGCTTTATGGTTGTTGTCTCACTAAAATATTGCAAACACTCATTTTCATACCATCACATCGATCTTAACACCTAGCAATATTTAGTCACAAAAAGAATTAATCTTACATTAATTAACCCACTTTATCAAAATAAAATCAATCAAATAATTTTATTATTTAGTTAATTTAAAATTTAAACAAATAAACTTTGTCAATTTTTTTTAAAATAAAATAATTTATGACTTGCGAATAATTTAATGAAAGACAAGAGTATAACAAACAAAATCAACTAACTTGCTGATCAAAATAATTAACAAATCTTCAAAAAGAAAAAAAATCAATTAAAAAATTAAATTAAATTAGTTAACTCATTAATCAAATAAAATAGCCAATAGTGGTGTGGTGTGATGGTTAAGTTGTGTGGTGTTGTTCATAGCCTCAGGTCAAAAGTGCTTACCTCTTTAAAAAAGGAAAAAAGTAATCAAATTAAATAAATAAGTTATATTAAATTAATAAATCAATTAATTGGTCAATAATAACTACCACATCTCTTTGTCCACTCTACCTTAAGTTGAATAACTTATAATCTTAGATTGAATCATAAAAATCCATCTATTTCATCAAAATCCTATAAATTTCAAGATAAAAGCTATCATTTCAAAAGAACCATGATGCCATGAGCAAGTAGGTGCCATTTGAATGAAAACGGATATACAAGAGGACTAAAATAAAAAATATGTCATTTTTTTCTCTATAAAAGGCTTCTATGGAATTTGCACAATATTTTAAATATATTTTTTAGTTCTTATTTCTATTCTAATTCTTGTGCTTACATTTAGTGGTTGGACTTATCTATAATTATTCCAAGGATTTCATCACCTTAGGGGATGACCTAAAGCACATGTTATAACAAGGTATACAAAGAGGGAATGTGAAATTTGTATCTCAAAGAAGTACAATTTTGTCCAACATAGCCTTAGCACCTCTTTTTATAAGGACATAAAGTGAAGTGGATAAAGGATTTATCCATGAACATATACTTGTAGATGTATTATTGTTTGTTGAATTGACCATTATGTACATTTTCCTATATTCAAGACACCCATAACTCACCTCATACATCCTAATTAGACATCTAATTGGTCATCATTTCTTGTAGTGAATCAATAAGAGGTCAGGCTTAGGAAGTTACTAATATCATATCTACAATAAATGATAGTAGTAAGTAAAGAGCATATGCATTTATAGTCATACATAATAGGTTTTAAATGAGGCCTTGATGTTAGAGTAAAGGTTTTAACTTAATTATGTTAATAAGTTACCTTTATTCCTCTCTTAAGATTCTCCACATTAGTTTGGATTTGGCATCATTTGTTTCAGTTCAGATAGAGAGATTCTTCAACATCCTATCATGGCACACATCTTGAGACAAATTGGTTCATCACTCTTTACAGGGTTTCTTCGACATCGTCCTTTGGATCCATTTCTTCCCAAAGGGAGGAGTATCATTTGTTGCTTAAGGATCTCCTTTTGGATTCTACATCAGGCATCTACCATTGCGACAGGAGTTTCTTCATTGTGGGGGGCCCTTCTTGTCTCCTTATATCTCTCCTATGGAGACCATTGTATATGTACTTATATGATAGAAGTTGTCTATGGGGGGTATCATGTAATCCACATCCTATCCTTCTTTCATTAGTGCATTTCATTCTTTTCTTTTCTCATTTGGGGGGGAGTTTTGTTCCCACGAGGTTTTCTCCCTTTCTCTGCTTTATAGAGATTTGGTTGTATTTGGGTACTTGATCAGGCCTAGTTGCCGGGACCCCTGTTTGCTCACATGTTTGTAGTTGCACTCTTGCTCATCTTAAGGGGGGCTGTTAGAGTAAAGGTTTTAACTTAATTATGTTAATTAAGTTTCCTTTATTCCTCTCTGAAGATTTCACTTTAGTTTGCATATTGTGACATTTAATAATTATATTAATTATTAAATGTCTACCTTTTAGGGTTTCATTCTGGTTTTGCTTGCACATATTTTGCTCTGAGGGTTTACAGAACATCTCTCATTTTTTGTTCTGAATATCTGTTGCATGTGATAGGTGATTGCTTGCAGGTGATTCTTGGGGACTGTGAAGTTGGTTTTTCAACTTCTACACTTGATCCCCACAACTTGAGGTCCTAAATAAATAATTGAGGGTACCACATCCCCAAAGATAACTTATATGTGATCCTACAAGGATAGATACACTCGCTTGTCTTATTTAGGCTTATTAATGTCTATTGTATGTATTTTAATGTTTTCATCAACTCTCCCTAGTTCTATCTAGAAAAAGGAAGCTTTTCCATCTAAAACCTTAGATTTTTCATTTTTTGTATAATTCACTAGTTGTTCTTCTAGTGTCATAAATTTCACTCCCTTGGAATTTCACAATATGTTTCATGCCCACTTTGGTTTCCATTCCCTTAGTCTTTATGTAGGCTCATTTCAACCCTTGAATCAACCATTTTCCTTCTTAAGGTGCTCAAGCCTTCTTTTTTAGGGTCATTTCTTCATGTCACTTTTGTGTTTAGCTTATGTCTAACCATTTTTTTAGCACAAATTATCTGAACATTAGTGCCTAGCATGGATTTATATGCATCATGCTAGAGTACCACAATAATTTATCATTTGAAAGTAATTTTTATGTGTTTCTTCACTTTTCAACTTCCCAAGTCAATGGAAATAGATTTGAACTATTCTACAAAGTTGATGAACAATCTTATTTTCCCTCTTCTCATTTTTGAAACTAATCTTTCATTTTATAAACTCTCTTTCTCTTGACTCACTTGGTTCTCAAGTTTACAAATAACTCTTTGAATGTATTTTACAACACTCTCTCTAATTATCCTACTCTCTTTGGATTTCTTAATCCTCTAAGGTAATATTATTCTTTTGTTATTACAAGTATTTATTCTCTTGTTGCTCAAAGTACCTTAATATTATCACATCCCTTATGTCTCCTTTTGTCATTGTTCTTATTTCTAGATGAACTTAGAATAAGAACACACAAATTGTTTTCTTTCTATTAATCTATCATGGTTGTCTATGGAGGTTTAAAGGCCAAAGAAATGATTTGACTAATGGAAATCAACAACCACAAATATTTTTCCTCTTCTTTGTGTGTATAGGTATCAAGAGAGCATTCAACTACATAGAGGTTTACAAGTTCTTTATTTTTCATAAATTCATTTATGTTATTTATTTAGATAATTTAAATCTTAGTTTATTTATTTATATTTTATTATATATTATTTCATGGTATTTTCTTGTTTTTTGATTTTATAGGTTAGTTAATTTTCACATTTTTGGGTACTTCTTGCATGCTATTTGTACATGTGAAAACCAACAAATCAAAGAGATTAAAAACAAGAACAAATTGAACACAAATTACATACAATCTTGACCAAATAGATTGAGAAAATAAGCATAAATAAATAGGAAAGAAGGACATACCTGACCTTTATGAAATGAGGATAGGACTACTCATTCATGGAGTGGTGGCGAGTTTCCTACCAAAAATAAAGGATGAGGTGTTGAAAGTAAGTTGAAACCTTGTAGGATAGCTATCTACATTCAAATCTCACTAAGAAAGGGTCAATAGGACACCTAAATAGGCTTAAAAATCCTAAGCATATGCAAAGTGCAATATATATGTAGACATTGAAATCTGGTTTTAAGCCTGCGACTTCCATATTCTTCATAATTTGTATTCTTCATGGTCATGATTAAATAATGTCGATTATTTAATTATTCACTTTAACTTTAATTCTTCTATTAATTAAATAAACACTTTTTATTTAATTATGCTACTAATTAACCTTAGCATTCTTGTCAAATTAAATAAATTCTTATTTAATTTACTCTTTATCATATTTCGACTATAATTAAATAAATTCTTTTATTTATATAATTATTCATTTAAATCCCTTCATCACTTAATTAAATAAATCTTATTTATTTAATTATTCTTCAAATATCGAGTCTTGAATTAAATGAATTATTTAATTCATTAATTCTATTTTAACACATTCCTCTATATTTTAGATAATTATGTGAGTTATCTAAATATTCACTTTTACTCGACTCAAAGATCTATTTCAAATCGATCAGTTAAATCTTGGTTTAATGTCTGAGTGGCATCCTCGAGTAATCTCTTCGTCAAATCATTCAGTCATCTAGTTCTAACTCAATTGCATGTACATGCATATTAATTAAATCTTGTGTGTGCATTCGAACAAGAGTTGCTTTAATCAATCTTTATTTTTGTCATGCAAAGATAATTCTTCTATTTTCGAATACCGAACTGAAGATTAAATCATTTATTTAATCTTTAATTCTATTTCTAGTTTGTATCACTCATATCATTAATGACAGTTATCAGAATGCATGACTAATCTATCAATCTCAACCGTCTGTTGATCTTTCAATCCTGGCCTATCATTCGAATAATCAATTTTCTATAAATTGATTTGTCATTCTTCATTCCAATCTCTCTCGCGAAATCTTATGACTTTTGAGAGCACTTTGTCTTGAATCTTCAATGTTTTGCTAATTACTATCTTAGGCTATACTTGCACGAATTTACAAAAAATCTGAGGGCAATTATACTACATAAGCAAAATGGAGAAGGGCAATCGAGATGAATCATGGAAATATGTTTGAAATTGGTGAGATTGTTTCAGTTTTAATTACGCTTTTACTTTCCTTTGTTCTTTGTTGCTTAACATTAGATTGGCATTTAGATTTTATATTGCATGTTTGCTCTAATCTTGTCTTGTGCACTTTCTTGGCATTACATTTGATGAACCCGACGTGAAGACACCATCTTCGCGAATCCGTAGATCTTTTATTTTTGATTTTTGCAGGTTTTTCATATGGAACGACGCATCAGTTTGACTAAGCGACGCAATTGAATTCCTGAGCCGCATCTGACACTAGAAACGACGCATCTAAAAATATACGATGCATATGACAATTCCTGAACCACAATTGACTGGTGAATACCGAGCCGTAATTGAAGAAAATATCGACGCATCTGACTGGTAACATAGTGACACAATTGACTGGTAAACTTTATTTCTGTTTTCAAAAATCTAAAATTTTTAATTGATTTGTGTGTTACTAATATCTGATTTTCAGCATGTGGCCTTTTGGAGTTAACAAGCTTTTGCAGGACGATTGACGAAGACGATATTGAAAACTACTAACGAATTTTTCTGCAGGACGCTTGTCAAAGACTCTAGTTAATTTTTGAAACAGATTTTTTGGTAGCATAGCAAATCTTTCATTTTGATTAAAATTAACAAGTGTCTACTGTGTTTGGTGCGAAAGCACATCTGTGTAGTTACCCTCACGACTTGGTACATCGAAGTATCCTCTCCCCTCGCGCATTCGTGCGATCTTGGGTGTAAGAGAAATGGTTACCAACTCTAGAACTTGGGCCTGTTCTGGTGGGAAAAAGTACTCACCCCAGGATGACTCAGACCGGTAGCACCCTAAACTCGAGGGACTTCCAACCGGTATATAAATTTGGGTTCTTGGGGAAACCCCAAGAATCACGAGTGTGGTTCCGACGAGATGGATCCGAAAGGGGACTCTCGCCACATGGATCATGCCCCATGAGCGGCATGCCAGTACTAAACACCTTTTGTTTTAGAGACCATCTGTTCTATTGGCCGTTGCTTGGTATAGTGCAGGGTACAGTATCATGCCCGAAGATTACTCACTATTGATCCCCTTGAGTAGAGATAGCAGTTCTTGGGAGGTCATTGCACAAAGAATTCAAAATTGGTGTGCTCGAAAGATGTTAATGAGCCATGGAGGGGAGCCAATGCCACCAAATTTCTAAGCTATCTGCTCTCGAGAAGGAAAGGTGTTTATCACCAATCTGGGGTATTTCAGTGGGCTATACCAAGTATACAAACCCTAGGACTTTGGCCTATTAGGATGTGCATGTCTGTTGTCAACTTAAACGTTCTTTGAGTCCAAAATCAAACTGAAAACACTTTGTCTTATGATTGTTCTTGTTTGCCAAAATTTGATCACAGAAAATAGAGTTAGTTTTAAATCTTCTGTCATTAAAATTTCACAGAGTCGCAACTGTTCACCAGAAGGTTGCAATTGTATTTTAGAGTCGCATATGTTAAACTTTGAGTTGCATCTATTATTACGGGTCGCATCTGTTAGCTTTTGAGTCGCATCTATTACTGTGAGTCGCATCTGTTAAACTTTGAGTTGCATCTGTTATTTCGAGTCCCATCTGTTTAACTTTGAGTCGCATATGTCAGCTAGAGTCGCATCTCTTAGAAGGTTAACCACATCTGTCAGAGTCACACATTGAACTTTACCAGAGAAACGTAATTGATCACTAAAAAACCGCAACTGTTAACTTGAACCGCATATGTGAGATCCTGAGACGCATCTGTCTGATTATCAGAAAACCAAAATTCACAGTCACTGTCCAGTCAACACGGTTATACCAGTTTCAGTTGTCTTTACACAAACAATCCTTGAACAGAAACCTGCACCGATTTGCTCAATTTTGCATCTTTTAGGTTCATTCGGTCATTACCATAGTTGTCTTAATTTAGAGTTTACCTTCATCATAGGATACATATTACCTTGCATTAAACTTCTAGAAGGGTCACTTTTACAAACTTTAGGATTAGTCCACCATCTACACTCTAGAAAAGTCATAGTGTCAACGAAATCTATCATTGAACCTAGTTTTATTAGTTTATCCTTTGTCCTACAGAGAGTCCTCCTAGCTCATCAGTCTAGTTAGGAAACTCAACTTGTCTTTGATTTTCGTCCTACATTGGTTCCTTGACTTAAAATAAATTGGTGCCTTGGTTAGACTTTAGGTAGTTGGTCTCTTCGTCCTGGGTTTATAGAATTGATTATTTTAGAACCTTGATTAGGCCTTGCATCTTTAGAGTTTAGACTAGTGTCATTCTAGAACACTCCTTATTTTGCATACGAAAATCCCAAAAACATAGACTAGAGTTATACTGTTCATAAATATAGTCTTGCATTCCCACATATTGAGCTTGTCTTACATGGTTGAAACTAGGTCTAAGAGAAGAGAGAGAGAAAACATGTCAAACCCAAACAAATTTATCAATCCATTTTCTTCAAGACCTCATAAGACTCTATTAGACAAATTCACCACTAGAAACACTCAAGGACATATTGCAGTAGAAGACATAGAGGCTGCCGCACAGGACCCTAAATTTGCCTCTTTTATAGATGAGTACCTAGCAAATGATCGACAATGATACTTAGCCAAATTGCTAGCTGAAGGCGCTACCTTACTCGTAGGATTTGATATTAGTACCTTGCAAACTCAATCTACACAAGGAACAAACACAATGACTGCTAGTACTACTATACCTCAGGTAAGAACAACTATACCATCTGGCACATCTACATAGAGTACAACAGTCCATACTTCCCCATTTGGTATGTCTGGCATGACATTAGGATTTAATTTCACTGTAGGGGCATCATCATCCACTCCCTCCGGTCCTCTTGCTGGGAGTAAAAGACCTAAAACGTCAACCCTTACACCTTATGTTGGTGTCACAAATGCACAATCAACAACCATACCTACTGCTAGTATCACGGGTACCACACCACAGTCGATGGCCATACCTAGTGTTCAGGTCACTAGTACTATACCAAAGATTACACAAACAAGAGGCATTCCCTCCTTCCAATATGGAAATCAAAATCCATTCTCCCAGACTGGCAGTCAGAATCCACTCACCTCGATTCTGAATCAGAATCCTTTGTCATAGATTGGTAGCCAGAATCCGTCTACACAGATTCCAACTCAAAACCAATCTACATCAATTATGAATCATAATCCTTTTTCACAGATTGGTAGCCAGAATCCGTCCACACAGATTTGAAATCAAAACCAACTTACATCGATTCCGAATCAGAATCCTTTTTCGCAGATTGGTAGTTAGAATCCGTTAACACAGATTCCAAGTCAAAACCAATTTACATCAATGTCGAATCAGAATCCTTTTTCTCAAAGTGGTACTTAGAATCCGTTTACATAGAACCCAGGTCAACACCAATTTATGCAGATTCTGACCCAGAACACGTTTACCAATGTTCTGAATCCAAATCCACCTCAGATGCCAACATTTAATCAAAACCCATCACGAGACTTTGGATTTCAGAACACATACATGGATCCGCATAATCCCCCTAGCCCATCTTTGACCCAAGTTGACGTCTTACAAACACAAATGCATGCATTAAAAATGCAAATGGATAACATGTCGGTGTCAACTAAAAAATCATTTTCAACAAAGGACATATGCCCATTCCCCTTTGATAGATCATTGTACATGACCCCTTTCCCTCATGGATATGTCATACCGAATCTCCCTAAGTACAATGACAAACGAAATCCAATAGAACATATAAGGGAATTTTCTACCATATGCATAGATGTCGCTTATGACCCCACGTATCTTATGAGACTATTTCCGAGAAGTCTTGTAGGAATTTCACTAGAATGGTTTTCGGGTCTAGATTCTGGCATTAGATCTTGGGGTGAACTGGTTGAGAAATTTGTGGAGCAATTCTCCTTCAACATAGACCATGAGATAAATATAGCAACCTTGTGTCACACAACACAAGACGAAGGGGAAACATTTATTGCTTTCTTCCAGAGATGGAGAACCATAGCTAGTAGGTGTCCTGTCGAGATACCCGAAAAACAAAAAATTACAATGTTTCAAGAAAACCTTCATGCAAAACTCAGGAGTAACTTAAGGGTACACTGTTGTACATCTTTTTCAGAACTAGTGGAAAAAGGGGTTATAATAGAGAAGGATCTCATTGAAAAGGGCGAACTCAAGACATCAACATCCAATCGAAACTCGATCGTACAAAACACCCCCACTGACAGAAATAGATTTTGGTCTTGCAACAAAAATGTCACCAATGATGGGGTGGTTGATGCTAAAACGCTACAAACATGACCCCTCCTCACATTACAAGGACCTCATACTTTTTCCAACACGCTTAATGTTGTCAATCAACCGCCTAACGTGGTCCAAAATACTCAACATCCACAATAAAGGAGATTTCAAAAATGAGAGTTCACTCCCTTAGGGGAACCCATTGAGTCAGTGTTCAAACAACTATTACAACATAACCTTATACAGCTGCAGGAACCAAGAAATATGATCCAAGACAGTTTAAACCAGCTTGGTGGGATGACAATGCCTTTTGTGATTATCATAGGACTAAGGGGCATAACCTACAAAACTGTCGACAACTGAAGAATATCATACAAGATCTTGTTGAAAGGAGAATTATCGAAGTTAGTGGACAAAAACAAAAGTCATCAAACACTGATCATCAAGTCTTTTCTGACCCACTACATGACCATGGGAAAGGAACTATCCCCAGTTCGAGTACTAAGACAAATATGTCCGCCAACTATGCGAGTATCAAACATTTTAATTAAATCCTTCAAAACTTTCTTTAGTCTTGTCTCTTGTCATAGTTGCTCATACACAAATCTGAGGGCATCTTTACTTACTACAAGCTAGGAGGTGTAACGAAGGTGAACCATGGAAGATGGAGAGTTCTGGTTACAGCCAAGAAATCATACGAAATCCCGTCACTTCGAGCATAGAAAAATGGGCGAATAAAATATTTTAAAACAGTTTCTGGGTTTTGTAGACCTCGCTCTCAGCTTTCTAGAACATCAAACAGTTTTAAATTTTATTAAGATTTGAGAAAGTTATAGCCATTTTAGTGATCACAGTTTTTTCAATTTAACTTTTAAAACCCGCGTTTTTCTTTTATCTATAACATTCTTTTTGTGCAGAATTGTGGAAAATCCTTTCTGGGTTTTGAAGCTTTGATTTTCAGCTTTCCATGGATATCTACCACTTAATTTTTTTTAAAGTTTGGGGGAAGTTATCACTATTTTAAGTTTGTTGTTTTTATTTAAGTTTTTATTTTTTATTTTTGTTACTAATATTTGTTGGTAGCATGTGGCATTGGAGTTTTTCGTGGGTTGAAGACAAACACTAAAACTACTAATGGATTGTCTTGTAGGTTTGATCGTCAAAGACCAAACATCAAAACAATGTGCTTGCATTTCTAGTAGTGTAACACACATTTTATTTTGGTGCAATTAAAATGAACCTCTGTTTGATCATATTTGAATGTGTCTGCAAAATGGTAAGTGAGTATGCTCTCACCTTGTGAAAACTCGGTGATCAGAAAATCAGACCCATTTTATTTGTTTTTACCCTTCACGATTTGGTGTATCGGAGTATCCTCTCCCCTTGCGCATTCGTGCGATCCTGGGTGTAAGAGAAACATTTACTAACTTTAGAACTTGGGCCTATTCTGGTGGAAAAAAGTACTCACCCCAGGACGACTTAGACCGGTAGCACCCTGACACCGAGGGACTTCCAGCCAGTATATAAAAGTGGGTTCTTGGGGAAAGCCCAAGAATCACGAGTGTGGTTCTGACGAGATGGATCCGAAAGGGGACTCTCGCTGCATGGATCATGCCCCATGAATGAAATGCCCGAATTAAAAACCTCTTGTTTTAGTGTCCAACCGTTCTATTGGCCGTTGCTTGGTATAGTGTAGGGTACAGTATCATGCCCTAAGACACTCACTACTGATCCCCTTGAGTAGAGATAGTAGTTCTTGGGAAGTCACTACCCAAGAATTCAAATTTGATGTGCTCGAATGACGTTAATGAGCCGTGGAGGGGAGCCAATGCCACCAAAATTCTAAGCTATCCGCTCTCGAGAAGGAAATGTGTTTATCACCAATTCGGGGTATATCGGTGGGCTATATCAAGTATACAAACCCTTGGCCTATTGGCCTTTTAGGATTGTGCTTGTGTTATGTGCGATTGCTTACATTCAAAGCACTGTGTTTGTCAAGTGCTTTATGGTTTCATCACAGTTCTAAACAAAACATTCAACACTAAAAGGTCAAACTGTCAACATTTTTGTTTTTCAAACACAAACTCAGAAAATCAATTTACTGTCCTCAGCAAGTCTCTGTCAAAAATTATCCTGAAATTGCTCAAAGGTTGCACTATTTTTCCATCATCTTGCATTTGCACCTTTAGGTATAGATTTTTCAATTGTCATTTCAGCCCTTAGGTGTCATAGTCATAGTCTTTTGACATTAGTTTGACCATAGGTTGTCATCTTCCATACTTTGGTTTAGGTTAACCTTGTCATACTTTGCAAAATCTTTACTTTCAAAATTCGATTACCCTTGGACTGTGTCATCATTGTCCTTTTGGTGAATTTTTTTCCAACTCATTAGTCTAGTTTGGAAAATTCACTTGTCCTTTGTCATCCTTGTCATTTTCAAGTCCATTGGTATTTCCAATTAGAAAGAAACAATTGCGCTTAGAGTGCTTAGGTACTTCCTTTTGCCAAGTCACATTAGTCCTAGTTTGTATCTTGCATACCCTATTATGAAAATACAAAAATACTTGTCATCTTAAATCTTGCATTGGTAATCTTTGAGTCAACATTGTCATTTTAGGTCATCATCACTTTCTTGCATTGTCATTCTTTATCCAAAAAAATCCAAAAAAAACATAGGCTAGTGCCATCTTTGCATTTAGTTGTCATTCTCATCATTCTCATTTGAGAAAATCCCTTTTACGGTTGAGACTAGGCTTCAAAGACAACAACGACAAATGGAAAACTTTGGACAAGATTCTTATCCCAACATCGACAATAACACTTATGACACAAACCAACATTGGACTTTTTCTGACCCATTTCACAACATGAAGATGCAATCTTCCATGAACATGCCATCTTCATCACAAAAAATTTATGAACCATTCATACAAAGAGACCAAAATGGACTAGTATATGTCAAAGACTTAAAAGTTGCATTGCAAAATCTTGATACATTCTCCTTTGTAAAAAAATCAGTCTTACGTGACCCTCAAAGGTATCTAGCCATGCTTTTGGACGAAGGGGCTAAGTTACCACAAGGCTTTGACATAAATACTTTGCCACCATCTGTCTACCCTCACAATCAACAGTCACTTGACAGAAATCCTGCCATTAATTCACAACAAACGTCCACTTATCACCCTTATCCTAACCTTGACAGGGGAAGCCAACTGTCCAATAGTCCATTCCAAACCTCCATGTCATATTCTGACCCTTCACCTATTAATTCTGTGCAAGTCTGCATCCCTTATCAATCATCTACCAACTCATGTCAAGTCCCCACATCATACCATACCGATCCGATCCAAGTCTCCATGCCATATCCTTGTCCTTCAATAGTTAATCCAGTCCAAGACTCCATGTCCTATCTTTGTCCCTCACATGCTAGTCCAGTCCAAGTCCCCATGTCCTATCCTAGTCCTTCATATACTAGTCCCGTCCAAGTCCCCACGTCCTGCCCTAGTCTGTCATTCATTAATCATTTTCAAGTCATCCCCTCACAGGCCACATCTAGTCATGAAAATTTTGTCATTACTCAAAGTCACATCCCATCGTCTACACTTGAGGATACATGTCAAAATGAAAGCCCAAAGCATGACATTATAATGTCACCCTTATGTCAAGAACAAGGTAGTCCATCCCATGACCCTATTTTTGACAACCCCATCTTTGACCAAGACCCTACCATTGACCAAGAAGTCCAAATCCATGACAACTCCATCTTGGACCAAGACCCTACCATGGACAAAGAAATCCAAGACGATCCACTCCTTGACCTTTATGCCATTCATGATCAAACACTTGCTAAACCTATAAAGGCCTCGAATATTGACACTTCCCAAGATGAGACACTTGCCTCCATGGGACACATAGACGATATTCCTCCAAAACAAGAATCTCCCACTAGGGACATGCTTGCATATGATCAAGCTATAGCTAAAATCATTGGGCTCTATGACACTAAAAATAATGATGGCTTCGACATTTCCTTGGAAGCACCAACAGAATTATTTGAACCTGACATGTCGCATGATCAAACCAAAGATATCAGTCAGGAATATGTCCAACATGACAATGAAGCTAAGACATGTTATCAACTAGGGTCATCTATCTTTGTCAGAGCAGGCTTTCTTCCAGATGAAAATATTACAAGTGACAATGTCCATAGACATCATGATGGGTTAGCATCTTGCTTTCAAAACAATAAATACCCCATCTCCAACAAAATTTGTCAAAGCATGCAATATCAAGGAAAAGGACTAGGCATACACGAGCAAGGCATTCTAGAACCAATACAGCTTCAGGAAAATTACAGACATCAAGGTCTTTACTATTCCTCAGATAGAAAATCAAATGATGTCAGTGGTACCTCCTCAATACTGGGGGAAACTTTGTCAAATACAAACATCAAAATGGAGTTCATGAGAAATCCTTGTCATAAGATTGTTGCCAACACCCCGTCCACCCACACCATGAACCGTCATTCTATCATGAATCAACCTCCCCTTTGGAACCAACAAAAACAAAAGTATTACAAGTCAAAAGATCAAAATCAAATGTCAAAGGCCATTGAATCAAACAAAAGGACAAGTGAACAAATGAAATTAAAATGGATCCCAAAGAAAGATGGATCAAACAAAGACACCAAGTCAAATACAAAAGTCAATCACAATGTGGAGCCACAAGACAAGAGGACTCCCACATATAACACATGTCCACCTCCTTCAAAATGGTCATCAAACAAGGCATCTAAGAGTGTTGGTTCCAAATGCCATCCCTCCAAAATCCGTCATCCACCATCCCAAGTTTGGAAAATAAAAATTGATTCGTCCAAATGTCCAAACAACCTTTCCACGTCCACCATCATTCGTCATAATCCTACATCTCGTCTAAAGTCCAAAAATCCTACATCACAAATCCATCACATCTTGGCAGCAACTCTTTACCATAAGGACTCTCATGGCACTCTATCGCGATGTGCGTATTCTGATAAGGTCAACTCTAGTATTAGAAAGGATCACAATGACATCGATCAATTATACACAAGCGCTATGATCCTGACAAGACAACTCCTTCAACAAGGTCATTATTGGCATATCATGACACCAGTCTCTACATCGGCACCGTCAGTGGATTCAGAACAGTCAATGGTCATCTAAAGCATCCAGGCTATCCACAAAATTAGAAATACAAAAAAAAATCAAAAATCAAAAAAATCGTCACCCCGATGAAAACCGGCAAACACGCGTCTTGGTGACACCAAAAAAATCAAAAAATCAAGAAAATAGTAAAGAGAAAAATTTCATCCAATGGTGAAAACCTGGCAAACAGGTGCCCTGGATAAGTATCATGATGAAACCCTGGCAAACAGGCGTCATGTGTAAAATAAATCGTCTATGTGGACTCTTACACTTGGGGGCAAGTCGTCTCATTTCCCATGCCTTCCTCATGACATTGACATCCATCTAAGCCCTATCATTTCCATCCATTTTCCCACCTACCTTGGTCTTGACATAAAACTGGCACACATAAATCATGCTTTGGGAAAACTCTTGACATGTCTATCCTTCAGTCATACACGATTCATGAAACATCATGTCATTGACTATCATAGTCTTATTGTCCTTATATGACATAGTCCTTGAAAACCATATGACATTCCCTTAGTCTCATGTCTCCCATCCTTTACCAAGGCCACCTTTTGTCCTTTTATGCTTGTCACCTATCTTGGCTTTCCCTTGTCAAACGGTCTAAGGAAACTCCATCATCCCATCTAGCCCTAACCAAGTCATTCCAAATGCAACGAGTCCAATTCATACAAGCACATTATCCAAAATTTTACTTGACTGTGTTCCTAGCCTGGCTGTAGACCTCGATACTTTCGTCACATTATCGTCGTTGTCCTCAAGTTGTTTCAGGATGCGTCCTTCCCACGTCAAACAACGTTGTCATCACCTGTCAATTGGTATTCATCTTGACTAGGGGCACAATCATGTTTTTCCTTAGATTCTCATGTGTAGGCATCAGTCATATGCATTTGTCACGATCCTCTTAAATGTCAAAATACAAAAAAATCATAAAATGACAAAAAGACAAAAACATCATAAAATGTCCTGAAGAAAGACCAAAAACATCATAAAATGTCTTGAAAAAGAGAGACAAAAACATCATAAAAGGTCTTGGAGAAAGACCAAAAACATGATAAAATGTCCTAAAAAAAAGACCTAAAAATCATAAAACATCCTAAAGAAAAACACAAAAACATTCAAATCAATGTCAAAGTCAGTCAAATACAGTCAAATTCAGTCATGTCAGTCAGTCCATGTCATAGTTGAACTATGTTGTCTCTGCACACTTGCTACGTAGGCAAGACTCACATTTTGAGTCCCCGAGACATTAGGTCAGTCCTTTTAGGTTTGTCAAAATAAAATCATGACGCAATCTTTGGTCACCAAGACAAAGTCATTGGTCGTGTCGAACTATGAGGTCTCTGAGTGTATGACATAGGCAAGGCCATCTGTCGATGAGCCCCTGAGGCTGCACTAGGTCAGTCCATTAGGGTTCATGGCATCACACTGGCACACATGTCAAAAAGTCTTCAAGACAACACGAATCTTTCCCAAATGAACAAAACTCATCATGACAATCATTATCACAGCAAGACAATCTCATCGACACATATCATCAGGACAATATCGACATATGGCCAACACAAGTCAAACTCAGTCAACACAAGTCAAACTCAGTCAAAAAAAGTCAAACTTAGTCAAAACAAGTCAAATTATCGCAACCAGTCAAACTATCAACTCTTGGTTACCTTTCAGATGGGTCGTTCTAAAGAATAACCTCTGTCATTTATGCCTTAGGATGTGTCCTTCCTAGGAATCGGCATTGTCATCTGACATTTTCGATGAATCCTTTCTGACACTTAAGGATCATTCCTCTCGACAACAACGTTCTTTCAGATGTGTCCTTCTGAAGAACAAAACTTTGACATTGGTGCCTTAGGATGTGTCCATCCTAGGCATCGTCCCTATCATTTGACATTTTTGAGGGATCCTTCTGACACTTAAGGATCATTCCTCTTGGCATCACTGTTCTTTCAGATGTGTCCTTCTGAAGAACAAAACTTTGACATTGGTGTTTTAGGATGTGTCCTTCCTAGACATCGACATTATTCAGGATGTGTCCTTGAATATAGCAAACTTCGGCATTCATCATCTCGACATCATTAAAACTTGACATCCAGACACACTTGGCAAATACTTGGCATTCGTTTTTGGCTTTTTATCATGTTACTAGTTTTTCAACGAGATCCTGACACCGGGATTTAGAAAAGCAGTGATGTATCATGACATTTGTCTTGTCTTTTGACACTCATGTTACTAGTTTCTCAGCGAGATCCCGACAAAAGGATTTAGAAAAGCAGCGACGTATCATGATAATGGCTTTATCTTATTTCTTTCTGGTAGTCATGTTGCTAGTTCCTCAAGGATTTCCTGGCAATAGGATTTAGAGGAGCAACGATGTTTCATGACTTGTCCTTTTTGTCTTTTTCTGCTTGTGGTTGATTCTGACAAAGATTGGGGAAATAACGCTCTTGGTATGAGTCATGATCTTTTTTGTCTATGACTGCTTGTCTTATGTGATGGTACGGCCTTGTACACCTTGATCTATGTCATATCATGGTGTTTGTTGGCCATCACAACAATCTGCCCAATGATGATTAAGAGCAATAAATATTAAAAGTCCTATGGCAATGTTTTGAAGGATTTGGTCTAGGAACTAACATGCATCTTCTTTAGTCTTGTCATCTTCTCTCACTCATCTCATATAAGCATTGCATCCATATCATCATTCATGTCTTTTGCACTAAAGTTTATTTGTCTCTTCATATTCTAGTCTTCTCATTAATTTCAAGAGAACACCCATGTTCTTGGAACCTGTCTGTCCTCTCGAGGGGGCATACCATAACCCTCCTTGTCATTCTTCCTCATCTTATTTTGCACTGGGGCATATTTTTGACTTATTTTCTTTGTCACAACGTGACAAGTGACATTATGAAAAAGAGGGGCAAAATGTAGACACCTAAAAATGACCTAGGCCTGCAAGCTTCATTTTTACCACTTTCGTCCTAGCATAATTATGACATTTAATTATGTCCTTGGTCCACATTCGATTATTGATTAAATAATTCATAATTATTTAATTAATTCATGTCCTTTTATTCTTCATGATTATTAAATAAATAAATTTCATTTATTTATTAAATACGTCATTAATTGTTCAAGTCTTCCTTAATTAAATAAATTTCTTAATTTATTTAATTCCCTTTAATCATATATTTCTTCCTGATTATTAAATAAATAAGTTTTATTTATTTATTTAATATGTCACTAACTGTCTTAATTAAATAAATTGATTAATTTATTTAATTAATTAATCTTATTTTCTAAATTAAATAATTAAATTTAATTATTTAATTGTCAAAATTAATATTCCTCTCATTTTAAATAAATCAATTATTTAAAATGTCATCACAATCTTAACTGTCAGTCTATTTTGGTAAATAATCTGAAAAAGATTATTTATTTGTCTCATAAAATCCATAATTTGAATTAATTTAATTCAAATTGGTAACTAATCTTCCAAAAATCAAGTAATCGGGCAGATTCTTGATTTTCCAAATTTGATCTTCAGTCCAAACCTTATCTTCTTGATTTTTCGAATCTCACAAATCAGGCAATCTTATCTTCTTGATTTTTTTGAAAATCTTTATTTTCTAAATTAATTATTTCATTTATTCTCCACCGTCAATCCAATTATCTAAGATATTATTTTGACTGTTCGATTAATGAATTTTCCCTAACCCTAATTAGGGATTCTCAAACCTAATATGGACCTTTCATTTTAGGTTCTTGTCATCAATTAATCTCATTCGTCCACTCAAAATTGTGTTTTCTATAAAAGACAACTTTGCTCATAATTTCGGCATCCGACAACTTCATTTTTAATTTAATAGTCATTATAGTCATTTGGAATTAGCAGTCATTATTTTCATAGACATTGTCATAGTCATAGGATTTTAGACATTGCATAAATCCTTCAAAGCTTGTTGTAGGTCTTAGACATTTGCAGATTGCTCGTACAATGAATTTGAGGGCACAATATCATCCAGCAAACAAGAAGGTGCTATGGAGGTAATAATGGAAAATGCGATTTACAGGTATAACCGTTTTATTGCTTAATTTCCTTTGTACTCGATAGATCTTTGGGTTTTTGTCTTTTATATTGATTTGATTGATCTAATCTAATCCTTAGAATTTACCCTCAGTTACAATTATGATAGTGGCAAAATCTTTCATTGCCTTCGCGCCGCTGATGAGAATATCAATACCATTACTATCAATACTAATCCTGAGTGCGCGGTCAATACTCGTCGTACTAAGTTCACTATCCAAGGCCCTCCATCGCAGCAAACACCCCAACCTTCCAAGCTACAATATAACCTACTTGACTAGTTGGGGAAGACCCCAGCCCAAATTTCAATCTTGGAATTGTTGCGTATTTCCCCTGAGCATCGATCTATCCTCGATAAGGCTTTACAGAACACCACGGTCCCTAATGACCTTGATGTCAATCATTTCTAGGAAATGGTGGGCTACTTGACCAATAATCACCATGCCACCTTTTCTGAACAAGACTATGCAACTGAAAAGACGAACCATAATGACCCTTTACATCTAGAAGTCCTTGTTGATGACACCAAAGTTAGACGAGTTTTGGTAGACAGAGGAGCAGGGTTAAATCTATGCACTTTAAAACTAATTAAGGCATTAGGTATCTCAGAAGCATGTGTAGACACGACCAAAAGTATTGTCATAAAAGCTTATAATGATGAGGAATGAAAATCAAAGGGGGTGGTAACACTTCCTATCAGAATTGGTCCTGCGGTGATGGAGACAAAGTTCCAGGTCTTGGATCTCACCCTCCCTTATAACCCTCTGCTCGGTAGACCATGGATTCATGCCATTAAGGGGGTCCCTTCCATGTATCATTAGTGTCTTAAATTTCCCTACAATGGCATAGAAATAACTATAGATGGTGATCCTGATCCATTTCAATATTGTACCAATCTAAAAGAGATCCCCCAATGTCAAGTGCCAGTGAACCAGGAGGCTTCATCGTCCAATCCATCTTCCTATGTTGATCCATCCACACTCACTCAAACATATGTTTCACCCTCAATTCCTACTACTCCTAGGGTTGAGATCCAAGACAAGGGTTGTGGAGAGTATTACATGAAGACTTCTTATTGTGTTAGCCATTTGATCCCTCCTAAGTCATATGGTTTACCTACAACAGGTAGGGGATAGTCCATGGTCACTATACATGTTCCTCCTACAACAAATTTCACTAAATGGGGAGAATTAAGCAAAGAGGCCGTAAACACAGAAGATGTCACTTCCTGGCAGTATAGGGAAGATGATGAGGGACCCCTCTTACTTGCTCATATTCCGAAAAATCTATATGGAAAGGGTTTCAAAATTATGCAAAGCAAAGTATATGATGGACAAAGTGGTTTAGGCTTAAACCAAGATGGGAGGATTGAACCAATATTTGTTTCTCAGTGGCCAAAAGGAGTAGGGATAGGGTTTCAACCAATTCAGATTGGCGTTCCTAGTACCCCATTACCCTTACTTGAGGAAGTAAGTTTTTCAGAAGATATTAAGACATCTCACAAACCAGTGGACCAACATCATTGTGACTCCCTCAACTCAAACGATTATGAGTGGGATTCCCTATCTTCTACTTCTTCCATGGACCTTGACAAGTTATTTGGAGAACTTGACCTGATGCTAAGTTCCTCACCCAGTCCCTTGAATTCTTGTCCACCAAATAAAATGACAAAAGAGGAATGGTTTAAACACTACTATTGAGAATCACTTGATCCTACCTCTTGGCAACCTGAGCCACCTATTTTCGATAGTCAAACCTTGGCATTAGGCCCACCTATCCATCCACCTAGACCCAAACCTAAGAGCAAACAGAGTTTGGTACAAGAATTTTGTGATCACATGAATAATTCAATCTTTACCTTGACCCCATTAGACTTTGATAACTCTGATGATGACATGCCCTTAGTCTATCCCCAACTCATTGATTTGGATCAACAAGACACAACCGTCTTAGACACTTTTGAGAACGACGAAGCAATTGCTGAGTTCTTGGGATTACGAGAAGGCATACCTAACAGGGATCATAAGGCTGGTTTTACCATTGTCTTGGACAAAAAAGCATATTTTGGGGAATCTGTTCAACCCTCCAGTCGTAAAAATGAGAAAAAGAATAAACAAGATAAAAAGGACGAGTCTCTAGGTGAAAACCGAAAGGCACCTTTAGACAATGAAAAAGTAAAAAGAAAGGACACATCTGAAGGTGAAAACCTCTCTTAGGCACCTAAGGATGGAGGTTTGAACATTCTCCCTGTTGCATAGGAAAAGTCACCCATGCTCGTTGAAGAATCCGTAGAAGTCAACATAGGCATGAAAGAGAATCCTCGACTGGTTCATTTTGCAGCATCATTGACAACAGAAGAGAAGCTAGAGTTCCACGACTTCTTTGCACAGAGATAGATAAATTTTGCTTGGTCATATGCCGACATGCCGGGGTTAGATCCTGAACTTTTTCTGCATCATTTTCCCTTACAACCAGGTGCCAAACTAGTGAAACAGAAGTTGAGAAAAATGCATCTAGAGATTGCTTTATTAGTCAAGGCAGAACTCAAGAAATTGTTAGACGTTGGTTTTATAAGATCAATCGACTATGCCAATTGGATCTCCAATCTTGTACCAGTCACTAAACCAACTGGGGGCATCCGCATCTGCACTGATTTTAGAGATATCAACAAAGCTTGTCCTAAGGATGACTTCCCTTTGCCTAACATAGACATGATAGTTGACATGACAGCAGGATATGAGATGTTGTCCCTTATGGATGGATTTTCAAGATATAACTAGATTAGAATTGCAACTAAAGATCAACCTAAGATGGCTTTCACTTGTCCTTGGGGAACGTATTGCTGGAATGTTATGCCCTTCGGACTTAAGAATGCAGGAGCAACCTATGAGCGTGCCATGACTACTATCTTTCATGATTTGGTACACACTTGTATGGAGGATTATGTCGATGACCTTATTGTAAAATCCAAGACAAGGGTAGCACATCTACAGGTTTTAGACAAGATATTTCAGAGGCTGGAAAAGTATAAAGTGAGACTCAATCCAAAGAAATGTGTGTTTGGAGTCAAGTCAAGAAAGCTGTTAGGTTATATCATTTCTAGACGAGGCATTGAAGTAGATCCGACTAAGGTAAAGGCAATCATGGACATGCCTCAACCCACTAATCTTAGCCAACTAAGGACATTACATGGAAGGTTACAATCTATTAGAAGATTTATAGTACAATTAGTAGATAAGACACATCCTTTTCAACATCTACTTAAGAAAGGAGTACCATTTGAATGTACAGCTAGGTGTGGAGAAGCTTTTCAACTGATTAAAGAATATTTACTCACACCACCTGTCTTAATGCCACCTGTTGAAGGAAGACCATTGATTCTTTATATTACGACAACCCATTCATCACTCAGAGCATTGCTTGCACAAAATGACGATGAAGGTCATGAAAGGGCAGTCTATTACATCAGTTGGACTTTGGTAGGTTATGAGCTGAACTATAGTACCATTGAATGTGCTTGTCTTGTAGTAGTATTTGCTACCCAAAAACTAAGGCACTATATGCTAAACCATCAAACAATGTTGATTGCTAAAATAGACCCTCTGAAATATCTTCTCAGCAAGGCAGCATTAACAGGGCGACTGGCCAAATGGGTTATGATACTTAGTGAGTATGATATCCAGTATGTAGAAAGAAAAGCTATTAAAGGATAGGTTATTTCTGATCAGTTAGCTGACGCACCATATAGGTAGATCACCCATTAGTTGCAGACTTTCTTGATTGAGTTCATATTCACAATTGACACAAACATAACATGGAAACTGTACTTTGATGGCTCACATACAAATCATGGTTCAGGGGCTGGTATACTGTTTATCACACCACAGGGTGATTCCATCCCTAAGTCATTCAGGATTGCATTTCCATGCACTAAGAACATGGTAGAATATGAAGCTCTAGTCATAGGGTTATGCATGGTAGTCAAGTGGAAAATTAAGAACCTACAGGTATATGGCAATTCCCAACTAGTAATCAGACAGGTAAATGATGATTATGAGACTAAGGATGAGAAGCTTGCTCCATACAAGTGCATGGCTAATAGCTTTAAAGAGTACTTTCACAAAGTTGAATTTCATCAAATACCTCGTGTTTTAAATAGGGCAGCAGACGCTATGGCTACAATTGCATCACTTCTTGACATCCCTAACAACGTGCCTAAGTTTGAGTTCTTGGTAGAACAGCTTTTGGTCCCAGCCTATGATATCCCAGATTCTGAAATAGTGTGTGACATTGTTGGTCCTGATTCCCCATGGTACAAAGAAATCTATGATTACCTTCATGCTGAAGTTATACCCGCTGGCCTATCAAATAACAAACGTAGGACATTCCTCCGCAAGTCAGCCAAATACACCATCGTCGGAGACACCCTATATAGATGCACCTTAGATAATACCCTACTGAGATGTCTTGATTCTACTGAAGCACAAACAACCTTGCATGGGGTGCATGAGGGTATATGTGGTTCCCATTCTAGCGGTCCCACCTTAGCCAAAAAGATCATGAGATTGGGTTATTACTCTAGCCTACTATGGAAAAAGACTCATATGTCTTTGTAATGAAATGCCGCCAATGTCAAGTTCATGGAGACTTGATACATGCCCCAGCATAGGAGCTTCATCCTATAACGTCACCATGGCCCTTTTCCCAATGGGGACTCAACCTCATAGGTAAGATCCACCCCACATCATCTAATGGACACAAGTTCATTATCACTGCCACTGAGTACTTTACGAAGTGGATTGAAGCCATTCCTATGACATACATTACCAGCACACAGATTTCTAGATTTATCCTGAACTATATCATCTGTCGATATGGTGTCCCTCAGTCCATAATCACTGATAATGGCCGCCCATTTAAGAACTAAGAAGTCTGCCACCTGTGTGATGAATTTCATATCCAACATCACTTCTCCACTCCATACTACCCACAAAGTAACGACCAAGCAGAGGCATCTAACAAGACCATCATTAGAATCCTTAAGAAGACTATCAATGATGTTGGTCATGACTGGCATTTATTGCTTAACCTTGCCTTATGGGCTTATCGCACAAGTATCCACACTCCCACTGGTGCTACCCCATATTCACTTGTATTTGGTTCTGAAGCTATTCTGCCTATTAAGGTCGAGATTCCTTCTCTAAGGGTATCCCTGAAAGGCCACATTGATGATGAAGAGTACCGAGTATCGAGACTCCATGAGCTAGAATTCCTAGATGAGCGAAGACAAAAGGCACTAGAACATCTCCAAGCATATCAGAATCGCCTTTGTTGTAGCTATAACAGGAAGGTTTTGAATAGAAACTTTGACATTGGTGACCTGGTTTTAATGGAGAACCCAAAGAATCAAGCAGAAAGAGACAAACCAAGGAAGTTTGAACCTAATTGGTTAGGACCTTAAATTGTTACAGGAGCTTTTGGATTAGGAGCGTACCAACTCTCTACTCCTGAAGGGGAACCATTGTCCTCACTAATCAATAGTATGCATCTGAAGAATTTCTATGCATAGCTTTTGCGAGCCTTTGTCTTAATTAGCAAAAATACAAAAAAATTAGAAAATCACAAAAATCATTATCAAGGTGAAAACCTGGCAAATAGGCGTCTTGGTAACATCAAAAAAATTAGATAATCCTGAAAATAGTAAAGACAAATCATTCATCCAATAGAGAAAACCACTTCGGTAGCACTTTGGATAGGTACTATGGTGAAAACCTGGCAAACAGGTGCCATGTGTAATCGACTCTGCTCCTTTGTCTACTATTACTATAGTCCACTTCCCTGTACATAATCCTTATCCCTGTACATAGTATCTATCCCTATACATAGTCCACTTCTCTGTACATAGTCCACTACCTTGTACATAGTCCTTATCCCTGTACATACTGAGTATCCTTGCACATATCCCATATCTTTCATATCCATTGCTTGTATATACCATTCGTAATAAGTGGTAGTCTTTCCCATAACTTGGAGCGATTGACATCAAGTGCATTTCATATCCCCCATGTTACCCTATTCATAATCAATTAGGCTAATACTCAACTGGGGGCAAACACTTGACGTGCATCATATTGGTTCTTACATTGGTTATGTTGAAGACGTAACACCGTAGAGAAATCCACAAACATAGTGAAATGTCCTGAGAAAACATAAAAACATCAGAAAACTTCAAAAAGAAAAAAAAATCAAAACATTTCAAAAATCCAAAAAATAGAGTCAAAGTCAGTCTTTATCGTTTGTCTAACTGCGTTGCCTCTGTGACTGGATGTAGGCAAGGCCATCTACCGATGTGCCCCCGAGGCATTAGGATAGTCCGTTTAGGTCAGTCTGTATAAAATCATGATTCAATCCATATGTCTATATGACAAGGTCATTGGTCGTGTCGAACTACGAGGTCTCTGCGTGTATAACGTAGGCAAGGCCATCAATCGATGAGCCCCCGAGGCCGCACTAGGTCAATTCATTAGGGTTTGTCACATTCACTTTCACACATCTTCTATTTATAGTCAGTCTTGTTAGTCAAAGTGAAGTCGAACTACGAGGTCTTTGTGTGTATAACGTAGGCAAGGCCATCAATCGATGAGCCCCCGAGGCTGCACTAGGTCAGTCCTTTAGGGTTTGTCGTCACACACACTCAATTGTCCACACATCGTATCAAGTCATGCATTAATCTGGTGAACAAGTCAGCAATGTCTTTAAGTCAAATCAAACAACTTGCCAAACAAAACAACCAAAATAGATCAACCTATATCTTATTTAGGATGGGTCCTTCTTGAATACTGATATCAGCAATGCAATCTATGTCTTATATAGGATTAGCCCTTCCTGCTAATCGACAAGGTCAAACAATCAAACATAGCCTTACACAGGTTATCACATCAACGACATCTGACTCAATGTCTTATATGATACATGTCTTTTTGAAACCAGGCTTTGTCATGCCTTATACAGATAGTCATAACATCGAAACCAGACTCATAGTCCTATCTGGTATGTGTATCTCCTGACATCAGGCTTTATCAATCAATCCTTCTATCAATCAAAACAAATCAAACAAACAAGATCAAGTTTTGGCAAATATTTTACTGGCTTTTTGAATTTTTGACTTATTTATCTTATCTTTTCATTTGACTTTATGATGGGAATTATGTTACTAACTTTCTCAAGGATGTCCCATGAAGGATTTAGAGAAGCAACGATGTATCACAATTCTGTTTTCTTTAACTATTGTCTATCGACTGTCTTTTACATTTTATTTTTGAGTCATGTTACTAGTTTCCTCAAGGATGTCCCATGAAGGATTTAGAGGAGCAATGACGTCTCATGGCCTATCTTTTAATTTGTTTATTGTCTGTGGTTTTTCCTGACAAAAAGACTGGGGCAACTTGTGCCCTTAGTATGAGTTAATGACAATCCTTGTCTATGACTGTCTGTTATTAGCAAGTGGATGACCTTGCACACCTTGATCTATGTCATATCATGGTGTTTTTCTCCATTTGTATTAGTCTCACCCAATGATGATAAAGTGCAATACCTTTTGTGATATAGCGAAACATCGAAGATTGCTAATACTAACATCTATCTCCTATCTTTCGTTCTTTCTCGATCTTTCTTTCCACACTAACAGTTCTTCTTTCTTGCATTATGACAGAGTCCTGTGACACAACATTATACATCATCCTACATCAACGTACATGTTAGAAAAATACATGCATATAGGCATATTTCATATCTAGACATCATGGCATAATAGACATTCATCATCAAACAATACATATCATAAGCATTCCATGTACAAAGAAATTGTAAATATATGCATCACATTACATTTGTATAATATCACATGTAGCTGGCATTATACATATTAACATCATATTGCATCTCATAAATTATAAATTGCATACATCATATAGAATCAACATCACATAGAATCAACATTATCTCATTGGCTGCATACACATCATAAAATACATATACTCATCCATCACATAGGCATATCATATAAACATCACATGTATAAATAAAGACTGCATAATCATATATATAGAAATGCATATCATGAGAATCACCACCAAAATCATATATATATATGTCGCTCAACTGTGTCACATCACAATGTCATAATGTATCAATAATACATGGAAGCCCCTAGGCTATAAGATCAAAATACAATGTCTTGACAAGCGGTACCCCTATCCTGAACTACCACTGCCATCATGCCGGGAGTGTGTGGGGGAATGATGATGGGAACCCGATGATCTCTGAGTTGAGGGAGGTCTGTCATATGGACCTGCTCTACATGGCTGCTCCACTCCCTCTGTGCTAACTGTCCTACTATGGGTTCTGGTCTGGGACCTGCTACTATGTGTCATTGAGAAACTAGGAGCCTGTCTCTCTAGTGGAATCTCTGCCTCATACAAATCCCGATAGTATCTCTCCCTCTCCCCAGCTCTGACTAGCTCTCTGGAAAACACAACTGATGGTCCCGTGCACAATGCCCTGAGCTCTGTAAATCTCTACTCAGTTTGCTATCTCTGAGCTATGGCCTGATCCCTATCCATCAATGCTCTATCCCTTTCCATCTGATATGCATCCCTCTCGGACATGAGAACTCTCATCTACTCCTCTAAGGATGCAACCTGAGCACACAATGTATCTGTATCCAGATCCACTGCCCCTGTCTCATCCTATCTGTCCCTCACTCTCCTATCCTCCTCATCTAACTCCTCCAAGATTTGATCCCAAATCTCTCTCTCATGATCATCATCCTCATCATCATCCTCCTGATAGACACCCAACAAACCTAGAGCATCAATCTCTGCCTCCTCTTTGCCTACCTCCTCGGCACCTGCCTCCTCCTCTGCCGGGATGTCTAGGATAGCTACCTCTGCTGGCTGCACCTCCTCTCCCCCTCTCACAATGTCCTCCTCTCCACCTCTAGCAATATCCTCCTCCACTCCTCTCCTAATGTCTGGCATGGCCACATCCTCCTCTCCTCATTCCTCCTCACGGATTAGTGACAATGGTGGCCCTCGTCCCCTCTGACCACGTCTCCCTCTCCTACCTCCACACCGTCCTCCTCTCCCATCATCTCCTCCACCACCACAGCCTCCTCTGCCTCCTTGGCCTCTACCTTTGCCCCGCCTGCCTCGTGGACCTGTCCCTCGCCGCTCTACTGGCACTGGCTGCTCTGGATCTGTCAAGGGGATCAGCCTATGTGCTGCCCACCACTGATCATACTCCACTGTGGTCCCTGGATCAGCTGGACAATCCCTCCATCCCCATGGAAGTGCCTATAATCCATCAATATCTGCCTCTGTCGTGGCCACTCAAATCTCTAGACCCCATAGCCGGACCTCTCACGAGGATCTCGCAAACTCTGCTCGTCCTCGGGGCACATCCTGCACCTCTCCAAACTGCCGCAGGACACGATCTGACAACTGTCACTCTATAATGTGGACATGTGACATTGTCCGTCCAACTAAGTACTGTGCCTATCTGCAAAATGGGAAATGCTCATCCTCATCTGACCACTCCTCACACCCCAGGTATGGCCTCCATGTAAACTACTGCATAGTGTCTATGGCATGTCTAAAGTAACCTGTATCTCCAATGTGATGCTGTGTGGTCAACCCCGCATAACGGAAGGCATAAGTAGCTCCATGTGGGAGGTCAACTATCATAGGTGGCCAAAAGATCGCGATATACTCCCATGCCCATACCATCAGGAGTGTGGTACCGCAGCTCATTGACTGTGCCTCTTGATAGGCAATATCATGCAAGTGAAAGTATAACATCCTGAGCACACAAGAACCCCAAGCATATACCACTCGACGCTCAAGCATGCCCACTAGCATCTCCCCCCACCCCACGGGAAACCCATGACCTCGGCAGTCAAGCAGTACTATACCGCCTATCAATGTAGCCAATAGACAGTCTAGCTGTCTATACCTCTGGGCCAACACCCGCCACCTAATCTCATAATCATCAAATCCTAACTGCCTAATGTCAGCATGGGGGTAATATCTACACATCTCAGCAGCACCCCTCTGGGTATCATATGTCACTCGTGTCCCTCTAATAGGAAGTGATGAGCCCAAAATATGCTCATAGTTTGGATATTATGATGAACCTTTAATGCCTTTACTTTTGTTATTCGTGGTTGTTTAAAACTCTTTTGAAACCTTTTATGGGGATATCCTGTAGCAAAACATTTGCATATTCCTACAGCTTATTATGTTGACTTGACTACATTTATTACCCCGTTGACTCCCTAAATGATTGGTATATCGCATACAGTTTTTGAATGATGAAATAGATTTAAATGTGTGATTAATGAATGGATATTGTGTATGTGCCATACGCCTTTTCTTTCGCATCTGTTACCTTTTGTTTTGCAGGTTGTTGAAGAATGATCGAGTCAAGCGCAACCGATCTCGGCCTTGCAGTAAAGTCCATTTCTTGCACGACTTCGAGGAAGCTCCGGCGAATACTCTTTGACCAAAACTGTTGGGAAAGATTTTTAATGACAGTCAATCTGGAAAGAGTGGAGCGCTAGATTCTCTCCAGATAGGGTTGAATGCATAAATTCATTTATGAAGTTTGTTCCTTGATTCTGGGATACACTTTACTTCCACTTCTTTCTTTGATAGGGTTAGTTAGTTAGTTGCTCTCCTAATTTTAAATAAAGTACTCCTCCTGCACGAGTGAGAAGAGAGAGATGATAGTTAGAGTAAGATAGAAGAATAGTGATAGAAAAATAGCAGATATCATGTAAGAGTCAGTATGATAATGAAAAGCAGAATCTGTTTGACAAGAGACAGAGTTTGTTGTTAGTTTATATCAACAAAGCAATGTATACCATTATGTTTTCATGAATAAAATTTGATGAAGTTCTGAGTTCAACACCTACGTAATCAGTAGATGCTTGCTAAGGGGCCCCACTTAGTAAGTATCTGTGGCTAGTTAGTTGTTCTTTTTTGTTGATCTTTAGTTAGCTTTCATCTTTGAAGTTTTCATACAAACTCAGTCTTGTATTGCTCCTATAGCATAGGGAATCCATCCCTGTGCCTATTCCTACAACATAAGGCCAGTTTTTAGTTTGTGTTTCAGTCGTAGCTGTTATGGTTTCTGTTTTAATCAAATCATAGTTGAGTTAAAGAACTTTGCATTACCTTTCTTGTAGTGTAGATAGAATCCCTTCCAAGTATTTATTTCTGCTAAGTTTTGACTGAAACCAGTTCTTAGTGCATATATTGTGTTGCACCATTTAAAGTATATGTCCCCTGGTTTGACAAGTAAATGAACGTCTATAGAGAGATATTAGTCACCTGTTGGAATGTCCAATTCTCAGGAAAGGTTTTACTGTGATTTTCATATCCTTTTGTGGGCGCGACCATTTTTGGTGCCGTTGCCAGGGATGGCGTTAAACTAAGGATTTGTCAAAAGTCATTTTTAGTATTAGTTTAGTTTGTTAGTCAAAAAATTTCAAAAAAATTCAAACCACCATTCATTGTATTGCATGCATAGAAGAAGAAGAGACGCACTGGGAAGGTTCCTCCCTGAAAACCTATTTGTTGAACTACCATTTGACCCAACTGACAACGAACCTGAGGAAAATCCATTCGCTCTATTATTCCAGCAAGCAAACATGGCAAATAGTCCACCTAATAATCCACCTCCTGCTTTTGAGTTTCCCATTGTTCCCCAACGAGATACTGACAATCTTAAGAATATACCTTCTTCACTACTTCCAAAATTCTATGGCCTAGTCACAGAGGACCCTGAAACCTTTCTATTTGAGTTTGATGTCCTCTGTCGTAGTTATGACTACAACTTAGACACTCATAAACTGAAGTTATTTCCTTCCACCTTGAAGGAGGGAGCTCTTAGATGGTTCATGAGTCTGGGAAGAGGCGTTGTTGATAGTTGGGCAGCCATGTAGATGAAATTCCTTGAGAAGTATAAGGAATATTGTAAGAGTGCCAGCAAAGGTGATGACATATTCTGAATTTAGTAGAAGGAGGATGAAAGTATGGAAGATTATATTTCCAGGTTTTTGTTTTCACTAAAGAGGAACTCAAACCATACTCTCAACGAGGACTCTCAGAAACTACTCTTTCTAAGGGGAATCAGTGATGCCTGTATAGACGCCTTGGACCTGATGGGAGGAGGTGATATAACCCATTTTCCTTGGGATGATATAAAGAAAATATGTCTTAACTACTCCCGAGCAATAGTTAAGAAAGGTCGAGGTCATCATGCTACAGTGGGGAAGTCTTCTTCTGGTGGAGTTTCTCGAATGGAGATAACAAATTTGTTGTCTGACTCCAAGTAGGACATCATTAATAATATGGCTACACAACTGGACACTATGCAAGCTCGGAAGAAACATGAGGAAGCTGAGGCAGTTTTGGCCGAGTTCTGTCCATATTGCAGATAGAAGAAGCGTGACTGCAGATGCAAGATGGTGGCTAATTTGGAAGCTAAGCAACTATCTATTGACTTAAAGCCAGTAGAAGGTGATGATGATCAAGTGTTCTTTGTTGCACAAAGGAGACCATGGGCCCAAAGACAAGGTATGCCTCAAGATCCTTTAACTTTTGGTAATCCTTATTCTGGCTATAATAACCAATGGAAACATGCATATGGACCACCACTACCCTGAAATCCACCTCAACCAAGTTGGTCTAATTATCAGACCCTGCAATGGAAATCTCCTCAAGGAGGTTGGCAGCAGCCACAAGGACAATGGACCCCACCTTCAGGTAATTGGCAGCAAAATCCTCAATGGAGAGGTCCTCAACAATGGCAAAACCAGTCCTTTGGATTCCTGCAGCTTCCACAGACACAACCACAGGCCCTTATGCCACCTCCTGCAGCAACTGCCACAAATACTGGACCTCCAAAACAAATGCCTATGCTTGCCCAACCATTGCCAAATCCCAATAATAGACAACAGCAGCAGCCACAACAGCCTACATATCTTGTCGAAGCCAACCAATATCAAGCTTATGCCTTAGACGTTAATGGCATCCATTTGAGGTCTGGAACCACTTTACCTACTCTGAAACCACCTCTAATTACTGAAATACCAGATTCTTCCCTTGAAGAATCTACTGCACCTGCTGATCCTATTGAGCATATGCCTATACCTGATACGGTTTCTAAGGAGCCTATTTTGCAAAGTCAAGACAAACCACCTTTTCCTCAGAGGTTGTAAATTACTGCATTTAAATCTATGGAAGAACCCACTTTTGACATTCTAGATCAGCTCAAAAATGTACAAATTTAAATCCCCTTATTTTAGGCTATTAAAGATGTTCCCATTTTTGGAAAAGCTATTAAAGAGGCATGTTTGAAGAAGCCTAGATGAAAAAAAAAGGATCCCCAAAGAATTCATGTCTTAGGAAAATTGGCTGATATAATGTTGGAAAATGTAGTCATCCCAAAGTATATTGACCCTGGAAGTCTTGTAGTGCAAATACATATAAATGGCCAAATTGTAAAAAATATTTTGATTGACTTAGGTGTTGCCATTAATGTCATGACAAAGCATACTATGGACTCCTTGAATATTTCAAATATTAGGTCTACACCCACAGTTCTACAGCTTGCAGATAGCTCCACAGTTAAACCTGATGGGATGGTGGAAGATGTAATTGTCACTCTTGAATCTTGGGAGTATCCAGCTGATTTCACAATATTATCAGTTAAGGCAACTTTAGGAGGGTATCCAGTTATCCTTGGTAGACCATGGTTAGCAACTGCTGATGCTTTTATAGGATGTCGTTATGGAGATATGACCATTTCTGATGGACAATCCACAAAAAAATTGGCTTTGTATCCGCCTGCTAGACCTCAACCAGATTTGTCCCAACCTGTTTGGCTAGATGAGGGGGAAGAAACTGAAGAATCCAATTTTTTGACTCAATTAATGATGCTTCAAAATGATCCATTCTCACAACTTCAGAGTGAGGATGCTTTGCTTTTTCAAATTCTACAGTACAACTCTGATACGGGTAGTTCATCTGATCCAAGTGGCAGCCATCTACAATGTTTCCTGCAGCAACCAAATTCTGAGAGTTCACTGCCTAAACTTCCAGCAATTTTCAATAAATTACTTCCACAAGAGGTACAAACATCACTTGTAGATTCTATGAGTAATCTTACTAAGAAGATAGAATTGTCTCCAGGTCACTGTTTGAATATCAATAGCAAGCTGTCATAATTTTAATAGGCTATCTTATTAAAAATGCTACAAGATCAGCATAAAGCTTTTGCATGGGAATATGGGGACATGCAAGGAATAGATCCTCGAGTTTGTACTCACAGGATATATATCAAAGAAGATTGTTTACCAGTTAGACAACCTCAAAAAAGAGTAAATCCAACACTTAGAGAAATAGTTAAAAGTGAGCTTCAAAAATTGCTTGATGCTGGTTTTATTTATCCAATCTCTGATAGTCAATGGGTTTCTCCATTAGTTATTGTTCCCAAGAAAGGTGGAAAATGGAGAGTGTGTGTAGATTACAGAGAGTTGAACACTGCCACTAAAAAAGATCACTTTCCACTACCATTTGTAGACCAAGTACTGGACTCACTGTCTGGCAAAAGATATTTTTCCTTTTTGGATGGTTACAGTGGGTACAATAAGATAAAAATTGCCCCTAAAGATCAAGATAAGACCACTTTTACCTGTCCATGGGGAAAATTTGCTTATTCAGTCTTGCCTTTTGGTCTATGCAATGCGCCTGCAACATTTCAGAGAGCAGTAATTAGTATCTTTGCTAATATATCTCATGACTGTATGGAGATTTATATGGATGATTTCACTACCTATGGAGTCACATTTGAAGAAGCACTAGTGAATTTAGAAAAAGGTATTGAAAAGGTGTAGAGAGAAAAATTTGTGTCTAAACAGTGAAAAGTGTTTTCTAATGATGGAGGAAGGTATTGTTCTAGGTCATCATATTTTAAAGAATGGAATTCAGGTCGACCCTGCTAAAATTGAAGTTATTCTGAATTTACAAACTCCTGCAAAAAAAAAAAGATGTCAGAAGTTTCCTTGGCCATGCAAGGTATTATAGAAGGTTTATAAAAGATTTCAGTAAAATTTCCAGTCCACTTTATGCCTTGTTAACTAAGGATTCTCAATTCGAGTGGACAGAGGCCTGTGAAAAATATTTCCTGCAACTAAAGGACTTGCTTACTCAAGCCCCTGTTCTTCAAGGTCCAAAATGGAATTTTCCTTTTCACATACATGCTGATGCCTCTAATTTTGGTATAGGAGCAGTTTTAAGTCAAAAAGAAAATTCAATTGAGCATGCTATCTACTTTATCAGCAAAAACCTTCAAGGTCCTGAGCTCAACTATACTGTTACAGAAAAGGAATTGCTCGTAGTAGTGTATGCTTTAAATAAATTTAGGCATTATGTCACAGGTTATCAGATATTCATCCATATTGACCATGCAATAATCAAGTATCTGATGAACAAACCTTCCATTTCTGGTAGATTGGAAAGATGGCTCTTGTTGTTACAAAAATTTGACATTACAATAATTGACAAACTAGGAAGAGCTAATGTTGTAGCTGAATTTTTATCAAGACTTCAATCAGCTGCACCTATTGAACATGAGGTCATTGATGATAGGTTCCCAGATGAACACTTGTTTTCCATTACTGCACATACACCATGGTATGCAGACATTGCCAATTATCTAGCAGCAAGCAGAATACCAACCCACTTTTTTCCAAAAGAAAAGAAATTGTTAATAGAGAAAAGTTTCAACTTTTCATGGATTGTAAATTGTCTGTTTTATATTGGACCTGATCAAGTGATGTGAAGATGTGTAAGAGAAGACGAGACTTATGATATCTTGCATTCTTGCCATGATGAACCATGTGGGGGACATTTTGCAGCAAAAAGAACATCAATGAAGATTCTTACAATAGGGTACTACTGGCCAACATTACACAAAGATGTTGTGGCCTATACAAGGAAATGTGACAGATGCCAACGTATGGGAAGACGAACCAAGTCAGATGAAATGCCACTATATCCACGGGTAATAGTCACCCCTTTTGATAAATGGGGAATGGATTTTGTGGGACCAATTGATCCACCATCAAATGGCAAGTCATACATTCTAGTTTGCACGGACTATGTAACAAAGTGGGTTGAGGGAAAAACTATGACTCATGCTCGAGATAACAAGGTTGTTGAATTTCTGTATGAACAAATTTTCACTAGATTTGGAGTTCCCAGAGAGCTTGTAACTGATCAGGGAGCTCAATTCAAATCGAATCTGATCACTGCACTAATGAATGACTATAAGATCAAACATAAGAAGTCTAGCCCCTATCAACCTCAAGCCAATGGTCAGGCGGAGGTAACAAACAGGGAAATTGAGGTGATCCTAACAAAGACAGTGTAGGTCCATAGAAAAGATTGGAGCAATCAACTTCCTGAAGCAGTTTGGGCCTACAAAACTACATGGAAGACAACAACTGGGTTTACACCTTTTGAGCTACTTTATGAGAAAACAGCCATGTTGCCAATAGAATTTGAGCATAAAACTTTGAGGACAGTTCTTGAACTCAATATGGAAATATCTGCAGCACAGAAGGACCGTCTCCTACAGCTAAATACTTTGGATGAAATGAGAAAAGCAGCCCCGCAACATACAAAAGCAATCCAACATCAAAGGAAGAAATGGCATGATCAACACATCAAAACCAAGAAATTTTCTGCTGGTGATTGGGTTCTGTTATATGATTCCAGATATCAAGAGAACCAAGGTAAGCTCACAACACGCTGGCTTGGCCCCTCTGAAGTTGAGAATGTGTTTGACAACGGAGCTGTACAGCTGGTGACAATTGATCCAGTCCGTTTCAAATTGCTAGTTAATGGCCATCGACTCTAGTTGTACCATAAACTAGTTTCAAAAGAAGAATTCATGCAGAAGTTCATTTAGGTTCCTTCCGCTACTCTTCCTGCAGCCGAAGGCTTTAACCTTTCTCCTGTAGCTTCACCGTAATTCTGAAAAAAAAATGCTCATAATAAAGGTTTTCTTTTTAAAAGGAAACCCCTTTTTCTCCATTCTCATTTATCGACCCATCTCACTTCTTTATCTTCCATCCATCCATCCCATCCATCCATTCCATCTATTCATCTCATTCGCCCATGTCACCCATCCACTTCATCCATCCGCATCACCCTTAATTAAGATATCATTCCCAACTATCAACTCATGCAGACGCCATCATCTTTCTTCACACATACATGCAAATATCAAAGGTACACCATATCTTTTGTTATCGCATATTTGATTTATTTTATTCTATTCATTTACTGCTATGATAGTACCAGTGATTATTACCAAATCTCTGCTTATTCTTTAGTACATGTGAGGACACATGTCATACTCTAAGTAGGGGGCGGGGTAATCCACCTTTTAAAACCTATGTTTTCGCCGCTGCCATAACTGCGCAAATAACCTTCTTTATTATTTTTCTGGTTCTTTCCAAATATGATCGCATGTCCTTCTTTATTGCATGTTTTTCTTGTAAATTACGATTAAAACTACTTGTTCAAAAAGTTTATTTTTGGAAAAGAAAGAAATGTGACGGCACGACAGAAGAAAAACCAGAGTAGAAAGGGAAATAGAGAATTTGAATTTTCAGCAAGGAATTGAGTTCAGCTAGGGGAAAACTGTGAACATGGGTGGTCAGCTGGTGCGACATGAGCCTGAAGCTCATGAATTATTATTGCAAAATCCTCAAATAGTCCACGCATTCAGCATCTGTGGATGGTTAAACTATTTCTTGAGTTTAAATGCTTTTGATGAGGAGGCTACTGGAGAATTTTTGAGAACCCTTTCTGAAGGGGAAGCCACTGTATGGGGTCTAACGGTTGTTGCAACTGAAGACAAAATTGCTGAAGTACCTGGGCTTCCAGCCGTTGGAGAAAATTTTTCTTCAGATGCTTCCACTGCAAGGCCTGAGTTTTCAATGCCCACTGATGGACCTTTGGAAGTCTCCAAGCAGGGATGCAAGCGGGTATCGTTTCCTCCTCCTTATTCAGAATACACCGCTTACATAATCAAGTATTTAACCTGTGAAGGTCGTTTCTCCTAACTGCATTCATATCATTTCAAATTATTAAGTCATATGAGGCATGGGTTATTTGTAAATGTTCTGAATTTCCTATTAAAATTTCTAGAACAAAGTGCCCACGGAACCCAACAAGGGAAAGATAATTTTGTTGCTCACCATGGCCTTATCAAATTACTGATTGAACGCTCTTTGAGAGACGTCTCACCTCTTTCCTGGCAACAATTCGTTGCCCAAAAGAGCTTGCAAATTCCACAACCCCCTAGGGTACTTACCCCACGACCTCAGAAAAAGAAGAAAGAAATTGCGTCTACCAGTAGAACAGGGCAAGGGTCATCTACTCCTGTAGCACCTAGTCCTGCAGCTCCCCCATCAGAATCCTCTGCGGGTACAAATTAGGTCTGCCACTAGGAGAGAGAAGGGAAAAAAAAAGGCAGGTGAGTCATCTGGGGCAGAACAAACCCTAGAGTCTGACCTTCATTCTCGGAAAAGACAATTCTCTTCTCCTGCAGCACCTTCCCCTGCAGCCATCTCTCCTATAGCAACACCTGTTGCTAACACCAATTCACCATCATCGTCTGGTAGGGTAGATCCCTCTAAGCAGACCAGAAAAAAGGAAGGCTACCAGAACATCTGCTACAGCCGCACCAGTGCCAAGAAGAGTTTCCATAAGGAAACAATATAAGACCTCCCCTGCTTCACCTCAACCAGAGGTTATTGTAATTTTAGAAGGATCTGTAGGGTCTGAATTTGATGTTTCTCAGAATGTGTCCGAAAATGCTGCACAGAGTTCATTTTTTCCTGAAGAGGAACAAGTTGAGACAAAGGAAATGGAGCATAATGAGCAAGGGTTACCAAATCTTGATGACTTGGCTGCCACTGCTATGTAGTTTTCAGAGGAAGCACAGTCTTCTCCACTGGAACAATAAGAATTCATCTTGCAGCAAGAGTAGGAACTGATTGAACAATTGAATGTGCCTAGTGAAGCTACATTTCACCCTGCAACTTGTAAAACCATTGTTGTTTATAAGAAGACGTTTTTGATTAAGTTTCTGGAATATGTCAAAGCTAACTAGGAAACAATTACATTGCAAACCCTGACTTTCCGGCACATAGCCTAGACTGACATGCAACAAATTCTATGGGAGGTAGAAAGGAAAAAATTGAAAAAGGAAATTGAAAGTCAGAAGCAAGAAATTGTTGAGTTGAAAGAAAAAATGGATGAAATGCTAAAAGTAACTGGTCAGATTATGGAATGCAGACTACCACCCAGAGTTTATGCTCTGTGCCTTAAGGAACAGTTCTTATGGTTCCAACTAATGAGAATTTCCAGAAATCAAGATCCTATACTTCACACTGCTGAAGAATTTTACGAGGCATACCAGGTAGCCCCTAATTGGTTGAGAAATTCTCTGTGTGAATTTTATTTACATGGATTCTTAATTCCATCTGAAACATAATGGAACCCTCTTCTGTATATTGGTGATATTCATTTGAGATCATTTATGTCATGGGTAGCAAATGAAGCGAATTATGGTAGGCAATGGGAAATATATGAGGAAGCTGAAAGAAATGAGCCTGTTCCATTACGCTCTCAAAGTTCAAACCCCCATGCAATGTTGAAAGACTGGTTTGCTTTGACATATGGCATTAATAATATTCCAGCCAGAGAGAAGATATTTGATATCAGGAAACAGGTATATGATGAATTTTAGGAACAGTCATATTCATTTTGGAGACTGGCATACACCAGAAGTGAGAAAAGGTGGGAAAGATTAACTGTTGGACTAAGAAGATCCGAACCTCACAGTCCCCTAAATTTCACAGTAGCTCTTAAACGATCAAGCAGATATATACAGTTGGGACTTCAAGAGAGATTTGAACTGTGGTTTCCATTGACATTCAGACCTCCTGTGCTAATGTGGCCCCTTTATCCTTATCAGGCTACCAATCTTAATGATGATTTAGAAGACCGTAGGTATGAAAGGTGCCAGGCTTTCAGAGGATTTTATTACAGGTTTGGAACTCCATTTCAGAGTCATGCAGCAACCACTGACTTCAGAGAAACCACCAGGAAAGTTAATGCTGGAGGACCAGCATTAGGCTAAGTAGGGGGCAGTGATGAGCCCAAAATATGCTCATAGTTTGGATATTATGATGAACCTTTAATGCCTTTACTTTTGTTATTCGTGGTTGTTTAAAACTCTTTTGAAACCTTTTATGGGCATATGCTGTAGCAAAACATTTGCATATTCCTGCAGCTTATTGTGTTGACTTGACTACATTTATTACCCCATTGACTCCCTAAATGATTGGTATATCGCATACAATTTTTGAATGATGAAATAGATTTAAATGTGTGATTAATGAACGTATATTGTGTATGTGCCATATGCCTTTTCTTTCGCATCTGTTACCTTTTGTTTTGTAGGTTGTTGAAGAATGATCGAGTCAAGCGTAGCTGATCTTGACCTTGCAGTAAAGTCCATTTCCTACACGACTTCGAGGAAGCTCCGACGAAGACTCTTTGATCGAAACCGTTGGGAAAGATTTTTAATGACAGTCAATTTGGAAAGAGTGGAGCGCTAGATTCTCTCCGGATCGGGTTGAATGCATAAATTCATTTATGAAGTTTGTTCCTTGATTCTGGGATATACTTTACTTCCATGTCTTTCTTTGATAGGGTTAGTTAGTTAGTTGCTCTCCTGATTTTAAATAAAGTACTCCTCCTGCGCGAGTGAGAAGAGATAGATGATAGTTAGAGTAAGATAGAAGCATAGTGATAGAAAGATAGCAGATATCATGTAAGAGTCAGTATGATAATGAAAAGTAGAATCTATTTGACAAGAGATAGAGTTTGTTGTTAGTTTATATCAACAAAGCAATGTATACCATTCTGTTTTCATGAATAAAGTTTGATGAAGTTATGAGTTCAGCACCTGTGTAATCAGTAGATGCTTGCTAAGGTGGCCCACTTAGTAAGTATCTGTGGTTAGTTAGTTAACTATTTTTTTCTGTTGATCTTCAGTTAGCTTTCATCTTTGAAGTTTTCATACAAACTCAGTCTTGTATTGCTCCTATAGCATAGGGAATCCATCCCTGTGCCTGTTCCTACAGCATAAGGCCAGTTCTTAGTTTGTGTTTCAGTCGTAGCTGTTATGGTTTATGTTTTAATCAAATCATAGTTGAGTTAAAGAACTTTGCATTACCTTTCCTGTAGTGTAAATAGAATCCCTTCCAAGTATTTATTTTAGCTAAGTTTTGACTAAAACTAGTTCTTAGTGCATATATTGTGCTGCACCATTTAAAGTATACGTCCCCTAGTTTGACAAGTAAATGAACGTCCATAGAGAGATATTAGTCACCTGTTGGAATGTCCAATTCCCAGGAAAGGTTTTACTGTGATTTTCATATCCTTTTGTGGGCGCGACCAGGAAGTATCAGGATCCTATACACATCCTCTAGGGTAACTGTGGCCTGTCCAGTCGGTAGGTGGAAGGACGATGTCTCCGAGTGCCACCGCTCACACAAAGCTGTCAGTAATCCCCGATTCACCTGAATCTGGGGCATATCTATCACGTGCAATAAACCAAGGTGCCATAGAATTTGTCGCTCTGTCGGCCACAAACTGTCTCTGAATCGAAATGTAGTAGGTCTCGACTCCCATGTATATATGGTGTCTAGTACAACCTACAATGGCATTATACATGCCTCATGTCAGCCTCATTCATCTATTCTAGTGCAAACTGACTCTACTACATAAAATGCAAATGCGTCGTTATTTTGCACATGTGTCGTTATTTTGCACATGCATCATTATTTTTCACATGCGTCACTTTTTAACATATGCGGTTCATAAAATACAAATGCGTCATTATTAAACAAATGTGGCCAATTATATCACATGTGTTGCACTAAATTCATATGCGTTGAAAAATAAATCTTGCGGTGCATAAAATTCAAATGCGTTTCAAAATATACACATGCAACTATTCTAAATGCAAATGTGATGCAAAAAGTCAAATGTGTTTCATAAATTCACACATGCATTGAACCGTAGTCTAACTATGCAAAATGATTGACGTTAAATAAGAAATGCAGTTTTCCACAGGAAAATGCGTTGTTCGCGCACGCAAATGCGGTGAATTATTAAAATGATGCCTATCTAAAACTTGAATTAAATGCATCAAAATATGCGTAAATCAAAAATTTCAATAGCCAAGATTTAGAGCCATACTAGGGGGTCCGCGTCGGCTAGTCTCTGGAATGTCCAGATCCTGTATGCGCGATGATGAGTGGTCAGAACGGGAGACATTGTCGCTAGGAGTGTAAAGCAAATTCTCAAATTTCTCAGCTAGATAGGTGAAAATGAATAAGTTTTTACCCCTATTCCTATATATACCTAGGGCTTAAGTGGCATTTCTTTCCTACTGGCTGTGTTAACTTCCCATTTCAATCATCCTGTACCCATCCCTCCCATTTCCAAACTTAATTTCATTGACTCCACTGCATTTTTGTCTATCCAATGGACTAATCGGGAGCATTTCCAATTTTTTTTTTGAACATTTCATAAATTTGTCAATTTTCCTGAGGGGGCATATCTTCACCTGTTTTAATCTAGAGCATTACTGGGGCATATTTGTTATCAATTTTCTTTGACACAATGCCGAAATGACATTGTATCAAAGAGGGGAAAATGTAGACATCGAAATATGGTTTTAAGCCTGCGACTTCCATATTCTTCATAAATCGTATTCTTCATGGTCATGATTAAATAATGTCGATTATTTAATTATTCACTTTAACTTTAATTCTTCTATTAATTAAATAATCTTAATTATTTAATTAATTCATAATTTTCTTTATTCTATCTGATTAATTAAATAAACGCTTTTTATTTAATTATGCTACTAATTAACGTTATCATTCTTGTCAAATTAAATAAATTCTTATTTAATTTACTCTTTATCATATTTCAACTATAATTAAATAAATTCTTTTATTTATTTAATTATTCATTTAAATCCCTTCATCACTTAATTAAATAAATCTTATTTATTTAATTATTCTTCAAATATCAAGTCTTGAATTAAATGAATTATTTAATTCATTAATTCTATTTTAATGCATTCCTCTATATTTTAGATAATTATGTGATTTATCTAAATATTCACTTTTACTCGACTCAAAGATCTATTTCAAATCGCTCAGTTAATTCTTGGTTTAATGTCTGAGTGGCGTCCTCGAGTAATCTTTTCATCAAATCATTTAGTCATCTAGTTCTAACTCAATTGCATGTACATGCATATTAATTAAATATTCTTATTTAATTAATTAAATCTTGTGCATGCATTCGAACAAGATTTGCTTTAATCAATCTTTATTTTTGTCATGTAAAGATAATTCTTCTATTTTCGAATACCGGACTGAAGATTAAATCATTTATTTAATCTTTAATTCTATTTCTAGTTTGTATCACTCATGTCATTACTGGCAGTTATCAGTATGCATGACTAATCTATCTATCTCAACCGTCTATTGATCTTTCAATCCTGGCCTGTTGTTCAAATAATCAATTTTCTATAAATTGATTTGTCATTCTTCATTCCAATCTCTCTCATGAAATCTTATGAATTTTGAGAGCACTTTGTCTTGAATCTTCAATGTTTTGCTAATTACTATTTCAGGCTATACTTGCACGAATTTACAAAAAATATGAGGGAAATTATACTACATAAGCAAAATGGAGAAGGGAAATCGAGATGAATCATGGAAATACGTTTGAAATTGGTGAGATTGTTTCAGTTTTAATTACGCTTTTACTTTCCTTTGTTCTTTGTTGCTTAACATTATATTGGCATTTAGATTTTATATTGCATGTTTGCTCTAATCTTGTCTTGTGCACTTTCTTGGCATTACAATATACACTAACTCCCCCCCTCAAGCATAGCTCAGGTGGGCATGGATGAAATGGGTCCCAACTACTAGTTTGGTGAGGTACCCATGTACAGTGCAAAAGAAAATGGCTCCTGACTACTAGCTTGATAAGGTACCCACATGTACAATGGAGTCTCTCTAAAAATGGAGTAAGATAGAAAACCCAATGAGAAAAAATATCCTACAAAAAGAGAGAAGATGAAGAGAAGACTAGAAATCCCACCTAGGGATGATGTTATTGCTAATGTAGATCACACACCAAGAAGAGCTCATAGATGTATGAACTTTCTCTTAGTAAAGGGTTTGGTAAAGATGTTAGCAATCCTCTCTGAAGACTAGAAAAAAATAAGTTGATGATCTATCCATGAATCAACACTTGAATATAATACATACAAATCTCAATGTGTTTGGTTTTCTAATGTTGAACTAGATTCTTGCATATTTGAATGGTGCTTTGGTTGTCATAATAGATGACTGTGGGCTACTTGAAATGAATACCAAACTTAGAAAGAATTCCCTTAAGCCATATAGTCTTAGTAGCTATGTTAACAACCCCCTTGAACTCTACCTCTATGGATGATTTAGCAATACCAATCTACTTCTTTCTAGACCAATTGATAAGACCTGAACCAAGTGAAAGACTATAACCTAAAGTGGACTTATGATGCTTAGTGTCACAAACCCAATCTAAATCTATAAAACGAATCAATTCAAGTGATGAAGCAACTCTATAGTGAATCCCAAACTCAAGAGTACCATGAAGGTACAATGAAGGATCCTATTATCTACTTTCTAATGCATGTCATGAGGTTCTTGTATAAATATCAAAACCATGCCTAGTACATAGGAAATGTATGGATTGGTATGAGTCAAGTAGATAATGCTACCAACAAGTTATCAATATAATGTAGCATTAGCTAATGATGTAGTACAAGAAGTCTCAAGCTTGAATCCAGAGAGAAAGGGAGTTAGAGATGTTTGTAAGTAGTCATGTGAAACTATGGAAGTAGATCAAGAGTATACTTAGGTTTAGTTAGAGTAATCCTTGAAGCTGGCTATGAAATCTTAATGCCAAGGAAGTAGTGCTATAAACCCAAGTTTTTCATGTCAAATCTGTGCTCAAGTGATGTCTTCATTGCTACAATGGTAGATGAAGTACTCTTGATAATCAAAAGATCATCAATATATAGAACTAGTATCAAAAGTGAATCATCCTACCATAATATATACATATTAGGATTTGAATGACATCTACTAAAACCTTAAGATATGAGGTAGGAATCCATCTTGGCATACCAAGCTCTAGGAGCTTTTTTGAGGCCATAGAGAGATTTCCTAAGTCTACAAACTAAGGATGAATCTTAAACAAACCTTGGTGGTTGTTTCATGTGGATTTCCTCCTCAAGGTCTCTGTGATTAAATGCACTCTTCACATCCATGTCTGATGTGCATCCCATCCATGTGTTGTAGCTAAAGCTAGTGTGAGTCAAATGGAAGTTATCTTAGCAACTAGTGCATAGGTTCATGTATAGTCAATTCCTGCAAATTGTGAAAAACCTTTGGAAACTAACCATGCTTTGTGCTTATCAACTAGCCCATCTACTACAAATTTAGTTTGTTATATCCACCTACATAAAATTTTCTACCTTCCCTTAAGAAGTGAAGTCAAATCCCAAGTGTGATTTCTAATCAAGGAATCATATTCCTCATCCATAGCAATATTCCACTCTAGTATGTCTATTTCCTCTCTAAGTTTTTGTGGATCGTAAACTAAATCAAAGAAGACATGTGGGCCCCCTAAATTTTTTCTTGAATTTATTTATCATCTATTGGATCTTGTACATTCTGTATATTTTCCCTGTTGAGAGTGTGAAATGTAGGCGAGTCTAGTGTGGAAATATCAAATTATAATGCAATCCATGAGCTAGATGAAGATGAACCATCATCACTATCATTATTGTGAGAATAGGAAGAAGAATACACTACACTAAGAATCTACTGAGAATTATTTAAATCATTAGTATTGTAATAGGATTTGGTGAGTCCATAATATGTTGAGAAGTTTCAATTATAGTTTCAAGAGATGTTTCTTGAAACATAACACTTCTCTCAATAAACAACTCATGTGTGGTAGGGTAGAGTAGGCAATATTGTTTTACACCATTTGGATATCCCATAAAGATGCAAGGTTTGGATTATGGATCATAGAATTGTAATGTTCTATCAAAATGTGTGCCAAGACATGAGAGCCAAAAACTCTGAAATGATCAACTATTGGTTTTCATCCTTTCCAAGCTTTAAAGGGAGTGATAACCTTCAAGGATTTATGTATAACTTTATTCTATATGTAACATTCACAGTTGACTACTTTTTCCCAATATGATGGTGTGGTGCCCTTAGAGTGAATCATACAATTTCCCATATCTTTTAAATATCTAAATTTTAGTTTTACAACACCATTTTGTTGAGGAGTAGATGGAACTATGTGCCATAGATCTATCCCCTTTGATATTCAAAATTGCTCATAATGGTTGTTGACATACTCACCCCCATTATCTATTTGAAGAACCTTGATGACTTTCCTTGATTTTTTCTTCCACAAGATCTTTGAAATCTTGAAAAGATTCAAACACTTTTGATTTTTTCCTAAGGAAGTAAACCCATGTAAAATGTGAGAAATCATTAATAAAGGTGAGAACATATCTAGCCTTTGTAAAAGATGAATTAGGAAAAGCCCCTAAAAAATAAATATGAACAAGTTCTAAAACTTGTGTTTCCCTTCATGATTTACCTTTCCCAAAATTTGCTTCTAGATTCTTGCCAAGTGCACAACCTTCACAAAGCCATTTAGAAAATTTAACCTTAGCTAATCCCTTGACTGTATTCTATTAACATAGTTGCTCAAGATAGTGGTAGTTAAGATGGCCAAACTGCTCATGTCATAATTTACAAACTTCATTTGAATGAGTTAGTAGTGCTTTTAGAGAAAAATATGTGGCAAAATTTGAGAAGGTGTGTAATCTAGATTGGTGATCTGACTCCCCTATTGCTACCAAACTGTTACTTTGCAATTCTCTCATCTCAGTTGAATTTAGAGAAAAGTGTACTCTCATGTACTTCATAAAATGAGTTACTTAATATATTGAAAGGAGATTAGTTGATAGTGTTTAGGTACACTTAGAACATTTGAAAATGTTTCTCCTTCAAGTTAAACAAACCTTCCCACTTTTACCAATGTTGGAGTGCCATCACTAGTTATGTGATTGTGGACTTACTTGATGGCTCTAAGGACATCTGAAAAAAAAAACTATGAAGAACCCATATGGTGTGAAGCACTAAATTCTATAATACATGATGGAGATAAATATTTTATAACAACTAAGGCTTTTCCCTTTGATTTCTCTTTGTCCTTAGTATTTTATTGAGTTGATGAAGTTGCATTGATAGAATTGAGTAGACCTATATTATTCTTTTTGATAATTTATTGTAGAGACTCAATTTCTTTCCTCATGCATTAATGTTCATTGTGTCTAATATTTTTACAAAAGGAACAGTGTATTGTAGAAAACTGTATCCTGAGCTACATTTTCACACTTGTTTGGGACCTTGTGAACTAAATGGACTTAATTGTGCCTTATTAAGGGTGTTGTAGAGTGTTGAATTACACTCACACTGATCTAGGGTTTTATTAATTAATTTGGCTTCTTTATGCCTTAATTGGCCTTATTTTGCATCCACAAGCCTTAATTAATACATTTTTCTGAGGATAATCTTGGAACATATGTAATGACCAATCAAAAATTAATGTCTTTGGATTGTATGGCCCAGATTTTGTGATCTAGAACTCATACGACACCTTGGATGCATGATTCCCACTTAAGTTTTGGGGACTTGATCTAGATTTCACATGAATCTAAGCATTTCTTAAAAAATGTGTCTCATAACCTAGCCTAATGAGACTCATACAACACTTTTGGTGTATGAGTCTTGTGTGGCTTAAACCTAAATTAAATTCAAATTATTGGCAGTATTTTATTCTCCTATATCTAATGTCAGCTTGTGGTGTTGTAATTTTGAGGAATTTGGCATAAACAAGTATACTATTTACAAGGTTATTTCACTCATTTTCACCTAAGAATTTCATGAGAGCATTCAAGAGTCTACAAGAGAATTCAAGAGTTTTTTACCAAGTGGTTTTAAGCATTATTCAAGTATCAAGCATTGTGTCAAAGTCATCATGCATCATGTTTTATTTTGATTTAACATTTGTGATGTAGGGTTTTAGGATTCAAGCAAGAATTCAATTCAAGATCTACAACATTCAAACAAGAGTCAAGATCCACATCCATTGGAGCCATTTCATATATTTTTGCAACATCTTATTCAAGGGTTTAGTGAGTTGCGACTGAAAGAAAATAAAATGGGTTAAGAATGCTTTTGTATGGCTTAGGACATAGAGCACACCCACTTTCCAATCATTTCATTGAAGGGTAACCCTAAAGATCTCAATGCAAAGGAGAAAGAGATATTGCAATAGGGTTGTCCTAGAGGTTGATTATAAACTAATGAGCGGTTCACCACCAATCTATGGATTGGAAAAAAAAAAATGCAAGATGTAATACTAAACTCTAATATGATGCAATGCTTCCTTAAATGAGCTAGAAAAGTATGTAAAATAGAATAAGAAGCTATAGGATGGATTGTGTGGACCTAGGAATCTAAAGATGACTGGAAGGAGGTCTGAAATGCTAGAAATATTGACTTTAATGTTGAGTGGGAATCATACACCAAGCTAGGTGAATCAGTCCCAAATCTGGGTTTCTGTGCAGGAACAAGAATTTGGCAAATGGGTATTGAATTTGTAAAAGTTTGAATTTTGACCTAAATTGGGACTCATTCGCCAGAAGTGGAGAATCAGTCTAGTTAGGGTTTTATGAAACTTCAAAGTCTAAAATTTCTCTTCTTAGTCTGCTCAATCTACTTCTTCAGGTTTCTAGATCTAAATATCTATAAGTCAACCTATATGTGCTCTCCAATGTTCTCCAATGCAAGGTGACAACTTTGAAAAAATTCTCCAATATTTCTCCTTAATATATCTTCAATCTAAACTTGCAAATCACATACTAAAGAGAGGGAACAATGTTGTTTTATTAGTGGAAAGGGGTTTTCCTTCCAGTCAAACCCCATTTTGGTAATCAAACCTCGAAATGAAATTAAATAGGAATGGAGAATGATGAATGAACAAAATATAATGTTGCAACTCACCAAACCATAGTAATGAAGTGTTGTAAACATGTGTGAGATGGATCCAATAGATGTAGATCTTTACTCTTACTTGAATATGATATATCTTGAATTAAATGCTAGCTCAAGAATCATAAAACCCACATCACAATTGTTAGCTAAAAAAAAACATGATGCATTCAAAGACTTTGACAAGATGCTTGATGCTTGAATAATGCTCTAAAATTCTTGATAATATGCTCTTGAAGGCTCTTGAATGCTCTTGTAAACACTTGAATGCTCTTGTGAACTCAAAATTGCTATAGGGATGCTAATTAAACTTGCTAGGTGTAAAATGAGTGAAAGAAACTTGTATTTATACTTAATTATGCAAGAATTCCCAAAATTACAACACTACAAGTTGACGTTAGGTTTTGGGCCACACGGGACTCATTTTCCCTTGAGGTGGCGAATGAGTCCCATTAGGCATAATTTATGGGACCAATTTTAAAAATGGTTAGAAAGGTGTGAAACCAGGTTCAGGACCCAAAAACCTAGGTTGGACTCATTCACCCAAGGTGGTGAATGAGTCCCAAATCACTAAATATGGTCCATACAACCTGAAAACACCTAAATTATGATTGGATATTGACTTGTGTCAGGATAATCCTCAAAAAGATGCATTAAATGAGGCTTGTGGATGCAAAAAAAGACCAATTATTAAATAAAACCCTAAAAGAGTGTAAAATTGTGTTACAACACTTTACAACACCTTAGATAAGGCATAATTAAGGTATGTTTTGATTAAAAAGAGGTTTATGAGGTTTAGTTAATTACTAAAACCCTAGGAAAGTGTGAAAGTGTGTTACACAACTTCACAACACTTTAGCAAGGTACCATTTAAATTTATTAGTTCACAAGGGCCCAAGACCTATTGTGAGTGTGTTAAACACATAACTACACTAAATCAAGGTCATGTTAGGGGGGACCTTTTTCTATCATTACATGTATCCCCCACTTTAGTGAGAGGAGGAACTTTCTTCCAACTCACATTAAAGTAGACCAAAATTCACCAATGCTAGTAAGATAGGATGACCATGATCAAGAGGGTTGCACAAGCCCCTAGAACCAAGGTCCTATGGAAAACGAACATAGGCACAAAAGAACACACATGAAAATGATATAAAGAGAAAAAACAAGGCACACACATATAATGCCAAAGATAAAGAGAAAGAGAAAGAAAAAAAAAAACAAAAGCGTTTTACAATTTAAAAAGCTTCGACCATTTGTCCAACATGATGTGGATTAGATCTAGGTTGTTTGTCCAAGAAATTCATACTCACTTTGAGGCAATGTAACTATAGGCTATCCACTGGGTGAGAAATCCAAGAAGGTGAGATAGATACACTCATGGTCGGTATATACTCACACACACAGACAAGTGGCTAAGGGAAATTCATGCCCTCATTCGGCTTCTGATCAAAACCATACCAAAGTTATACCTCTTAATAAATTTGATAAGGCACCACACAAGAAATTATTTTTTGAGCTTCATGATGAAATAAAAACTTCATGTGCTTGGAACTCATGAACAAACAATATGGCTCTACAAGCATGCAAGTTGTGTTATGCAAGGTGGCCATATAACTGAAAATGTAAATGAAAAATGTAAAGAACATTCAAAGGAGTCATGCTTAGTTCTAAGGAGTCTTACTTAGTGATTCCAATTGGTTTCATAGTGTTTTATTAAATATTTTTTCCTTAATCAAGTTTTGAAGTCAAACCAATTACAATTCAGACATAGGCAGACTATATAACACAATTTTTTTGTATGTATCCAAATTCAATTTTTTTTGTTGGTTCAAGGACTTCAATATCTGGTGCACTCATATTTTTCAAATTTTTTTTTATAATCTTCTATTTTTCCACATGTGCATAACAAAGAGCTTGATATTTGGTGAAAAACCTACATTCATAAGAAATAAAAAATAAATATAATAATTAAATTAAATTTATTTAAAATTACACCTTTTGGGAAGCTTATAATAAGGACTACATACTTACAAAAATAAAATTTTAAATGAATTAATTTGATCCCCCAAAAGGTAAATCAAAAGTGGTTTTTTATCAACATTTTGATAGGTATAAAGGAGACTTCTTCAGGGTTCTATAGAAAGGTTTGTAATAGTTTGATCAAAGCTATGTCATGCTTTAAATGGGGTTTCTAAAAATATGTGATTTCAACAAAAATAATAATCTCCTAGAAATTGTAAACCAAGATCACCCCAAGTCACATATTTCCAAATGAAGCTATGTCATGTACAAGAGAAGGGAGGGGTTTCCGCAAAAATTAAAATCCAAAAACTTAAGGGATCTATGGATTTGGGGTTAGTATGTTCTTGTTATAATATTTTTAGAGAGCTCGAAATTGTGATCATTCCCCAAATACTCAGAATTGGAGGAATGACACAAAAAAGAGAGAAAACAAAGAAAAACCTTTTGGGTCAACATGGAAGAGACATGAATGTATCAATGCCTTGCATCATCCCAAAAAGGAAAACACAAGATAAATAAAAAAGGTAAAAGGCGAAAAGTAAAAGATTTACGACATAGAGAAAAATGAAAGGTACAAATAGAGGAATGTCACAAAGAGAAAGAGATACATCAAACAACACAATACGGGGGATCACATTACACACATGCAATCAATGAAAAGAAAAAGAAATATAAATAATGCAAGAGACTAGTAAGGCACATGCAAGTCAACCTAAACTAGGTCATCTGTGTTCCAATTATATTCATTATATATCAAAGGCGGACAACTAGCCATAGGGACAATATAAAGTGTTGAACTAGGGCCATCACTAGGTTCAACACTCTTCTTAGGATAATTTTCATTTAAGATCATGAAAGAGGAAAATAATGTGTTTTATTTATAATGCACCTCTTCATCAATTTTAGCAACTTCTTGATCATCATCTAAGTTAATCGCAATAGGAGGTCAAATGATAATGTCTAAGGAAGGGTTCAACTCTTGTCACGGTTGTTGTATTGGATTGTTTTGTGTCAGGGTAGGGGTAGAGTCATCATGCATTGCTTCATTAAAATTTGGATTTTGATTTTCTTTTTTCATTTCTTCATGTAACTTACGAGCAAGGGAACAACATCTACACCTATGCTCTCTAGCACCTCTGTTTATTTTAGTTCTATTTTCAAGTTTCATTTGTGTAGGAGCGGGTCGATCAACCATATGTTTCTTTTCTTCCCCAAGGGGAGGAACATAAGGAACCACATGAGGTTGTTTAACCACTTTATATTTAACTTTGTAAACTTGTTTCATTGTAGGAGGTGTGATAGGATTGTTTTCATTATATCTTGGTAGATTTTGTAGGAAGTAGGTGAAGTTTTAGTCTTAGGTTGGTCTTGGTTGTTTGGAATTTATTTAGGCTCAATCATGGTTTTGTCAAGGATGGTAGGCTTGGTCATGGGTTGAGACATGTTTTAGAGGGATAATTTTTCTATTTTCTTTTCCTTGAACTTTTGATAGTACATTAAAAATAATTCTTCTTGTGGTTTTATATGTTATATAGGCTCAAACCAAAATAAATCTAAGGAAAATTTTCCATGGGAGGACAATGGGTTAAAGCCACTATGATGGATAGTGAAAATTTCATTGTTAAAGGGAAAATTTAAGTATTTATGAAGGAATTGCATTCATGGAGTGAAGCCAAGGATAGCCTACCTTCACACAAAATTGGTTTGACTGTGGGATGATGGAGAATGCGATATCTAATATTTCCAGTCCTATTTGTAAAGGAAGAGTGATCGATCCCATTGTAGGGAAAGATAAACCATTATGTATCTTGATCCATGCTTTCAGTTTATCATATATATATATCTTGATAGAGCTCATGTAGAGGTAAGAATTCCTCGGTGATCATGTTCTCTCCATAGATAGGATCTATTAATATCCCATTAGTGGGCTTGTCATAGATTCGTCTGGCTATGCAAAGAGGATCATCAGGTGCATGTTTAAGTATATATTTAGAGGAGGAAGCAATCTTAAGAGGATTTTTAGTTTGGCCCTTATGAGTAATGATGTCTATCACTCCTACCTTATCATCCATACGATCATTACCTATAGGATCATGTTGAATAAAATCATTGTTATCATCATCTGTATCAACATTCATCACATCATTCTTTGTAGTTTCGCTAGCTTTGACAAATGAAATGTTATTGTTAGGTATAAGGTTGGTAAAAATTTGCAAATTTTGGTTAGGAGGGGCAATATACTTATTTCCTTGATCATTAACACCTCCAACAGAAAGATGAATATAATCAATGAGGTCTTGCATAAGATATTTAAGATGCTTAAAATGTTTCATGTCATGTTTATTTTATCGATGATAATGGAAGTAAGAACTTGGTCTATAACTTGCGAGTAATGATTTATTAGGATTAGGTTGTTTAACAAGAGGCAAGGTAATAATCTTCTATTCTAGGAGTTGTGTTATTGTGTTATGAAGGGTATCGAGTAAGGGAGTGAATTATCTTTTCGGGTCCCCATAGCTGAAGGGTATTGTGGCTTTAACAACAACTACTTGGTTATTGAGATTCTAAGTTGTTTCAATTAACTCAAAGTATACTTCTTCCCATCTTTCACAATGGTGTACAAATTCTCTCTACAATCATATATAGCCTTTCTATCAAATTTCCAAGGCCTTCCTAACAAAACATGACATGCACTCATAGACATAATATCACATAAAAATTCATCTTTATAAGGACCAATATGAAAAATTACCAAGAATTTCTCTTTCAGCTCTAACTCATGATCTTCTTGCAACCAAATAACTTTATAGGGATTAGGATTCTTAATCCTCTTCAATCCTAGTTTTTTTACCATCTCCTTAGAAACCAAATTATCTCTACTACCACTATCTACAATAACCTTACAATACTTACCTTCTGATTTGCATACAGTGCAAAAAAGACTCCTCTGAGATGGTCCATTCTCCTCTTCACTTGTATTCACTAACACTCTCCTAAACATAAGGGATTCTCCATGCTCTGGTTCTACCACCTCTGGTGATGTTACACTCTCCTTGTCTTCTTGCACCATGTGATTTCTTGCTACACCTTTCTTACTAGTTTCTCGGTGTATTTGTGGATACTCAAAAGCTCTATGTCCAACTTCCCCACACTGGAAACACATTCCTAAGAATTCTCTACTACTGCTGCATGCATCCTCTTGTTGAATAATCTTTTCCTTGTGCTCCTTTGTTCCATTTCAAACTTGTTTCTTCTTTAAAAATTTTCTTTCCTTTGTGGCTACTTAGTTTTCCTTTTTCTGTTTCTATCTTTCCCTTTCCTCTTGAAATATTTTTCTGCCTTCTATTTACTTTTTCCTCTACTTTCAAAGCATAATGGTAAGCCTCTTCAATAGTAGAAATATTCAACATACTCATCTCATCCTAGATATTGAATCTGAGTCCATTTATATATCTATCCACCTTCTCTCTATCCATTTCATGATGTCTTAATCTAGTCACCATCTTGTAAAATTCCTCTGTATACTCTTTCATGCTCATGTCTTTTTGTTTTAAATTTTGAAGTTTTTTTGAATAGCTCCAACTCATAATCTCTTGGAATAAACTTTTCCTTCAATCTAACAACCATCTGTCTTCATCATGTTATTCTCATCTCACCATTCTCTACTCTTTTTTTACGCAACTCTTTCCACCGCAATGCAACATGACTGTTAAGCTTTGTTTATGCCAACCTTACCCTTTGTGGGTAATATTTTCAAACTCAAAATAATCTTCCAATTCTCCAATCCAATCTATTAGATTCTCAGGATTCAATGTGCCTGAAAAATTAGGGACTTCCATTTTATGACCTTTGCTAATTTGGGTTATTGCTCTCAGAAATATTTCTTCTCCTTCATCTCTTTCCTCCCAAATTTCTCTCTTAGGCTCATCTGAAACTTCCTCATCTTCAACATGTGCATCTTAAAGCTTTGGATTTATTCCCAAAATTGCAACTATATTTCTTAGCTCATTTCTCATTTCATTGCAAAAGTCTTCTAGCATTTTCTCTACTCTTCTGGGTATTATATCCTTCTTGGAGGCATCTTGAAACCCTCTCAACCTCTTCTCTTGTGAATATATTGTCTTCTCAACTCTCCATATCTACAAGACTCCATACACCTGCAACCACCTCTAGAGCTTCAAAACAACTTCAATCCTCACCCACAGATCTTGGCATAAGCTGCCTCACATTTGACTCTTTGCTTATGCACTCAAGATCACTGGATTTGATACCATTTGATGCAACACACCATTGCTGCTCATAAAATTATAATGCAACAAAACTTCTATTGCAACAAAGAACAACTCATAAAACCCCAAAAAATGAAAACACAACTAGATTTAAATTTTTTATTACAATAAAATAGTTTGAGATAATTACATAAATATTTCAAAACATAAAGGCTTCAAATCTGACCCACATGCTCTCTTTGTTGCTTCCTTTTGCTACCCAAAATTCTTCCTATAGCTCCTTCTTCCTACTACTCAAACCTCCATACTTGCACTAACTCATTTGACTTCAAAATCTGATGAAATATGTATAATTTGATGTATCATCGGGTGCTTGTAAAATTTGATGTGTAATTTTCAATTTTTTGAAAGTTTATCCCCAACGTTCGTCAAAATTTTGACGAACTTGGGTTTCGTCAAAATTTTGACTATCAGTTTCATCAAAATTTTGACAAACATGAAAAATAGAAAAAATTAAATTGTGGCCGACATAATGAAAAGTGAGTTCACTGATTTATTGCGATAGTGTTTTTCTCTACTTGAGACAGTTTGTGGAGAACTAAGGACGATTTTCTTGGGAAAAATTAGAAAAAATTAAAGAAGATATCGCTAGGTTGAGGGTAGTCATTGTCTTTTTGCAGAATTCAGTTGTGAAGTCAGATTGTAGTTCCATGTTTGAAAATCATATTTTGAAGCAACATCTCATCAGATTTCATTTTTAGAGGTTTAGGGTTTTGTGAATTTCATGTCCATATTTTGTTGTGTGGAATCACCATAAGATCAGAACCAAGGAACAAATTCTTGTGACTGTAATTATGTGATTCATAACTCTATTGGTCATGTGGCACAATTGTGCTATAACAAATACAGGATGCATTCATGTGTGACCCAAGTTTAATGTGGTTATGTTGTGATAGAAATGGAGCCACTCATATAATGTAGTTAATTTAGGTTGTATAATGTAGGTGTCAATCATCATTGGGTGCATTTAGGTTGTCTCAAGTTTAACAAGTTGGAATGTAATTATAGCATGATCGAAGAGTGATTACCTCTTGCTGCAATAAAGAGCATATAACTCTGGTTGATATGCAGAGTGGTTGTGTTATATCAATTATGTAGTGTATTCAAGCACAACCCATGTTTAATGGGCTATTCTAGAGAGTGATCAAGATTTTATAAACCTTATGAATGTTACTTAAAAGTGTATAGCTTAAACTACAAACCAATTTTGTTACATACTTGAATGCAATCTTCGGTTACCGCAAACTATAATAATGTGATATGCTAAAAACCATTATGGAAAGTATTAAAGCAAGACCCATGTTATATAGGATACATTTCCCTGATCAAATTTACATACCTTAATGATCAAACACAAGCTTCACACACACTCTAGGATACAATCCAAGATCATACCACAACTTTTTCAAGACAACTAATTTTCTAACCCAAGGTTTAAGGTTGTTTTTTAATACCAATAGAAGCATTGGTAAGAGCATGATTAGGGTACAAACCCTAGGCCTCTGTAGAAACATAAACAATAACTATAGCAGATTAGTGAGGTTGTAATACTCGAAAGATGGAGACATTGTAGCTAATAACAAAATCTTGCAATCTAAAGATTGTAGCCTAACAAGACTATGTAGCCACACATGTAGCTTCACGTGAGAAGAATACAGTCACAAGACAGTCACTTGAGATGTGATAGTCAAAAAGAGGCTGGGAAGTGTCAAGATAATAAAGCTCAAACCTTGCATAGTAAAGTGGAGATTTTAACAGTGAGTTTCCTTACCCCCTTGCTGACCTTAAGGGTTTTTCAAATGCTTTTGGTAGTGTTAGACAAGGCAAATGCAATCAGGGAATGACTTTCCAAATGAAGTAACAGTGGTAATCATAGGTTCAATGTTTCTTCTTAGCTATTAATGTATAATGGAGGTAGTGGATTACATGTTTGAGCAGTGTTTTGAGACTCATCAAAGATGGGAGAATAGTGAATAATACCTTGTAGACTGTGAAGTAGTGTCAATAAGGTTGAAGGATCTTAAGAACTACAATACCATGAAACAATGAGTCCCCTGTAGTAAGTAGGCAGTCTATAGGGCATAGTTTGATTTTATAGAAGGATGCTCATGAAAGGAATCTTCAAGTGATAGTGAGTGAACTTTTGAGATTGCTGAGGGTGCAATACCATCTTAAAGAAAGTTAGCAAAGCAGTAAATGTGCAAGAAAATCAAATCGTACACAACAAAAAATTCACAATGTTATCTTGCATAATGCCTTGAGTTTGAAGACAAAAATCTCATTGTATCTTGATGAAAGTGGTGACCTTAATGGTCAATCACTAGAAACCATGATTTTAAAACATGCTATTGTGCTTATGGAGGCAACATTTTAAGCAAGGCAGTGAGTGGTGGTTTGGAACAATGGCAGGTATGAAGGACTTGCTTTATATGCATACTATGCAGTCTAGCTTAAGACACCATTCTTAGAAGAGATTGAAGGTGGATTATGGAACTCAAGGGTTACCATGAAAAGTATTAAAACAAAGACTGAGATCTATTTAAAAGCCATAGTCATGAAGATATTAAAGATGTCACATGCAAAACCCTAGTAGCTAGAGTAACAAATACAGTGCCAAAGAGGATAGTGTGCTGGGGTAGATTTAGGAGATCTCCACATTATCTAATTACAAGGAAATACATCATTTATTTATTTATTTAATTAAAAGAAATCATTCTAAACCCTATATAGGATACATTGATACTTCAAAAGCCTCTGAAGGATTTGAGATTATGCAAATATATGTCAAGTAAATACCTAGATTACAAATAGTAGCGGAAACAATGTAAGATTTGTTGAGTAGAGCAGGAATGAGATAAGCAGCAATGAATCATATGCCTCCTTTCACGCACATCTCCTCACCATTCTTTGTCATTCTTTACGAAAACACTTCTCCATTTTGGCAGTCTATGCTTGAAAATAATGTTTTGACAAAGGTTTTAGAGTATGTTTATTAAAATGAAAACTCCATTCTAGTGAGCTACGCCTGAAAAATAAGATTTTGACAAAAATTTCAGGGTATGTTTATTATAGTTTTAGAGTATTTTGGCGGGCTATATTCTCGAGTCCTTAAATGATTTATTCAAATGGATTGTGACTAAATAAATGACTAACTATTTAGTCATTTTTATTTGTGTAACTAAATAATTTTTAATCAATGACCAAACTAGTAATTTATTTACTCATTTATAGCTGAGTTACAAAAAATGAGCAAAATTTAGTCATTTTTAGTTGTTGTGACTAAATTTTTTTGTCACCTAGTCATTTATTTTCCAAATTCTACTAGTGTGTGCTTCCTTGTGCGATTAGGGCTCTCTCAATGTTGAGGGCCCTAGGGATAAGCTCGTCATAAGAAGTGACACATTTCACCTTTAACTAAAAGGATAAATCTGTATTGACATTAGCAATGATGATTCTAACTTGTTGCTCCTTAGGAATGGGTCACTTGCTTTATTGTTGTAGGAGGTTTGCGATCAAGTTCAATATTCTAATTTTAGGAGTCTTAACAGTTGGAAATCATAGTAAATCATAATTTAATAAGTTTTGGAATTAGCATTTTAAAGTTTTTTTGGGGTCATTAACTTCAGACTATCTTCTCTTTTGCAGGGGTGATTGCATGCCAAATTTTTTTGGTGTAAAATATCAGAATTACTAGATTTTGTTACCTGTCTATAAATAAAAATTATTGGAGTGTGAGTTTGATATTTTTTTTAGATCTAAATAGTCAAGCTTGGTAAAGAAAAATCATGTCATATAATATTAGTCCAGAACAAAATGAAGAGACTCTTGATAGATTGTGGGCTAGATTGAAAAGAAAGGGTGATGTGAAATGTTATTGTCCTTGCAATAATTGCAAGGGCTTAAAGACGAGATGAATTTTAATCACAATAGCTGAGAAACATTGTAGGAAGCATGGTCATGTTGAAGGGGGGCATGATTATCATCCATTGGAAAGTTATTCATTATATGTGTTTATATTGATTGAATTTGTAAATATTTAGATCATTTTAACATTATATATATAATCACTTGATCATGATCATGATTTATTTGTGTCTATCATTATTATAAAGATGGAGCACCCTAGGGAAGATGATATGGATTATCACGGCCCGAAGAATGTGGTTTTGCAAGCAGATGAACATGGAGCTATGAATATCGAAGTTGAAGTTAATGATCCTATGGAAGAAGATGATCATGCGCCATAAAACATAGTTGAAGATGATGGCACAAATACATTGATCCATGACACATTTAGTGGTAGGACTGATCATGATGATGGAGATGACTTTGATGATGTTTATGATTTACCTGTACTTGAGAAGGCATACAAGCCCCTTTATGAAGGCTCCTAAACAACTCTTCTCTCTATTGTATTGTTGCTATTGAACTTGAAGGTTATAAATGGTTTATCAAACATAACAATCTCACGGATGTTAAGGTATATCATATATGCCATCTTTTTTCATGCATTTTAATTGTTGTTAGTTCATCACTAGTAAATAAAGGATGAAATATGTACCATTAATATTCTTTATATTAACAAATTATTTTTTGTTGAAAGATTGATTGGTGAATTTTTTTTACCACCATCAAATATTTTACCTTGCTCATACCGAGATTTATTTACCATTACGAAAGATATCGAAATGGAGTATCAAGCAATAGATGCATGTCCCAATGATCATATTATATGTCATAAACAACAAGAATTTGCAACAGAATGCCTGGAATGCCATATCAGTAGATATCGAACAGATCAACTAACAAAAAAGGTGTCTCACAAGGTTCTTTGTTATATTCCCATTATTCCACGTATGCAACGATTATTTAGGTGCGAAAGCTTAGCGTAATTTATGGATTACCATGCACAGAATAGAAGTGGAGATGACATTCTTCGAATGCCTGCGGATGGTTCTGCATTTAGGGACATGGATGAAAAATGGCCACACTTTAAAGAGCTGACGGTGTCAATCCATTTGGAGAGTTGAGATCTATTTAATCAGTGCAGCCTGTTTTTGTTATCAACAATAACATTCCTCCATGGATGTCAATAAAGAGGGAGCACATAATGTTGTCAATGATTGTTCTAGGTATTTGGTTACATCAATTTTCTTTAACATAGTAGCATCTCATTTGTCTTATTTGTTGCATAATGACATATTTTTTCATTCAATAGTCATGTACATTAATTTATATATATTGCAGTAAAATGGTTATAATAATTATGTAATGTTTATGTTCATTCAACTAGGTAAGTACCAAGTTAAATATATGAATATATATATCGAGCCTCTTATCGATGAGTTACTAAAGTTATGGAATGGCGTCACCATGTATGACGTCTCTAGACCAATAGGACAAAGACACTTTCAATTCTATGCAATGCTTGTATGGACAATTCATGATGCCCCAGGGCTAACACATTTTTGTGGTATGTTATAATGTTCGACTACACTTTAACAATATTTAATTTGATGAAGTAGATATCATGCATGTTTTTAAAATAATCTATTAATTATATATAATTATAAAAATTGACATATTTAATCCAATTATATATGATCTTGCAGGTCTTCAAGCAAAGGAAAAATTTGCATGTCCAATTTGTGGTCCAAAGATGAAATCTCCTTGTTCAACAAGTTTAGGAAAGTAGGTGTTTGATGAGTATAGGCACTTCCTCCATAGAAATCATAAGTATTGAATTATTGAAAAACATCTTTTCAATGGGAAAGAGGAGACTACATCAAAACCATGAAGAATGACACCTCACCTATGGAAGTTGGAATATAATAGAATTAATTGTCAAGGTTATACATCAGATCAAATTGTTTATCTATCATATATGATATGTTTTGAATTTATATTTTTATATTGTGTTGTGTTTACTCATGTTGTAATTTTTTTAGACCGTGAATCGGGTAGCACGACCCCCTATAAACCTGAATTGGTAAACTTTTAATGTGACCGCTGGTTAGCGACACGCCCTCCTACCACGGGACGGGGGAGACTAGAACTCGTGACCAGCAGAGCCGCAACGGAATTACTTAGCCAACCGAGCTAGGGCCCCCGCCCAATTTACTCATGTTGTAATTGACAATGATTTTCGTTGTTAATTTTTTTAACTTATATGCTTCATGAAGGTCGTCAAGGCATTAATGGTCGGCTTCCACAGGGACTGAAAAGTTATCCTAGAAAATTTAGTAGGTTTCCCTACTATGAGCAGTTACAAATTGTGTATTTGTTTGATACAATGCATATCGGAAAGACTATAACAAAAATGTTATGGAAAATATTGGATGGAAGACATGACAAAGAAAAAATTGTCAAAATTTGTAGTGACATTCAGGAAGCCAATCATGCAATGAAAAATGTCATTCAATTAAATAGCGATGGAGACCAAATTAATATAAGTGCCTTTCCTTGGTTATTAATAGAGCAGCAAAGCAATGCTATAAAAGAAGTCATACGAAAAATTTGATTTCTCAAAGGATTTGCTGCAAACACAAACAATGTAATAACAAAGAAAGGTGAATTTGGGCCAGGGATGAAAATGCATGATTGGTATACCTTTATTAAGGTAATTATTCTGGTATATTATATACACTTGTCTAATGCATGTACTTTTCATTGTATTGTGTTTACTACTTTTGGAAAAATAATGAAAAAATCATTTTATAATTGTTGCAGTACATTCTACCTCTATCTCTCCCAAACAACTTTGAAAACAATGTCAAGCAAGTTATATATGATCTTGGAAAATGCATGAGGTAAGTAGCAATATTTGTTCAATTCGTTGTATACATCTTATAATTGCCATTTTTTTTACTTGTTATGTAATATACTGTATATTTTTGTTAAATCTCATTAATATATTTGTACCTTGAATCACTTGTAGATGGTTGTCATCTAAAGAAATCCATAAAGAAGATATAAATTATTGGAAGAGAAAAATTCCTCATCTAATGTGTGAAATGTAAAAGTGTCTACCTTCGACTTTTTTCAATGCACAAGAACACTACCTCATACACCAAGCTGAGGAGATTGAATTGTGTGGACCTATACACACAAGGTCAATGTGGATGGTTGAGAGGCACTTGAAATTTTTGAAGGCTTTGGTTAGACAAAGAGCACATCCTGAGGGTTCTATGGTGGAGGGATATATGGTATACCAGACCATGGTGTACATTAGTGAATATCTTCCTAAGTTTGCAACAAAGATCCATGTAGATCGCATTTGGGATCACAACTCCATTAACAAATTCGAAGGGGAGTACTGATGGGGAAAGGTAGATTGAGGAAAGTGAGGTAATTATAAGATGGTCATGGAGATTAATTGGAATACATTTTACATGGTTTTTATGTATATTGTACTTATTTAATTTTTAATCTTCAATATACATCAATTATAAATTAAGGTCGTATATTGTGGTATTTAACTAATTATATGTCATTTGTGAATTTCAATTTTTGTACAGTTGGTTGAGAGTGGGATGCACTACATTTGTACATTACCAACAATCTTGATTGGATGATGGTATGGATTGAACGATGTCAACAATCTGGTCGCGCTCATGGGAAGGTGTGGCTTCATTGTTTAAAAGCTCATCATAATAGAATTCCAATGTTTTTAAAATTGATTTATATGGTTTAAGAGATAAACAGGTACGTATAAATATATTAATCACCCATATTATTTAATTATTTTCAATTATATTGATGTATATATATATATGTTGAGATTGTTTTTCTTTGTATACATTTGGCCAAGAATAAATATGTTTATCAACTAATGATATTGCAATAATTTTTACATGTTTGACATATTGCAAGTGAAACACCACAAGGCTATGTGGTGCAATGGTCATAAATTTCAAATCAAAATGTTGGATGACATGAAAAAAACTTGTGATTCTGGTATAATTGCAGTCTTTCGGGTGACTAATGTTTCATCTAGAAGCGACATACATCTAGAAATCTTAGAAAATCGATACTATGGGATTTTGGATGATATACGTGAGTGTGACTTTAAGTCCTTCAAATTAATTTGGTTCATCGTCCTATGGTACAGACTATAATTGAATGAAAATGATCCTAAGAGAATTGTTATTGAACATGATAATGGATTTACCATGGCTAATACAAGGTTGATCAAGTGAGCTGGAAATGAGCCCTATGTTCTTCCAAGCCAATGTGAGCAAGTATTTTACTTAGAGGTTTCAGGTAAACCGGGTTGGTCATTTGTTGTTAGACATGATCCAAGAGGAAGGTTGGTAAAGTATAATGTGGTGGAAGAAGAAGATACCAAAGAACTAGAAGATGATGTAGATGATGATCAAGATCAATAGTTAGTTGATGATGTCCCTAACAAATATGTCAAAGAGGAGGAACTAGATCATGATGATGTAGGAGTTAATGGTCATGAAGATGATATCTGTGTGGATGATGACATTATTGAATCTGATATCAATGACGATGATGATGATATGACCAATCCTTACAATGTCGAATCTGGATTGGATGATATAGAAAAAGAGTTGGATGAAGAAGAAGATCAATGACATTGAAATGTATGAGATATGTGATTATATTATCTATTTGATATTAATTTCTTGATAGAATTGTATTTGACTTATGTGGTTACATAATTAATTCATGATGTTTTTAAATTTTTATGCCATTACATAATTAATTTAATGATGTACTTTTAAATGTTTGAAACGTCAAAAAATTAAAACATTTCAATAGTGATGTTAACAACCTTGAAATTAGTGTGTTTCATGTTTCATGTGATCATAAAAGATTAAAAAGTCAGTTGTAGAGGTGGTTGTTTAGTGATTAAAGTGTAAAGGCCTTTAAAAGGCATAAAGTGATCATTGTAATGGTTGTTGATGGTTGAGAATTTAAAATACAAGCTCTTGACATTCAAAAATTTGTGTTTTTCTTCAAAATTTCTATATTTTTTGTGTTATGCAGCACTGTACAGTCACATGCAGCCATATTTTTATGTGAAATCAATTCCAGGTCATGAAAATATGTGTTAGCTTTGATTTGAATCTAATTTGAGAGCTTAAGGTATTGATTTGAGTTAGAAATCTCCATTTCTTTACATATAGTCTAGTTACCCTATTTTTGAGGGTTTTGTAGTCCAAACATGATATAAAGGGGCTCTTACACTTTTTTTGATTATTGTAGCTTGTGTAAGAGGCCCCATGGATACTGTTGTAATTGTAGGATGCATGAATAGGGCATAGGATGAGAAATAAAGAAGGTATAATTGTTGTCCTCAAGAGTTTTGTGAAGAAAAACATGTGAAATGAGAGGTACTTTCTGGCCTGATGCTTTTTTTCTCCTTCATTTTCTATAAGAAGGATTTCAAGGCTAGAAGTACGGGTTAGCAAGTTAGATATTTTTTGGTCGAGTCTAGGTAGAGTTGCAAAGAAAATTGTAAAGTTTGACGGTTTTAAGGAAAATGAAATTTAGGTTTTGAGTCATTTTGTAGTAGGTTTTAAATTCATGGGGATTTGATGTTTTATGATAGTACTGGCATTTGAATTGAAATGATTAATTCAAACTCATGTCTCTCCTTTGTATATGCATATCTGAATTTTGAATAAGATAATCAAGGGCTGTCTCATTCATCTCACTCTCATGGTGTGTATGATTTCTGTTTTGGCTTTAATTCAAGGAATTAATTAAAATGCTTGAATGGGATTGTAGGTGGATATGTTCTGTATAAGGATTTGATAAGTAGTATTGGGTTAGAATACATGTTGATGAAATTGTAAAACAATGTTATCAAGGATCTTATATGTTATGTGTTAAATCTGTCATCAACCCTTAGATGTTTATGAATGTGACTCCCTCAGTGGATATATGGAACTGATGTAAGTTGTACTAATTTGTATGGTTCAGTGTTTTGTTTGTCTTTACCTAGCGCTTGCTACAAATTGCAAATCAATGACTATTTTACACTGTGGAATGTGTTGCAGTTATCTCACGCTCCAAATAGTTGATATTACTAATGAACAACCAATTCTATTCAATATTATGCTATTATGTTGAGCTATTAAATAAGATTATTTGTTGTTGTTAATGTTGTTTACAATAATGGTGCAGAGGTTGTAAATGCATTAAGGGATCACCCTACTGGGTCTTGGAGAGCCCAAAGTGTAGGGAGGTCTTTAAAATCTTCGTTAGTTGGTCCAAGTCCTTCAAGCTACCCTTGATTGGAATTGGAAATTCCATAAGTAAATTAGAAGACCAACCTGGTTATAGTAAAAACAACCAACAAGTAGAGGGGAGAAAGATAGAGGGATTTAGTGAGAGAGAGACAGAGGGAATGGGAGAGAGATAGAGGGTATAGGGTTGAGGGTAGAGGGGAGGGAGATAAGAGGAGTGAGAGAGAGACTTGGAGAGAGGGGAGAGGTGAGTAAGTGAGACTTGGAGAGAGGGAGGGAGGGAGGAGTGGAGAGAGATAAAGGGTAGAGGGTTTATATTTAGAGTTTAAGGGTTAATGGTTTAGGGTTTAGGGTTAAAAGGTAGAGGGAGAGATATAGAGGGAGTGGGAGAGAGAGAGAGACCTTAGGAGAGGGAGAGGGGGTAGGAGGGGAGAGTCTGAGAGAGAGAGAGAGAGGGAGGGAGAGAGATAGAGGGGTAGAGGCTTGCCAGAGGGTAGAGGGTTTAAGGGTTTAGGAGTTTAATGGTTAAGGGTTTAGGGTTTAGGGTTAAAGGTAGAGGGGAGAGAGATAGAGGGAGTGAGTGTGTGTGAGAGACCTGAGAGAGGGAGAGGGGGTAGGAGGGAGAGTCTTGAGAGAGAGAGAGGGAGGGAGTGGGAGAGAGATAGAGGGTAGAGGATTTAACAATTTAAGGGTTAAGGGTAGAGGGCTAAGGGTAGAGGGAGAGAATTAGGAGAGAGAGAGAGAGAGAGAGAGAGAGAGAGAGAGAGAGAGAGAGAGAGAGAGAGGGAGGAAGGGGGAGAGAGAGAGACCTCGAGAGAGGGATTGGAAGTAGAATAGAGAGACTTCAGAGAGAGAGAGGGAGGGAGTGGGGAGATAGATAGAGGGAGAAAGGGTTATGGGTAGAGGGTAGAGGGTTTAAGGTTTAGGGTTTGGGGCTAAGGGCGGCGTGGTCAGGGATTTAAGGGTGAGGGAGACACATAGAGGGAGTGAGTGGGAGAGAGAGAGACCTAGGAGAGGGAGAGGGGGTATGAGGGAGATAGTTGAGAGAGAGAGAGAGGGTAGAGGGTAGAGGGTTTAAGGGTTTAGAGTTTAAGGGTTAAGGGTTTAAGGTTTAGGTTTAAGGGTAGAGAGGAGAGAGATACAGAGAGTGAGAGAGAGAGAGACCTGAGAGAGGGAGAGGGGTAGGGGGAGACTGAGAGAGAGAGGGTAGAGGGTAGAGGTTAGAGGGTTTAAGGGTCAGTCAAGGGTTAAGGGTTTAGGGTTGCGGGTAGAGGGAGAGATAGAGGATCCAGTGAGAGAGAGAGGGAGGGAGGAGAGAGGAGAGAGATAGAGTAGAGGTTGGGCGGTGGAGGGTAGAAGGTAGAGGGTTAAGGGTAGATGGGAGGAGATAAGAGTGAGAGAGAGAGAGAGACCTAGAGAGGGAGAGGGGGTATGAGGGTGAGACTTGAGAGAGAGAGAGGAAAGAGGGAGGGAGTTAAATGTAGAGGGTAGAGGGTTTAAGGGTTTAGAGTTTAAGGGTTAAGGGTTTAGGGTTTAGGCAGAGGGAGAAAGATAGAGGGAGTGAGAGAGAGAGAGGAGACCGAGGAGAGGGAGAAGGGGTAGGAGGGAGAGGTTTGAGAGAGAGAGAGGGTAGAGGGTTTAAGGGTTAAGGGTTAATGGTTTAGGGTTTAGGGTTATGGGTAGTGATGGGACTTCAAAGTTTTGTTCTCTGTGTTCTATTTTCTCTTGCCTTGTGTCTCTAGTCATCTATGGTGTTTGGGAAAAGCCTAAGGATGGGGTTTTACCTTCGTCTTCATGTAAAACCATAGTGTTCATCTTACACCTTGGATGGGATCTATTTGGCCGTTACTTTTTCAGAAGGCTTTAAAATGACTTAAGCCCCATCGCTTCGTCTAGGCTGGGCCGCCTTTTGTTTTATCATTTTATTTCCTTCGCTTGACTTTATTTTTCCTAAGTCTTTTGTTGGTCCCATGTTCCCTCGTTAAAAAAACTTATGTCATTGTTTATCATTGACCTAGTGATGTCCCCTTATTCCTTTAGGGGAGACGGCCCAATAGTCATGCAAGCTAACTTTCTCAGCATGTAGTAATTGACTAGAATATCGTAGAACCTTCATTTTTTTTTGAAATGTAGACTAGTCTCTTATTTATCTATAACTAAGGTTTGGAGGCGTGACTCATCATGCAACTCACCACATCGACAAATCTTTTGAGAAGTGTCTAAAATTTTACTTTTTAAAGGTTTGACCAAAACTTAATCATGGAACCCCCAATAGTTGAACCAAAAAAATATCATTTGTTACTTGTAGAATATGATATTTTTATTTAAATTAAAATTAATATACAACCTAAGTGGACCAAATACATATTGATAACCATAAATATTTGATATCTCTACCTTTTATATTCAACACATATGGACTAATAGATGAACACAAAAAATCTATTTGTTGTTATAAAAACAACACATAATTATTTAAAATACAACTTATATTGAACAAAAATGGACCAATAGTTGAACACTAAGACTTTTTGAAAATCCTTCACATTTAATGGGAAAATACATGTTATTTATTGTGCTCACCTTTTATATTTGTGATAGGACAAAATATTAATATAAAATTATCCAATGCTTGTACATTGCTACCCCAATTGTTGTACACATAAGAACAATATTTTTTCACTATGATAACAATACTTGTTTAAATGAGTGTCTTATTTTATTAAATGAGCATTTTATTTTTTAAATGATATACTTATAGTGGAGAGTTGTGATATTTTATTTGAAACAAAAAAATACTTATTTCACTTCTTCATGAATGTATTTATGTTTTTAAAATTTAGAGGTTCTCATGTGTTCAAGTATGGGTCCATTTTTTATCAACATTTGGTTTTTTCTTTATTTACATTTGGACAATTTATTTAAAATATATAGTATAAATATGTGGTAAGATTGGGTATTATCATCAGGATTGAGTGCACGACTATTAGACCCCACACGACTACTGCGCCCTCTCCCCTAATAAATGTTTTTATTTTGTAGAGGGACAATTTCGCATGGTCGTAGATCAATCGTCATGTGATCTCAGTTGTTCCCTGCCATCCCGCGATGCCTCATCTGGTGAAGCCGATGGAAGGATAAATACTTTGATGCATCTTTAATACATTATGTCATGGGTTACTAAAGAAATTATAAGATGCACATGTATTAAATCAATAAAGATGTTATAATCTTGGTAGAAAGGTGCTCGATGGTTAATAACAAGGCTGGAAACTGTGTTGAACAAACAAGATTTCCAATGGTTGAGATCCATGGTTTCCCTCCATCGCGTGATCTAAAATTGCGAGGTCTTTATTGATTGTGATATCATGGGCGGGCACCACGCAGATCTCCTTGGCAATGAGTAGTATGGTGGGCCCCTTATTGCCACGATGGAGACTATGTCTATTTGCTTTGAAGGCAACTGTCCAATGATCTCACCAAGGTGAAGGATCAACGACTAATATTTGAATCTGCATCAAATGTAATTAGAGTTGTTTGTGTAGTGTGTGAGTAAGCTTTAATGGTGGCCATGACATCTATTGCCATGGTTTGATCGAAATAAAGCAACTATTCTTCTACTTTTGGTATCACAAAGCACTCAAAACATATTAAATGGGGATTATCGGTGGATATGTTCTGTATAAGGATTTGATAAGTAGTATTGGGTTAGAATACATGTTGATGAAATTGTAAAGAAATGTTCTCAAGGATCTTATATGTTATGTGTTAAATCTGTCATAAAGCCTTAGATGTTTATGAATTTGACTCCCTCAATGGATATATGGCACTGATGTAAGTTGTACTAATTTGTATGGTTCAGTATTTTGTTTGTCTTTACCTAGTGCTTGCTACAAATTGCAAATCAATGACTATTTTACACTGTAGAATGTGTTGTAATATCTCATGCTCCAAATAGTTGATATTACTGATGAACAACTAATTCTATTCAATATTATGCTATTATGCTGAGCTATTAAATGAGATTATCTATTATTGTTAATGTTGTTTATGATAATGGTGCAGAGGTTCTAAACGCATTAAGGGATCACCCTCTCGGGTCTTGCAGAGCCCAAAGTGTAGGAGGTCTTTAAAATCCGCATCAGTTGGTCCAGGTCCTTTGAGCTGCCCTTGATTGGAATTGACAATTCCATAGGTAAATTAGAAGACCAACCTGGTTACAGTAAAAACAACCAGGAGGTAGAGGGGAGAGAGATAGAGGGATTCAGTGAGAGAGAGATGAAGGGAGTTGGAGAGAGATAGAGGGTAGAGGGTTAAGGGTAGAGGGGAGGGAGATAAGAGTGAGTGAGTGAGAGAGAGACTTGAGAGAGGGAAAGGAGGTAATAGGGTGAGACTTGAGAGAGAGAGGGAGGGAAGGAGGGAGTGGGAGAGAGATAGAGGGTAGAGGGTTTAAGGGTTTAGAGTTTAAGGGTTAATGGTTTAGGGTTTAGGGTTAAAGGTAGAGGGTATTGGTTTGTTTTTTACACTGTAACTAGGTTTGTCTTCTAATCTACCTATGGGATTGCCAATTCCAATCAACGACAGCTTGAAGGAACTGGACCAACTGACGAGGACTTTAAAAATCCTCCTACATTTTGGGCTTTGCAAGACCTCGGAGGGTGATCCCTTAATGTGTTTACAACCTCTGCACCAATATCATAAAAAACATTAACACATAATATATAATCTCATTGAATAGCTCAACACAATAGGATAATACCAAATAAAATTGGTTGTTCACTGATAATATCAACTATGTGGAGCATGAGATAACTACAACATAATCCATAGTAAAATATAGTCATTAATTTTCAATTTGAAGCAATCTCTAGGAAAAGACAAACAATTATTGAACTATGCAAATAAGTACAACTTAGATCAGTGCCATATATCCATTACAGGAGTCAAATTCATAAGCATCTAAAGGTTTATGACAGATTTGATACATAACATATAACTTATAAGATCCCTAACAATATTGCATTACAATTTCATCAGTATGCATTCTCACCCAATACTACTTATCAAATCCTTATACAGAACATATCCGCCTATAATCCCATTCAAGCATTTTAATTATTTCCTTGAATTAAAGGTAAAATAAGGATTATACACACCACAATAGTGAGATGAATGAAACAACCCTTAGTCATCTTATTCAAAATTCAGATATGTATGTACAGTGGAGAGACATGAGTTTGAATTTATCATTTCAACTCTAATGCTAGTACTATTATACAACATTAAATCCCCATGAATTCAAAACCGATTATAGAATAACTTAGAACCTAAATTTTATTTCTCTCTAAAACCATCAGACTTTACAATTTTCTCTGCAACTTCACCTAGACTCGACCAAAAATTATCTAACTTGCTAACACATACTTCTGGCCTTAAAATCCTTCTTATAGAAAATGAAGGAGAAAACAAGCATCGAGCGAGAAAGTACACTTGTCACCAACCAATTGGCACACCTGGTGATATTCCAAATTTTTTTACAATAGCCATCACCTTGGAGAATATTCTTGTTCATCATGCCAGCTGAGAAAAGTTGATGCAACAACAAAAAACCACAAGAAACCCACCCCGAGAATGCCATCAAAGCAAAACTAGAAACCATTGTAACCACAACATCTAATTTACCACCTATTAGTAGTCCATTCCTTTTCCTCTTCCTTAGTAAAATATTTAGTTACCCATTTCTGGTATTCTTCATTAGTCAGCTAGTCAAAATAATCACCTCATTCACCTTGGTATTAGAACATGTGTATTTTATCACTACCTAATTTGCATCTCTTTCAAAAGCTTCCATAAATGAGCAGGTACTAATGCTATTATCCATACAACTCACCAAAAAGTCATAATCTGACTCATCACAAATTAATTTAATTTGATCATTGATGAATTCACTTGCTTGATCCTACCACTGTTGGAGTGACCTAATTTTCCTACTCATCAATTATATCTAGTAACAATGTGTTACCCCAATCATTAAAATTCTTCACCAATTCCCTTATCTTCCTACTCAAATCATCTGGTAGGGTCTAAAAACCTTACAATTCTTTAACCAACACTTGAGTAGGCTTTAATGATTGGGGCCTATTATGTGTATCAAAACTTGAAGCCTTATACATGACATCCAAATCACTGGCCCTAGGAATCCAATTTTCAATCAATGCTATCACTACTTCCTAATCCCTATCAATATTATTTATTACATCTAACAAAAAATAATATAAAGAATGCATAGATAGCAATTTACTATCAACCTTTTCATTTAAATGCCTCAAGATAGTAGTAACAATCTCCTTTTGCTTTGAAAGAGATCCCTCCTCACTTACCTTTAATGATGTCTGCAATTCATCAATTCTTTGCAAGAGCTTCTTCTTTGTAGGATCAATAGAGCACTCTGTTTCTTCATCAATTTTTTCTAAAGGAGGGATGAGAGAAATATTTTGACTGGGAGACCTTGGTGTGGAAACAATTGGAGAAGTAGGAGGCACTGACCCTGCTATGGAAGGTAATGTACTGGTCCCTGGAGCACTTGATGTATCCCCAATTTGTTTATACCTAAACCTTTCCACCTCAATCTGCAACTCAACATTACTGTATTGCATCTTGTTGTATTCCTCAATCAAAAGGTTATACTTCTCCATTAGGCTCTTCTTTTTAGCCTCCTCCCTTTCAACAGTCTTTTGGGCCAATTTGGCCACATTCACAATCAAATTAGTGGCCTCAGTGGTTGAGGTCTCTGAAGCTCTCTTTATTATTAATCCTCCTCTGAAATTTGGATTAATATTTGTAACATTTGACTTTCTTCCTTGAGGGGCCAATGCCCAAATTGCCAAAGTTTCATATTCCTCATTGAAGGCAAAATCTTGCAATGCTGCCTTGAATTCTTCTTCAAAGTCTTGCAAAGAATGCTTGGATTTTAAAATAGCATTAAATGCTATATCATCTATAACGTCCCATTCAGGAAGAATCAACACACCAGCCTGACTCACTAGTCTTCTTCCCTCTTCAAGAGCGATGTTCTTAAATTCCTCCATTAATTTAGCTTTTACCTCCTCATCATTATCCTAATTTGACCTATCAGGCCTTAGTTCTCTTCTCTTCTTACATTTCTCTTGATATTCTTTAAATTCCATCCTCCATACCAATTGCAAGAATACATGAGTTTTTACAAATGTATTGTCATCTAGAAACTCCTTACATGCTTCCATTCTTGCATCTTGTACACTTTTTCCTTTCATATCTAAATCAGATAGAACCAATTTAGCTAGCCTAGGAGGGGAAGGCATACCAACCTGCATGTCCTAATCAGTAACAATAATTTCATCCATCAAATCCTCCTGTGGTTGATCAATTCTTTGTATTTTAGGGCTTGGCTCGGATGGTGGTGATGAGGGACTGTCTTCTGGTGATGATTCTAAATCAATGATTTTAATTTTCCCAGGCACTTTGAATTTTGGACCTGGTTGTGAAGGAAACTTCATTATTTGCTTTCCTTTTCTGTCCACTTCCTCTTCATCACTACTATCATCCTTTTTCCTCTTGTAAATAGGCCACCTTACTATAGGCTAGTATGCTAGCCTTGTTTCAATTGGCCTGGCACCTTGTTCCTGTACACCCAGACTTAGTTCTAAATTTATCTTTTTGGTCCTCAATGTGCCCATAATTTCCTTGAAGTTATCCATTAGAAAGTCAATCTTCTTATGGTATGGATTGAACTCCAACAATGGATTATACTTCGAATCCATCTTATGCACAATATCTAATAGCTTATCATAAGCTATCCATTTCTCCTTGTTCAACTCCTACCTATTTAGATCAAATTCATTTTTGATCAAATCCTCAGGAAAGTTGAACTCATGCACAAATTTTCCAGCCTTTATTCTTTGTCTGAAAAGGGAAAAGAAACCCTCAAGATCATGCTGTCACTTTGGACCACACCTCAAATGGTAACCATCAAATAATTTCTCAAAATGCACCCAACCTCCTTTTGAAAAGGAAAAATTAGACACCACTGTATAATCAGGGAAAAATGTTCCCTTACCCCTCCCTGTGAGGTTGTCCTCATGGATACAACCTATTTTCCACATAACTTCTGCAAACCCCACTCTTGGTGGCACATTGTATGGCAGTCTATGGGGGGTTCCTTGAAAATCTTATACTCTCAAAACAGTGCTGACTGGGTATGGGATAATGTCACCCCAGTTATGGAAAACTTTCAATTCTAGGTTCCTCCCTTTTGGCCTGAGGAAATCATGCAATTCATCAGGCATCCTGGGTACATTCACCATCAGTCTAGCCCTCAATCTAGAAGCAAAGAAATTATCAAATTGCACATAATTGGTGCTTTCCTTATTGCAAGATAAATTTGTAGCCCATAATTGTACTGACAATATTTCTCCATCAACCGATTGCCTTAATTCCATCTTTTTAGAGAAAAATTTAGTATTCTTGAATAAGAACATATGCATCACCATAGAATACTAGAAGAATTGCATGTCAGTATCATTTTTCTGCAACTTTGACAACCCTTTATTTATCCTCTTAGCCAAGAAAGAAGCAAAGTCATATGTCACAAAGAAGTTAGGGTGTTGTATTTGCACCTCCATGAACATGTATGCAATAGGCATCAGCGCACCAGGAATGAAACCCAAAATCTGACACAATGAATAGAAAGTGGCCAAGAAATGACTTGCAACATGGTTTAATCTAAAAGGTTCCTAGTCACTGAGGCTAATATGAAATCATGAACCTCCTGCCCTAGCTAGATGAGGTGGAAGCAACTTAGCTCTAAAAAGAGACTTGAACTTTGCATATTCTTGCTTCATTTCCTCAAGATTGATAGGAGCCAAGTCTTCACTCAGTTCACTCAAGTCAAAAATCTACTAGACCTCTTCTCTATTAACCCTCAATAGAACCTTTCCATCATTATCCCTGATTACCCATGTGATAGGGTCATATCTTGTAGCCATTGCCCTAAGTAAGTCTATGTCAGGGAACATGTTTGGGACCACTAGCTTTCCCAAATCATACATCCAGCCATTTGAAAAGGGGTGAGGCAAATTCCTCTGTCCATACCATAATCTGAACATTTCCAAGCCTATGAGAGGAACCCTAGCATCAAAAATGTTAGAGCAATTATATACTAACCCTTCCCCCAGGATTTTCCCTCACATTAGAACCAATCCCTTCTTCCTATCATTCGTTGAGTAGGGAAATTGATCCAGGAAATCATCGTACAGGTTTCTTTTTAAATAGTCAACTTGGCCAGAATTTTGCTTTAGCGGTGCCATCTTGGATAAACTAGGGTCTTTTTACAATTTCACACTTCGAATAGCTAGGACTAACTAGAGATAGGAAATTATAGAACAAAACACTCAATTTCTCAAAACTATAATTAAACTATAGCCCTAACACATTTAGCAACAAGCTCAATAACAAGCACAACAAATCTTTTCCCAAATTCAAGTGCAGAATGACCAGGAAGCACATAAATTAACTCATGGCTTTGTTTGTAGAAGTCCCAAATTCTGGTTGCAGAGATTCACAACTTCGCTTTCGGCTCTGGAACTGCTCCGCAAAATACTTGAATGCTTTGTGATACAAATAAAAAAGAGAATTGATTTTATCTCGATCAAATCATGCTAGCAAATGTCTCATCTTCCATTAAAGCTCACTCGTGCGGTGCAGGAATGGCTCCAACAATATTTGATGCAAAATTAAATTTTAGGCGTCCATGTGGTGATCACCCGCAATATCACAATCAATAATGATCCTGCAACTTTGGATCACGTGATGGTGGGAAACCGTAGATCTTGAGCATTCATGATCTTGTTCCTTCAACACAGTCGCTAGCCTTATTATTAACCATCAAGCATCTTTTTCATCAAGATTATAACATATCTACTGATTTAAAAAATGTGCAACTCAAGAATACTTTAGTAACCCGCCTTTTAATGTATTAAGGCCGGATTAATTTACCACAATATTTCCTTCATTCCTTCGGCTTCATTAGATGGGACACGTGGCGCCCACTCGTGATATCGTGATTAGTAAAAACCTTGCAACTTTCGATCACGCGATGGCGGGAAACTGTTAAGATCTGATGACAATTGATCAATGGTCAACCAAACTTATCACCTTTGGCCTCACTAGATAGGAAACGTGGCACCTGCCCATGATATTACTATCAACCAAAGCGGTGTGGTGGGGTCATCACAGGATGGCGGGGAGCAGCTAAATTAAATGATAGTTGATCAACAGTCACGTGAACTTCATTGTTCTGCAAAAAAACATTTATTAAAAGGACAAGGGGACATCATTAGGTAGATGGTAAACAATGAAATAAGTTGTTTTTAAATGATGGAACACGAGGCCAACCAAGACTTAGGAAAATAAAACCCTGCAAAGGAAATAAAATATTAAAACAAAGGGACTCAGCCTAGACAAAACGATAGGACATAAGTCATTTTAAAACCCCTCAAAAAGTAACATCGAAATAGATCC
>VDFB02058242.1:526798491-526846185 GCA_007258455.2 Sequoia sempervirens
CTCTCTCTCTCTTTCCCACCCTCTACCTCCTAATTACTCTTGGGTATATGTGTGCAAAAATTGGATATCCAATTTATAGCACCAAAATATTACATTTTAAATTGTTTTTCAAATTAGATATTAGACACTAATTGGATATCCAAAACAAACTGGATATCTAATTTGTAGTACTTTGGCTTGGGAATTGCTATGGAGCAATGTATGACACCCAACCCAAAAAAAAAATCAACTCTAGATTTTCACATTTTTTGGAGAGTTCAAAATGCTACTTTTTTCATGTTGCTACTTTTTGGCCCATCATGATCCTACACATACCCAAGTCTAAATTAGGTAGTTGTTATTGCTAAGGTGAATCACTCCTTTCTTCGAAGGCCATACACTTATGATTGGGTCAAGTGCTCTTTTCTTTAGAAAATGTCTATTGCCTTTTTGATAGGTTAATTATGATTTGATTAGATGGGTTATGAAGCACTTATTTCAAACAAATATCTTTATGAAAGAAGTATATTGGCATGAAATTAAATATGATTTGTATTCCACTGTAAAAACTACAAAGAATGGAAACAATTCTTTCAACACATAAACTATTATGTAGTAGTCAATTAAAATGAAAAAGCTTACTCTATATTAGTTAGGATACACAACTAATAAAATGATCTAAAGTGACTTATTTATCCTAGAGGAACTAAGTATACAGTATACAAAGAAAACCAACAAATGCACAACTACCCCTATTTTGAATGAGTTTAGTTTTCTCCCCTTCCTAATCTCGCTAATATTGTCTAACTATTTTAAAGAGATGAAGGGTCATAACACAACTTTATTCAACCCAATAAATAGCTTGGTTAATGAAACTTGAAAAAAGAAACAAAACACTTGCTACATTTGGCATTTCATGTTTAATGAAGAGTGGTGACAATAATCTACTTATAGTTTAATAAAACACTATTTTAATAAGAATACTTGAAATTAGAAATATAAGTGTTACTTATAGTTTAATAAACCACTATTATAGTTTTACCAACATATACTATTGTATGCTTGTATGGATTCTTAGTTAAAATATGGGGAGATAGAGATAGATGGGGAGAGAAAGAGAGAGAGATAGAGATATATGGGAAGAGAAAGAGAGATGGAGATATATGGGAAGAGAAAGGAAGAGAGGTTGAGATAGAGAATTGATGGATGGGGGGATAGGGAGGGAGAGATGGTGAGAGATAGAGAGGGGGAGATAGAGAGGGGGAGGGAGAGAAAGGGATATAGATAGAAAGAGATAAAGAGAGGAGTGAGAGGGAGATAAAAAGATAAATAGAGATAGAGATATAGAGTAGGAGATATGGAGGGAGAGATGGAGTGAATGAGAGAGAACGGGGGGAGAGGGAGAGACAGCTCAATAGATAGAGGGGGGAAGAAGGAGTGACATAGATAGTGGGAGATATAGAGATATAGAGAGCAAGAGGGAGAGATATATCATTTACCCTCCCTATATCTCTATCTATTCATCCTTATCTCTTTATATCCCCACCCCTCTCTATCTCTTTGTCTCCCTTTATATTTGTATGTTTGTCATTATCTCTCTCTCTCTCTCTATATATATATTTTCTTCCCTATATTTATCTTTTTCTCCTGAAGTGTGCAATGGGTACATTGAAGAGGTCTTAAAGGAGAATTATCATATCTTTAATCAAATGGCATGCTACCTTGAGCATAACTCCCCAAGCACACATATTAATATTAATATATATTGACATGAAACAACCAATCAAAATTTAGTTTCTCTCTCTCATATTAATATATATTACTACTACATTAAATATATATTATATTAATTATATTTTGTATTATATAAAAATATACTTATTATTAATTATTAATTATAATAATTTTATATGTATTTAATAATTTTGTTAAAGAATATAATATATAATTATAATAAGTTGAATAATTATACTATTTATTATGTAAAATATAGCTAATATATACTTACCTATATTGTAGAATATTAAAACCTATCTAAATGGTGCCAAAATTTTCAACTTAATTAACATACTGTAAAACCTAACGAAACCAGGTTGTAGCTCGTCAAATTGGAGAAGTGAAAGGTCAATACTAGCGCCGAGGAAGAGTTTGGAGTAGTAAAAACAAGGTCAATGCCAATTCCAAGGAAGAGTTTGGAGTAGTGAAAAAAAGGTCAATGCCAACGCTGAGGAAGAGTTTGGAGTAGTGAAAACAAGGTCAATGCCAGCGTCGAGGAAGAGTTTGGAGTTAAAACAAGGTTAATACCGATGCTGACGAAGAGTTTGGAGGAGTGGAAACAAGGTCAATATCAGTACTGAGGAAGAGTTTGGAGGAGTGAAAACAAGGTCAATACCAGCACCAAGGAAGAGTTTGGAGTTAAAACAAGGTCAATACTAGCGCCGACGAAGAGTTTGGAGTGAAAAAAAGGTCAATATCAACGCCGAGGAAGAACTAGAGGAGTGAAAACAAGGTCAATACCAACGTCGAGGATGAGGTTGAGGGCACTCAGGGAAAATCGATGACCAAGGGGCAATGAGTACTATAAGTTTGGCACCCCCATTCTCTTTAACCTTCAATTTTCATGCTTAGTTTTCAAAGATCTTCTCGTACATTGGCACCCCCATTCTCGTAAAATGGTATAAGATAAGACAGAAAAAATAAAATAGCTTAGTCTTTCACATTTTTATCGACTAGCCTCAAGTCTTGGAAAAACTCCCATAATCTACCCACATCTTGGTTGAGGTCTAGGATTTCATCACACATAGCCTTCATGCATGAGTCTGAAGCAATTGTAGACTTAGCCCAAGTATATGCTAGGCTAAGGTAGATCTAATAAATGAAAATAGAGGCATACAATTCTTCTTTAATACCTCCACCACAAACATATGCAAGGTGTTGGTTGTTTTACAAGCAGGTTGATCAGATCTACCTATGGAATTGCCAATTCCAATAAAGGGCTCAAGGACCTAGACCAACTGACAAGGATTTGAAAGACCTCCTACACTTTGGGCTCTACAAGACCTGGGAGGGTGATCCCTTAATGCATTTACAACCTTTGCACCATCATCATAAACAACATTAACAACAACATATAATCTTATTTAATAGCTCAACATAATAGGATAATACCGAATAGAATTCGATGTTTAATAATATCAATTACTTGGAGCATGAGATAACTACAACAACATTTCACAGTATAAGATAGTCATTGATTTGAAATTTGTAGCAAGCTCTAGGTAAACAAACAAATACTGAACCATACGAATAAGTACAACTTAGATCAGTGCCATATATCCATTGGAGGAGTCAAATTTATAAGCATCTAAGGGTTTATGATAGATTTAACACATAACATATAAGATCCTTGATAACATTGCTTTTACAATCTCATCAATATGTATTCTAACCCAATACTACTTATCAAATCCTTATACGTAACATATCCACCTACAATTTCTCATTCAAGCATTTTAATTAATTCCTTGAATTAAACCTAAAACAAGAATCATACACACCACAACAGTGAGATGAACAAAACAACCCTTGATCATTTTATTCAAAATTCAGATATGCTTGTACAATGGAGAGACATGAGTTCAAATTAATCATATCAATTCAAATGCTAGTACTGTCGTAAAATATCAAATCCTCATGAATTCAAAACCTACTACAGAATACCTCAAAACCTAAATTGTATTTTCCCTAAAACCATCAGACTTTACAATTTGCTTTGCAACTTCATCTAGACTCGACCAAAAATATCTAACTTACTAACCCGTACTTCTAGCCTTAAAATCCTTCTTATAGAAAAAGAAGGAGCAAACAAGCATCAGGCCAGAAGGCACACGTGTCACCAGCTAATTGGACCACCTTGTGATATTCCAAAAAATTGTTACAACAACAATCTCCCAAGAGAATCTTCTTGTTCATCATGCCCGCTGAGAATGGTTGATGCAACAATAAAAAAATTCAAGAATTTCGTGCCTAGACTGTCACCAAAAAACAAAACTAGAATCTATTTTAATTGCAACAGCTAATTTGTCAACCGTTAGTAGCCTACTCCTTTTCACTCTTCCTTAGTTAAATATACATTTACCTATTTCTGGTGCTCTTCATTAGTTGGCCAATCAAAATTGATCACCTCATACACCTTGAAACTATAAGGTTTGTACTTAACTGCCACCTAATTTGCTTCTCTTTCAAAAGACTCCAAGAATGAGCTGGTGCTAATGATTTTGTCCATACAACTCACCAACAAATCATAATCTGAGTTGCCTTGTTTTTGAGGGTTTTGTAGTTGAAACATGATATAAAGGGGTTCTTACACTTTTTTGATTACTATAGCGTGTGTAAGAGGCCCCATGGATACTGTTGTAATTGTAGGATGTATGAATAGGGCGTAGGACGAGAAATAAAGAAGGTATAGCTGTTGTCCTCAATATTTTTGTGAAGAAAAGCATGTGGTTCAAGCCTAGGTTTCAACAAAACATGTATGGGAGATATGATTTTATGAATTTTTATACATATGCAAACCTAATGGGTTGTTTCTGAACACTGAATATAAATGATATACATACACACATACACGCACACACACACACACACACACACACACACACACACACACACACACACACATATATATATATATATATATATATATATATGTATGTATGTATGTATGTATGTATGTATGTATGCATATGTATTTTTAAATGTAAATGTAAATGAAATTATTGGATTCTCTCCTAGAATAATAAATGCAATATATCATTAACGAAATCTATATCTATGTATACAAATGTGTATTTCTAAATGCAAGTGTAAATGCAAAGAACGTATGGTTTTGTAGTGTTATAGATACAACATATCCATAAATTAATGTAATTGAAATTCTAAAGTTTTCAACACATATAATATGAAATTGATCAAACTATTAAACTACACGAGAAATAAATGAAAATAGTAAATGCATATGTATGTGTATTTGTAAATGTAAGTGTAAAATAAATAAGAATAATGAAAATTATAAAAGAATACAAGGAAATGTCTCCTCCCTTCTTGGTAGTGATAACCTCCTCCACACACAACCCTTAAAAATTATGAATAGAGGAATATAATCTTTGAAGAACTCAAAGTTGATTCTCTCCTACTTGATGCAATTAGTCATTTTATCCTTACACACATTTATATTGATTACTAGAGGCACATAGACTAATTCTTCATGATAGAAGAATTTGATCATACTTTTCCAATGATGGCATTATGAGAAAACCTTAGGTTAAATGAATAATTCCTAGCTAAGTTCTTTAAATCATGTCCAACCATATAAGAGAAGACCGCTACTATGTGTACTTGGATACCATGGAGAAAGGCTCTTTGGGCTCTTTCATCAATAAACCTACCTTAAAACATACCAAAAGTCTCCTAGCAATTAGACATAGGAAGATTTAAGATGACTAAAAAAATAAAATTGCCAAAGCATAAACTTATGATGACTTAACTAGGCCTAGTACACACTCCCTCCCTGTTAACCACTTAGACATATGGAAATTAAATGTAAATTTTCTGCTATTTTTAGTCATGTAGGTGTCCAATAAACCACTTGGTGGTGTTTCCCTTCAAGTTTATTTTACTTGAATGAAGAGCAAAAGTCCTTTGATTATAATTAGAGAATACATTTGAGGCCTTGGTTGTGTAACTGGTGGACCACAGTCACATTTAACATTTGTTACAAAGTTTGGGAGTTAAAACGTTAAGTAGATTTGATTTGTGATGAACACATTTGGACGGTAGTAACAATAACTTGCAATCTATCAAGACTTGATTACCTTATAACCTGCAAAATTCTAGCGATGAAATGATAGACTAATCATAATGTCACCTTAGCATCACATCACCATGAAAGAACTTCATCCAACATCCTTATGAGTTTAGGTACCACCAAATAGGTATTTTTCAGATTTGTCTTCCTCGAGTGAGGGAAAATCAGGAAGAGAAGAGGAAAGCGAGACATGTAGTATGTCTAAAAGAGGGAGATCAACTAGAGGTCAAAAGATTAGAAGAAAATTCTGTAAACGCATGGAATTTTTTCTTGCTGAAGGGGGGTCATGTTCTTATGATGATGAGAGAATAGGTGACATCGAGGTTCCCTTGAGGTACAAACAACTACGGAAACAATGGGTACCCAAGGAACTTCCTCCAATAAACATTGATTTTTGTGTCAATGAGAGGATATATCGCATAGCACCATCATCATTACATGGTTTGGGCCTATTTTGCATGGAAAACATAAAGTTTTGTTATGACAAAGTTACTGAATTGATGGAGTATGTTGGACCCTATTACAATTACAAAGATTGGATGCAACTGGTTCGATATACACGAAGTATGCATAGGTATGCACTGTCAACAAATTATATAAAACTAAAAGATAAGGATCAAAATAAAGGAGTGGCTATGTACATTGACAAAAGGTCAAAAGCATCAGGGAATATTGCAGGGTTTATAAGCAGTACACGACTTGGGTCAACAAATAAGCAACCCAATTGCATATTCAAGGTGTGCGAGGGAAACCGTGGATTCGTATGTGCGATAAAATCAATAATTGCAGTGGAAGAGTTGCTAATCAATTACAATTTGAATTGCTTAGTTACAAACACAATTACTATGGGGGTGGTACATACTACGTACCGTTTTACCCAACCTCAAATTAATAACTCCAATATACCATTTTATTCTTATGTTTTTTTTCGTAAGTCTATTGGTTTCATTTCGGTAATATTTTTTAATATTTAATTTTTGTCACAACATGACATTGATTGTATGGAGAAGGCTCCATCCTAGAGCACAGATCGTGATTTATCTTCACACACTTCTACCCGAAAGGTTTACCTCATTGTAATTGTACAAATTAGATACGAGAAAAATGTTTTATTATTATGTTGTTTTGATAATTTTATGGGGTTAGTTTTGATAATGTTTTTAATATTCTTGTTGCAGTTGACTGATCGGGGAAAGGCACCAGCAGTAGACGAGAGCATTGATAGGGAGGTGTAGTCAATATTTTGTGATGATGACATTGCTTCTTCAACAAGCCCTCTCGATATGATAAGGAAGACCCAAAAAAAATGCAATGAAGAAATCCTTAAGTTGTTATTCATAGTGCCTCAAACAAATGAGATAAGAGAGAGGGTTAAAATATTGAATGAGAGATCACAAAAATTGGAAGTAAGCTGTCATGAGGTCTTTAATTATAACATAAGTTAATTCATGGTTTTATATGTTGTACTCTTTTATGTCATAAACTAAAATATGTGTTGTTTTTACAGAATTTTTTGCATCCTCATGATGCTCCTAGCCATGATCAAGGTACTGCAAGTGCTGCCCGAGGAGTAGGGGTTGGTACAAGTGTCCATCCTAATATTCCTACGCATACATCACATCATTTGACCCCATCATCCGTTCCTATATTGTCATCTGAAATGTCTGAAACACATACCATGCAGGCATCCATTACTACACCCTTTGACGGCGAACACATGCCAGAACATGTGTCAGGATATGTACCTGGGGATACAGAGGCCACTCGTACTGGTGATATTTTAGCAACATTTCCTAGATCTTCTCGTATTACTAGTACGGGAACATTGCCGGTCACATTTGTGGTGACCTAGGATTTCATTCCCATAAAGATAGAGAAGGTTCTAGGTACTTTAAAATGTTTTAATTATTATTATATATAATCCAATTGAAATTTACTTATTGGTTGCTCTTTTTAGACTATTGATCCCCAGGAAATGATGTTTTTTATAAACATCTAAGTGATATTACATTGGAGCTCTTTGGGCCCACCATATGTACATGGTGGAATGCCCAAAATCAAGATTTAAAAGATGAGCTTATTAACCGTTTAGTTGTGCTATTCAGTGATAAAAAATTTAACCGAACTAAGGTCCTTAAGAAAGTTGGTACCTATCTAAAGTATGTGAGGGACCAATATAGGTCACATTTAGAGAAGAACAAAAAGTATGAGTGTCCCCCCATGATTCCCCGAGAGGGAGTGGAAGGACCTGGTGTCAGATGGAAAGGAGAAGGTTGAAAAGAAAAAAGGAAAGAAACCACCGGGCCAAAGAAGGTATGTGATACTATCAACAATGTAATTATATACTAATTACTCTTTTTTACATAATCTAACGTATTTCAAAATTTTCATAGGCTGCTTGACACATCGAAGGCAACAAAGGAAAGACTAGAAAAAAATGAGCAGCACAAACTTGGCTCTCGTGGTTATATGAAATTAGCCGCACAAATTTTAAGTATCAATAAATGAAATATAGTATCCAAATAATAAATTGAAAACAATTTTGGTTTTATCACACCATAGAAGCAAAATTCATGATCTTATGCAAAAATGTAGGGCTTTGAATTCAATAGAGTTCCCACAGAAGATGACCTAAATATTTCCTTCCAGCAAGGCTATGGAGCCATGGATGAACACCTAAGAGTCTTGATTGGACAAACATATAACTTTCCATTACATCCGACATGCAGGTAAATAAACTCGATAAAGTTTATTTAAAATTGAATACTTGTGCAATCTATTCAATATTAATTTCCACCATAAAATAATTACATGCCTTTTTTTTTTAAACATTCGAGCAATGATAATACTACACATGACATTGGAATGCATCCTGGTGAGGGTGGAGCACAACCTGTAGATGAAGGTCATGGTGTGCATCTTGGTACTTTAGAGCATGTTGAGCATGATTAGGATAGAGAAGATCAGGAACATGATGTGGCCCCATCAGGTAAAGAGGACCACTCTAAAGTTCTTTTAAACATATTTAATTGCAATTGGTGTATTAATTAATATAGCCTTTCATGTTTCAACTTTAGAGCATGTAAAGTGTGATCAACGTGTTGAGCATGATTAAGCTAGAGAAGATTAGGAACATGATGTGGCCCCATCAAGTAAAGAGGACCACTCTCATATTATCTTAAACATATTTAATTTCAATTGGTGTATTAATTACTGTAACCTTTCATGTTTCAATTGCAGATCATGATTTAGAGGGTATTCAACATGTTGAGCATGAGTCTATAAAAAAATCTTAGGAACATGATGTGGACCCATCAGGTAAAGAGAACCACTCTAATGTTATTTTAATTAATGAAATACTTGTAACAATAATAATAAAACATATCAGTTTAACATTTCTTTCTTATTGTAGCAGACCCCCTTGCAGCGACGTCCACGTCATGAGCAGACGACTAGGCGTACATTAAGATAACGAGCAAAGGGAAGAACAACTAAAGGAGGGATAGATATTGATTTAGAAAATGATACTCCACTTCAGATTTTTGTAGCTTTAAAAAAGAAACAAAAAAAAAGTGATTGTAATCATATCATGACAACCATATTTTTGATAATATGTAAAAACTGAAAGAATGAATATTATATGTTAATGAATGAATGTGAATATGTTAATTAATGAATGTTATATGTTAATGAATGAATGTTATATGTTATTAATGGATGGATGAATGAATGCAATATGTTATTAATAGATGAATGAATGATTAATGTTAGATGATTGGGTACGGGGAATTGAGAGTGATGTGAGAGGGGGGGGAGGTGCCAAATGAGCTTCCACCGTTATGTGGTTGGCCCTGTTAAGTAGAGAATATTAAACTATTATCGAAACAAAGAGAAGCTCAATAAGGTAATGCACTTTTCAATATAAAAAATGCATCGTTTGAAACATCAAACCAATATGCAAATATGAAAGAAAGTGCTAACTTTTCACTATGGTGGCAGAAAAATGATTCTTTATACCTTGAATCCATGCTTTGCATCATAATTTGAAGTTGTTTCCATTCCAATGTTCTTATTTTAGTTTGTTTGTATGGGGTATGTGCAGGATCATCATGGAAAAAATAGGCCCTTAAATGGAAAAAAAATCAGAAAAATTGGAGTTAGGAAACTTGACATAAAAAAATGAATAAGCTATCTATATTATTTAAAAAATATATATGAATAGAATATGTAGCAAATTGAGTGTATTTTCTAAACTACTAGGTTTGTTTAAAAAAAAAAATTTATTTGGTGAAAATTTGAAATTTCAATACAGTAGTACTTAAATTTCAAGGAAAAGATAAGAAGTAGGTGTCTATCTGACCACCCTAACCACAATAAAATGATAATATTTTTTTTATAATATTTTAGATATAAGTAGAGGACTCATATCCCGATGTGATGCATATTTTTTTGTAATTTTTTTCCAAGTAAATAATTAATTATGAAATTTTTATTACAACTTTTAAAAAATATAAAAAACTTGTATGTCTAACCACCTTAACTTGGTCAAAACTTCATGAAATTCAATTTTATTTTTTTAATTCTATAGTATGCAAAGCATATAATGTGACACATGTTTTGGATTCAAAAAATGTGATACCTTGAAAGCTACAGATTTTTCAATCAGCCTATCAATCAAGACTTTAGTCGTAATTCAAATATAAAATGAATAATAATTACTTATTAAGTTCAAAGTAAAGCATAATTTATATTGGTGGAAAGCTGAGAATCTCCTTTAAAAACCCTTTTCGTTTCATCAATTTTGGGTAAAAAAAAAGTCGTAAGCCACATACCCATCATGTTGCCACTTTTTGGCCCATCATGATTCTGCACATACCCTATGGCTTTGTATGAATACCACATTGTGTTGTGTGTGGATTTGGTTTCAAAGCTCTATTTCTTCTATTTTTAGTGGTGACATAACTCTAAAATTTGACTTTTGTGCATAACAGGTTAGTGGAAAAACTGACAGCTCTGAAGGGTTTAGAGGCTCGATTGAGATAGATACACGAATATTTGGATCTTGTTGTTGATGGGAGGCTTCGACTTAACCATGAAATTTTGTACCATCTGCAAGTATGCAAAAGTTTCTCTACTTACATTCATTCTTAATCATAAATATTGTAAATGATATTAATGCTTCAAACTTAAGATTCATTCCATTTTTATAATGATCAAAATGTTATACTTTGCTATACATTCAAGCATTCTCTTGCCCCCTACCCTTTGCTCTCTCCCCCCTCCTTTTAAGAATTTTCTTTGTCATAAAAGATTCACATTTCTGTCTCATTTACACAAATTGATCTGAAGCGCTAGGAGTGAATAAAGATATGTAAAAGATGATGGATTATGTCTAAACAACAACTTTCCATCTTCTAGCTAATTAAATCCTTAATATTTGAATAGTTTAGAGCTTGAATAATGCTTGTATATGCATGTGTAGCAATAAGGGAGCCTATGTGAAGATTGAAATTTAAAACATAACTTTGATATTTTTCCTTAGGTAGTGAAATGATATTTTGAGTAATACAAACCTACACTCATTGATATTTTTTGGCATTGCATTGAATAATTTTTTTCTCTTATACCTACCCTCAGCTAGACATGGAGGTATATAATATTGGTTTCTGGGTTTATTCTGTAAGTAGTTAATTTCACAGAGGAAGACTAAAATCTTCTTAATGTCTTGTGTTAGGTGTGAAAGCATATGAATCACTTGTTGAAGGCACCATTTTATATTCATCCAAAAACTAGTTTGTTCTTTTTTTATGTTTCTTGCATGTGTTTTTTTTTTAGGCTCTAGAGATGTAGCTCGACTCTTTCCTTTGCACTTTTCATCTATTTTGATGATTACAGTAGATTGTCATCATAATTTTTCATGTAGATCTGTTTGTAACCTTATTTTCTACCAATCAATTTGCAAACCAGTCACATATTAAGGACCATTTCACTAACTTGTAGTCATCCATTACTTCATATGTGGGTATGTGCAGGATCATCATAAAAAAAATAGGCCCTTAAGTGGCAAAAATTTAGAAAAATCAGAGTTAGGCAACTTGACGTAAAAATTTGAATAAGTTATCTATATTATTTCAAAAATATGTAAGAATAGAATCTATAGAAAATTGAATGTAGTTTCTAAACTATTAGGTTTATTTATTTTAAAAAAATCTATTTAGTGAAAATTTGAAATTTCAATGTAGTAGTACTTAAATTTCCGGAAAAATAAGAAGTAGGTGTCTATCCACCACCCTAACCACAATAAAATGATAATATTTTTATAAGATTTTAGACATAAGTAGAGGACTCATGTTTGATGTGATGCATATTTTTTGTAATTATTTTCCAAGTAAATAATTAATTATGAATTTTTTATTACAACTTTTAAAAAATATAAAAAATCGTATGTCTGACCACCTTAACTTGGTCAAAACTTCATGAAATTCAATTTTTCTTTTTTTAATCCTATATTATGCAAAGCATAGAATGTGATGCATGGTTTGGATTCCAAAATTATGATACCGTTTGAAAGCTATAGATGTTTTTTAATCAACCTATCAATCGAGACTTTAGTCGTAATTCAAATAAAAAATGAATAATAATTATTTATTAAATTCAAAGTAAAGCATAATTTATATTGGTGGAAATATAATAATCTCCTTTAAAAACCCTTTTCATTTCATCAATTTTGGGTTAAATTTTTTTTGTCAGCGACATACCCTACAAATACCCATCATATCGCCACTTTTTGGCCCACCATGATCCTGCACATACCCATGTTGCAGGTTGTGTCTGTGTGCCAATAAATCCTAATGATTGTGAGAACTTTAATCCTACAAGTGTACCCAATCTTTCTCAAGTAAATGTCTTACCTTATTTTATAGTACTTTAAATGGTTAATTGAAGGTGCTTCTTTAGATCTAAGATATTTGAACCCTAGATTAAAATATGGTATTAGATGGGCAGTATAATGATAAAACTGAGGTCCATTGAACACAAATTACAAACATAATTTATTGGACTATGAATAGTGTTACAATTATAATTATTTCTCCTTTACCTATGCATTAATGAAAAAGATAGCAGATATTGGAAGTTCATTACATGTCTCATGTAAGTGTTAGTATTTTAATTTTGTTTAAGTAGTTCAAGAGCTTGATTAGGTCAAGAATATGTTCTACAAGCTCTGTTCTCTTGACACTGCTCAACATTTTCCCTAAACATTTTCTCTTCAATCCAATCGTTTCTTAACTCCTTCCTTTGTTAGCCCTTGGTTGTTGTCAAGTGTAATGCTTTTTCTATGCATCTTGCAGTCTATATGTATGATCAGTCATCTCTTATGAAGCATGGATAATATTTCATGGAATTGTTCTTGTAATTAGAAAATTTCCATTGTGAGAATAATCATTTAATTTTTATGGAAGTAAGTCTTTTTCATATTATTTGACTTGGTATTGTAAACTTTTCTTTGCAGGATTCTCTCGGGGGGAACAGTATAACTGTGATGATAGGTAGAGTTGTACAACACCATAAATTGTTTGGCATTATCAATATATTTCTTATAGAATACTCTGTGCAAGTAAAATGGAATGTGCAATGACAATTGGTCTCAAATTCAAATCTAAATATAAGTAGACTATACACAACAAGATGGTATCTATTCTATGATTTAAAGAACCCCAAAATAAGAAAATTAATAAGTTCGATTTGTTTACTTTATCTTAGACACTTGTTTAATCGGTGAGACCCTTAGAATGTCTTGTTGATAACCAACAGTGTTCAAAACTCTTGAAGAGGTTAGATCAGTGTGACATTGGATCTGTCTTGTCGACGGAAGTCATCGACAAGACATGGACTATCAAAGTGAGTTTTCTATCCTTTGTTGATGATTGATCTCTCACCGATTGTACATTTCAACGAATATATATTTTTTAAATTGCATTGTTTTGTTAAAATTTTGACGAAAACAATCGACGAATCACCGAAAAGGTCCAACGAAGTTGCTATAGCTGCGACAAAGGCTTCGTTGTAACTCCTTTCCCATTTCATCGCAATTTTGATGAAGTTTACCGACAAATCACATAAAAGATCAGACGAAGTTGCTTAGCTGGGAAGAAGGCTTCGTTGTAACTCCTTGCCCATTTCGTCACAATTTCGACGAACGCCACTGACGAAACACATAAAAGGTCTGACGAAGTTGCTTAGCTATGATGAAGGCTTCATCATAAATACTTGTCCATTTCGTCGAAATGGCCTGACGAACTTCTAGTGTTCTTTTGACTCTTCGAAAGAGCCATTGCAATTGCATTTTGGTTGTAATTCATTAGTGGATACACAAAGATTTTGTCAATATTCTGACGAACATCTGAGTCATTTTATGAAGTCAATGACCGACGAATCTGTGCCGTTATTTTGACGTTTAATTTGTTGTCAAAATTGCGACAAAAAAATAGCGATGAAAATGTTTTTGTCATTTTGCCGCTTTTTCGACAAAGATTTGTCGAACGATTGACGAGCGTCTGTCAGGAAATGGAGTCAAATTTAGTACTGTTGCAACAAATTATTTTTTGTTTTTGAATTTCTCATACTCTTCTTGTGATTCTCTATTCTTCCACATTGTTGCACACTTACTTCAAAATTACCATAGATTTTTCCAACCCTCCCCCAAAATCCTACGTATCATATCCTCCATGCCACCTCCCTCTTTCTCTTTCTTCTTAATTCATTTATTCCTCCTTTCTATGGCTTTTTCAGCCATTAATTTCCTCCCATGCCTGCCCATTTCTATAGTTTTAAATGTTATTAATAAATCTAAAATGGAGGGGGAAAAATTCTCACTCCCACATCCCACTACCTTTACCATTATGGGCATGGAATTTCTGCCATAGAAAGCTCTTTCCAGAATACATTATAATGTTGCATTTAATATGGAATTAAAACAACTATCATGATTTACAATTTGAATTCTTGTTAAAACTGAAAATATGCCATTGGGAAATATCTTCAATTAGCTTCTAAATAGGCAATTTCAAACAAATATAAAACTTTGGAAAAATTAAATTTTGGAATTTAAACAAGTGAGCATCAATCTTTCCACCTTAATGTTCATCAATAATTCCTTGGACCTACAATGATATTTAGGAAAAAATAATTATGGAATTGCAAAACAGTGTCGAGTGGACCCGAGCACCGATAAGTGAAAAATAAAAGTTCTCCAATTTTGACAAATTTTTTCCCAAAGGTGTATTATGACTTCCTCAAGTCCCCTGTAGAAGGATTTTTCCCAAACCTTCAAGGATTTCAAAATTTTAAACTTTTACCAAATTGCCCGCTAAAGTCACAAAATGATAAATTATTCCAAACTATGAAAGATATGCTTGTGAAACCTTCACCAACATATTAAGGAGCTCATAAGATGCAAGGAAACACCAAAAATCACCACAACACACCAAAAATGAGAGAAAAATAAAAAGAAAGTATTTTTGGGCGATATAGGATTGCTCATGGACCCAGATGCTCCTGCATCAGAATCTTAATAACTACTACATTCCTCTCTACAATCATATTAGATAACTATTCTTGCAATCCTTGCACCTGATCTTGTGCACTCACCAACTATGCTTGCAATCCCTACACTTGGTCCTATAAAGTTACAACTTGACCATCCCCATCATGGCCCATTTCCTCCTCTCCTACTAGTAGGGATTGCAATGTCTTCTCCCCTACTAGTTATGACTACACTACCTACTGTCCTAATGATGGTGAATATACTACTTTTTATACCATACCTGTGGTGGAACAACTACATTATGGGAACTAGGTACCTATTCTTCCTCTCTTCCATTAACTCCCCCACCTACCCCCTCTCCTCAATCATCTCGATGGCCAAATCAATGAAAAATTACCTACCTATCCTCCTCGAGTCCATATCTCCTCTCCATGCTCCTCCTCTCCACCCCTCCTTACTTGTGTCCTCCACCATCTCCAACTTTAGGATCTGGTTGTGAAATCCACCACATTGGTACCAACCCCTCAAAATCACTAAAATATATCTCTAGATTAATCATGGATCCCTATTGTACAACCTCTCTAGAAGTATGGGAAAATATTGACTCACTCGCTAGTACACCTTGTCAATCACTAAACCATCTGAAAACTCTATATTATAAATAAAGTTGAATAATTTGTATTCTCCCCCCAATCAAATAATAGGTCTATAAAAATATGGAAGATCCTCTCCATCATTCAACCACAACTTGCACTACCTCCAAGGTCTCTAGTTGAAACCAACCATGTCATCTATCACTTGCTACTAATAAGGAACATCTCTTAATAGAAAATGTGTCAAATTCTGATCATAACTAAAGACATGGTAACCTGGGTGCTTATGATTTTTCTGTCATTGGTTGCATAACTGCTATGTGATCACATACCATATATGGAGTATTAATCCACACCTTATGCTCACTCCATACTTGTAAGCAACCTGGTGAAGCTGAAGATACAAATTAGCTAGTACACATGGACCCCATGCATATATGACACCATCCAAAATCATCTAGTCAATCACTATCCTATATCCAATAGGAAATTCATGACTCCTATTTTCAGGGACTAACACACTACTAATCACTAATACCAACAATATAGGTAGCACATCAAAATGTTCCTATATATAACTCAACTAATCTCATAATCCTCTATGCCAAGGTTGTCTATCATGAACACTCGACTGAGTGCCAACTCCCCACCATCTATATCATAAACCACCAACTCCTCATGGATCGAGATCCGTAGAATCCTTCATGAATCCTTTAGGGTGATCATCACCTCTCTAGTTAGCAATAAGAACTTGGAGCTTTGCTTGCTACACCATCTCTCAGCTAATGCAATCATCATCACCTTATGTGCTTGAATCTCCAAAATATAGGTAATGTAGAATAATCCCATCACCCCTAAGAAGGCTCACTCATCACCATCAATATGCCACCTAAGTATAATAGCATTTGGATGCCTCTCACGAGACATCAGAGCCTCTCAACCACCCTACACCCAACATGACAACTTAGTCATCCAATTTCTATTATTTTCCCAAAAACCCCTTATACTTTTACAATTTCATGTGTCAATCAGGACAAACCTAATATTTGTATTATCTCCAAAAGGGTACCATTTAGGTCATCTAAGGCTCCCATCCCATTGATTCATTCCATAAAGTTTATCAACATTCCAAATTTTTTTGGGATAATTGCACCATTATAGGCACAATTACACACATTTTACAATTACCCAATAGTTGTATCACTGAGCAATACTTACACCATTACATAGTTCTTGTGCCAAAACCTCTTATATTTGTATATTATTTCACTAATGCAAGTCATTAACCTATATGTTTGCACCACTTTTGGGTAGTACATTTGTGCAAGATTTACACAATCACACCATTTGTGACCTAAATGCACCCATCTTCTACTTTGGTACATTTCCCTAAACCTTAAATTATCCCTACTTAATGGATTAATTCACATTAATGACAAAGAAATTCAAGAAACCCTACATTGGCTGGTGTTTCATCCCTCCACCTATGTGTCCACATACTTTGGAACTGGTTCTCTCCATAAATTCACTCTCACTAAACTAGAGCTCAATCAATTTCCACAAAGCAAGGAGTGAAAATGAGGATAAAATCCCACCCTATCCACTTTTTATCCCCCTCCTAAAACCTTATTTTCTCATTCTACAATTCCATCCATCACCTAACCTATTTCTATCCCCTTCACTAGACCCCCACCACACAACTTCATTGAATTTTAACAACTTAATTATTTCCCTCATATCCTCCACCAAATTCATTCATTTTTGAGGGTTTGCCTAAGACAATTATTATTTTTAATATTTTTTTCATCAAACTTTTGAGAGGGCATCCCACCTCCATTTTCACTTGTCGGGGTATACTAGGGACATACCACCCAAAAAATTATACTTTCTTTGAAACACCATAAAAACACATTATCCCAAAGAGTGAAAAAATGTAGAAACTTAAAATTGACTAGCATTTCCCATCATCACATCACACTAATCATTCTTCTATTTCATTATTTAATTAATTATCTAATGTCATATTTAATAGTTAGATTATTTGTAATTATTTAATTACGTTTAAATTTTCCCTCCACTAGTAATTAAATATTTTCAAATTATTTAATTAATTCCTATCGCCATTTATTCTTCTATGATTAATTGAATAAGCTTAGTTATTGAATTAACTCAATAATTATTCTTGTTCTTTTCAATTAATGAAATAAATCATTATTGTTTTTAATTAATTTCTCATTATCTATTTGTCCAGCTAAATAATTATTTTCAATTATTTAATTAGTATCCCATTAATTAATTATCTATTTATCTATTTGCATATGTAATTAATAATTAATTCATTTAATTATTAATTATCTATACATTTCCACCTCAACAATTGACTGAGACTTACTCTTTGTCCACCTCTCAATCAATTCCACTTCACTCCCACTCACTTCGAGTTCACTGACTAGTCAAATTAGTTCATTGAGCACTCAATTCTATCCACTAACCATTAGTCTCAATTATCACTCCAATCAATCCTCTTAATTGATCCATATGACTAATTAGCTACAACCAAGAGATTAGTTAACTCCCCAGTAATTCCTTTCATTAATCATGAACCATTGATCTTTTAATTTTCTCCTTAGATCTTGATTGTTGATCAATGTCACCAAGAATCTATAAATTCAACCTTCCTATCATCTATTCCTCCTCCTAGATCATTGCACATAAATTATGTTCATACTATCGGTGCTTTATGCTATTGTGCTACCAAAAATTTGAGAGTAAGTACTATTCCACTTTTCTCCAAGGTGCAAAGAGGAGAACAATGGGACTCAACAAAGGGGTCACACAATTTCATAGTATTTTCTTTATGTGACCTACTTTATGCTTCATAATTTGTATGTTCTCTTTTGAATTTAATTGTGAATTATTGTGAATTATTGTTTGTCATTAGATTTCATAATCATTTCCCAAGTCCTACATATATAATAGTGATAATAGACTTATGCTCGTGTTATTTCAATCAAATTATGAGGGGACTCAATTAGTTTAGTATCAATATGGAATATAGTAGATCCATATTACGTACCATTATGAGTTGAAGTATTAGAATAATTGGAATAATTGTTAATAACTTATTTCTACCTTACATGTTTTCTGCATGTGGATATATTAGACTTGTGCTAATCTTATAATCATTTTTTTCTCATTAACATAGATATTGGCTACAAATTTCATGAAAGTAGACTGATATTGTTTCCAACATATAGATATCATCTTTACTTTATTTTTTGTGCTTACATTAACTTGTAAAGATAATATAAGTGTAATATAACCATACTTACAAAAATAAAAATAAAAAGATAAAATACATAAAAATCTCACATATGTTTATATACATTTAAACTAAAGTCTACCAAAAATATTTAAACACAAAACTCAACTATAATTATACCCATCTATCTCCTTGACATATGCAATTACAACTTTAGCATTCATGTATGTTGACCTTAAATCTAAACACTCAAAAAGGACCACCTCTAAAGTCTATATTAATATTAAGAACATACAACATCATGAATTAACATGCACATACATTAACAATCTTATTTTAGAGAACATAACTCTCTTTCTATTTCATGTGAAGAATCCTTTTGTTTCTTTACACAACACCTTTGTCTAATGTCAACATGCACCATGAAAAACATTTTTGAATGATATCATTTGTCCATTTTTTAACACTTGAAAATAATTACACGTTTTTACTACATTTATATAATTATCTCCCTAATTACTTTGCATTCCATTATATTATAAATATTATCAATGATGGTGATGAAAATTTGGTGATATTGCTATAATGTAGCCAATCATTATAATATTATTGATAAATTAATTTCACTTTCTTCTATAAATTATAAAATTTAGGTGAATATGATATAATTAGGTATCAAATAGTTCTAAAGTTGAATTTTTGAGTTTAAATATTAAATAAAATAAATGTTTTAGGGATTTAACAAAGATTAAAATAAATTTTTGAAAAAATGTGACGATTCAAGTCACTTTATAGCTTGTACTATTAGCCAAAGTTTGAATCTCCAATTTTAAGTATTAGTCAATTAGTGAATATTTGCCACTAATGAAATCACTGCAATTAAGATATTTAAAATACTACTAGATATAATTGTGTAAATTATATGAATCAAATATTTCCTAATTCTTATTCTAAATTATGTTGTGTGATTTGAATACTTGATTGAAAAAATTACATAGAAACCCTCTAAAAATATAACCATTCCTTTCAATCCATATTTTAAAATAAGATAAAATTTATGACTTATATTTTAAATGCACCCATTTGTTGTTTTAAAATTGAAAATAAATAAAACTAGTCAAAATTATAGCAATTATCCTTTAAAAATAATAGTGGGGGAAAAATTTCATAATCATGCTTAAAGTTTAAGCACATATGTTTTATATAGCTTCATATTAAGTAAAAATAACTCAACTCAATACCAAGAATTTGTTTCATGTATGAGACTTAATGTATAAGCTTTATAACTATCATTATGCACTCAAAACAATAAGTGGAATTATCTAGGACTTAAATTTGTTATTAACACATCATAGATGAGTAGATCAAATGAGAGGTAGATGAAGTATGGGAAATTGTTCTTGTAATTATAGCCATTGATGCTAATGTATTTTTATGATTAACATCAAAATAAGTATGTTCTATGGGATTTTATAAGTTGGTAGCATTAGGGTTTGAAAGCATTGCATATACAATGGACATGGGTGGACAGAGTGATGCATCTTCTTGTGTACACAAAATACCCACATGAACGCATCTTGAAACTTGCTTGCTAGAGAAAATTTCTATTATTGCTTTATCAATCATATCCACAATATTTCCTTCCATATAAGACTCCCACACTTGGATAAAATGATTCCCACTCATCTTCATAAAATATATAATTTTCAAAAATAAATTGAAAAAAATATATAATAACATGTCTTACTTTTATCTCACCCTTTCTAAAAGGCTTTGAGAATTTGGAGATAATCTATTATCAATGTTCTTTCTTCCACATATAATTTCTAGAATGACAACACCAAAACTATACAGGTCAACTTTAGTAGATAGTTGACCTAACATAACATATTTTGGTGCCATATAACCACTACATAATCATTTAAAAAAATATTAGAAAAAAAAAATACTAAGAATAGAAAGATCAAAACCTTAAATTAGATTTATTCTTTTCCTCTAATAAATGTTTAAATTTTTTATTTTTATTTATTATAATAATGCCATCTTTGAAAGATTTAAAAATTTAATACAGCTATAATAATAATAATAAATCTTCTTATTATGTTCCTGCAACCCTTGTCTTAATATGATGCTCATCTTAAGGAATCAATCTTGCAAATCCAAAATCTGATATCTTTGGCTCCATTTTCTCATTAAGCAAAATATTACTTGCTTTGATATCCCGATGAATTATCCACAACTGTGAATCTTCATGCAAGTATAGAAGCCCACACTCCACGTATGCTGTTAAAATGTTTTGGCCAATCAAGCTCTTTGCTCTCTCTGGATCTATAGCCATACATCCAAATAGCTTACCATCAAGAAAATCAAATTCTTTATGAATTTCACTTACATAGACTAAAGAACAAACATTGTACGACTTTCATTTTTATATTTGATGGAATATAGTCACGAAATAGTATCTTGTCAAGGCTCTTATTAGCCAAGTACTCCTAAACAATCAACAATTCAGATTGCTCTGTGCAACACCCAAGTAGCTTCACAAGATTCCGATGCTGAATTTTAGCCACCAATTTAACCTCATTTAAAAACTCCTTTTTCCTTTGCAATGATCGTATAGAAAGTTTCTTTAATGCTATTTGTTTTCCATCTAACATTGTGCCCTGACATAAAACAAAATAGATAAACCTTAAGTTTATAGCTCACTATACATATACATGTTAAGTCCAGAGCACTAACATGAGAAAAATATTGCTTAAAACTTGACATACTGGGGCATCTATCGAGCATATTACAGAGTCTTTTTGAATTTTACGAGATAACACACATATTTATAACTAGAGTCTAGAGATAAGTATAATGTAATTATATTTGATAATTCTGAACAATAGACAAAACTTTGATGAAAATTAAAATAAAATTGAATTTTCTTGGTCTGTATGGCTTCGGGGCTTATTCCATTCGTTCCATCTTTTTTATGAGTGATATTGAAATTACTATTAAAGGGTAATATAAAGAAACAAAAAATAAATACTAAAACAAGAGCGAAGAATGGATGAGTAACCTTGTTCAATTTAATATAATATTTAATCTTGTCCAAAATAAGGAAACATGGTGAGTTAGATTTATGTTGCCTTGTATACAGAGCCGAAACCCCCCTCTCCCAGTTTGTTATCATCATGGAAATTTTTGTTGTAGCCTTGATATTTTCCAAGTTGAAGATTATTTCATGTTCCTAGCTGATTGTTGAGCCTAGCTCTATATTTAGATTCGCTAGATAAGCAATGCATGGGAAATCAATTTTGTATTTAATTCCAACTAGAAAGATTATTTTCTGACAAAACAATTGATGAGAGAAAAAAATCTCTGTTCTGTTTTAATATAGAACAAAATCATTAAAATCTCAGCTCAGTGATACCTTTCCTTAGGAAGGCCAGCTTCCTTAATACCATAGACTTGAATTTTCTTCAGATTGCAAATAGGCATAATAGTAAAATCACCAATAAGCTGCCAACAATAACCAAAGTTGTACCTATTTTGTTTGAAGACTTTTCTGTATAGGAGATAATTTGAGTGCTTAGTCATGGAAAATGCTAGGTACTTTAAATCCAGAGAACAAAAGAAACCCTATTATAATTTATTTAAATAACATCAAGGAAAATTAAAATCTAGTAGTAACAGAGCCTATAAGACTTATCGGTAAAAACAATGGTTGATTTTGTTGGGTTTGGTGAAGTCCAAATATTCTAATTATAATTGACTTCTTTTTGGCATGCATTTGCTAATTTAGCAGTTGACTATTTTGATGGATTTTTCCATTTTGGAGATGAGACTGAATTATAAAGTTGCTGCTGCTTGAATATTATGTATTGTATTGAGAATTAATAAAAAGATTCCCTTGTTGAAAGTGGATGTAGTCTTTTAAAATGAACCACTATAAATCTTGGTGTTTCTTTGTTGTGTTTGGTTTTACAATTCTGATTTAATTTTTTGTTTTCTCTTTTCAAATTGTCTACAAATATTTTCAACAATTGGTATTAGAGCCATGTAGAAGTATTGAGCAGATGGAAAACAATTGGGTGTTTGATTCTGGAGCTATGGACGAAGCAGATGTGGAAGAAAGTCTGAACTGGGATGATTGGGTTCAAGTTCTCATGTCTATGTGCCATTGCCATGAAGAGATTCATGATGAAGTGGGAGCTATTCATTAGATGTTTTTGGATGAATTAAATGATGAAGCTGATTCTATTATTGAGCAGTTTCTTGGCATGATGGAATCAGATAGTGACATGGAGCAGATGCAAGAAATAAAAAGTGTTGTGGCTTAGTCTAGAGAAGAGGAAGAGTTGCAGCAGGATGTTGTAGATTCAAACACAATGTGTTCAAGAAATGGTTATAGTACTCTGTTTGTAGGGAAAAAGGTTAGATTTTATTTGCTAATGGAAGTAGATGAATCTTCTATCTATTTGGTTGCTGATCTCGCCATTGAAGTTCTTATGAGTGATGTTGATCCTGATTCCCTGAGCACTACCCAGGTGAGGTATGTGTAGGAAAAGGCCTTGCAAAATTTGGTAGGCGAGGATTTTCACATGCAATAAGACTTCAAAAAGGCTGAGAATAAGGCTTTTGAGGAAATTGAATCTCAAAAGGACAAAGAGAGTGAAGATGAACCTAAGGAAGAGGACGAGAATCGAAAGGCATAAATGGTTTATGATAATCCATTATTCTAGCTTGAAGAAAAATTGGTTTATGATAATCCATTATTCAAGTCCCACAAAAATGGTATAGAGACAAACGAGGAGGTTGAGAATGGCGGAGCTATGGACATAGAGTTTGTTGATGTAGAGGAGGAGAAATTCTAGGCCGATAACACAAACGCAGCTGGTGAAAAATATATACCGGAGGATGTTGAAAGGTTTCTGGAGAAACTAAGGGAGAAGAATATTTTGATCTTTGATCTTGGTGGAGGGATCTTTGATATGTCATTGTTGATCCAGAAAAGTAATGAAGAGGGTCGGATGGGGAGCTGGCTAACTCCTCGACAAAACACACCTATTTACATACAAAATCACATAAAAAAATACATAGAAACATTCATAACATGATGGCATGGTGTAGTGTGGGGTCCAACATGGAAGTCACCGGAGGCAAGCAGAAGTAAATGGAGATAAACTGCATGGAGGACGAACGTTTGTGAGTTTAAAAAAAAAGAAAAATGTTATTTCTTCAACTTGCATGGAGGATGAACATTTGGGAAGTTCAAAAAAAAAAAGCAGGAGTTTTTTTAACTCCACATTGCCGCTGCGTCAGTTGCCAGAGATGGTATCACCGTGTTGATTATGTGTTCAAGGGTTTTTTGTGGATGAAGGGAGGAGTGTATTTGAGCCTGCAGAGAGTGGGGTTGTTACTGGATTCACGAGGCTGCTGCCATTGCCAGGTGAAGGTGGAAGGATAGTCTCCGTCTATCTCATAATGTGTGAGTTTTTTTAGGGAACTAGCTACCTCACCGTTGTGAAGCGTGCATCTCTTTTTACTGCCTAGCTTGTTCCGATCTAAATTAAAATATAAGAAACAATTTTTTGAATAGGGATGAAATGTACAACCGTACACACCTCTAAGACTTCATAAGATTATTGCCTTGCTGATCTGATGGTTTCTTTGCCAAATTTTTCATGGTTTATTGTCCTTAATCTCAAGTTCAATTTTTTATTTTTTCCATTCTTTGGGTGATCAGGCCGTGTCATCTGGCTATAACTATTATTTGATGTGACTATATCTTATTAACCTAAAATCAATATAGAAAAGTTTTATTTTTATTTTGTAACTTTATATTAACCTTTAAAACTTTGGCAATTTGTTGAACTGCGCTTATCAATTTTGTTATATTGTATTTGTTCAATTCTGCATGGTAACTTTTAGTTGCATTTATAAATTGAATGGGCAACAAAATCAAGATCTATCTTGTTTATGATGTAATGTCTTAATGTTCATTGCTTTGAATTCTTCTCTAGGATTTTTTTAACTATGTGTCATCAAATGCATAGGTTATGTCGGTATTTGTTGTTTTGATTATTTATGACTTTCTTTTATAAATATAATTATGATTATGCTTTGATGTTCAATATCATGTTAGCTGTTGATGATTTGTAAAAGATATGATGTTGTAAGTTTGAGATGTATTGTATGTCTTTAATCTGTATATTTAGATCAATTATATGGTTAGTGATGGTGTTATTTTATAAGTTCGTTGATGGGTATTGCTTGCATTGAGACATGTTAGTTGTTGATGATTTGCAAAAGATATGATGTTGTGATATGATGTTTAGATCTATTGCATGTTTCTATGTTGTATGTTTAGACATTTACCATAAATAATAAATGGTGGACGCAACTAATCTCCCAAAAAAATGCACCTATATACATACAAAACACAAAAACATACATAACAACATATATAATATGATGAGACAAAATAGTGAAGGGCCTGCTAGATGGATGATAAAAGTGATTAGAACCAATTGTTCCACCCCTAATATATGAATACTAAACACTAAATAGTGAACGCACTTGAAGAAAAACTTTAAAGGAAAAAAGTTTCATTGACACCATTCAAATAGATTAGGACAATATTATAAATTTCATTGAACCAAAATTAAGGTTAAATCTATTAAATTATACCTTCATAAATATTAAATTTTGAAGATGAGGTCACAAGTCATTCATAACTAAATGGATATCACAAGTTTAATACATAAAGATCAAATTGGAATTGTTTTTGTATGGTTAAATCTATTTAAAAGTGTAAAAGTAATCAATCATACCATCAATACTCTCACAAGATTGTTATCTATATCCATCAATTATGAATTTGTTTGACAAATTTAATTCAATACACAACTCACAAGTTAGAGAGAAAAGGTACTATAGTTGCTAGCTATTTTGTTGGACACTCTTCATGAGGAAGGTACCCATAACCAAAAATGGCAACTAGTTATAGTAAAATTGTGTTTCAATTTATTCATATGATTGAAAAATAAATGCGTAAAATAATTACATGTCAGAAAACACAATGTGTGTTGTCTATTACTTCATTAGGCATGTTCAAAGCTAAATGATGGAGAGCATAGGAACGAGTTGCATTTTTGGGATACACAAAACTAATCAAATCGAGCTAAGGGGTAACTAACCAATTGGGTTTTTGTGTGTTTACGATTTTAAAATAGTATGTGGGTTGCAGGTTTCATAACATCCAGTGTTTTCCAATATACAATTTTACATAACATTATGAATGTAATAAAAAAGTTTTGTTATTTACACAATAATAATGCAATGAAATTTACCTTCAAAATGTGTCACAATTGTTAGAGTAAAAATTGTATTTCAATTTTTTCATATGATTAAAAAATAAATGCACAAAATAATGGCAGGTTGGAAAATACAGTGGGTTGTGATTTATTTCATTGTCCTTGTTTAAAGCTCAAAGGTGGAGAGCTTGGGGGATTTTTAGGTGGGGGATACATAAAACTAACCAAATTGACCTGAGGGGTGACCAAATGATTGGGTTGTTATGTGTAGAGGGTATTACAACAATATGTAGGTTTCAAGTTTCATAACACTCAATGTTTTCCAACCTGCAATTGTTTTAATAATTTTTTTTTTCTTGTTTAGAGATTACAAATATAATGAAAGACACTTCCAAAATTTACCACAATTGTTACCTAAAATAAAAGTTGTGTTTCAATTTCCTTATATGATGGAAAAAGAATTGCACAAAATAAGCATATGTTGGAAAACACAGTGGGTTGTGAGTGATTGCATTCTACTTGTTCTAAGATCAAGGGTGAAGAGCTTGGGGATGATTCCTAGGTGGGGGATACATAAAATGAATCAAGTTGACTTGAGGGGTGACTAACCAATTGGGTTGTTATGTGTAGAGGGTTTTGCAATAATATGTGGGTTGCAGGTTTCATAACACCTAGTGTTTTCCAACCTGCAATTGTTGTAATGAAAAAAAATTCTTATTTAGAGAGTATGAATGTAATGAAAGGAACTTTCAAAATTTACAACTATTATTGATCTCTCATATACTGTGATCCGCTCATCTTTTAATTACATCATTCTTCACAACAAGAGTCTACAAATAGAAGCATTTTCCCTTCATTATCATCAACACATTTTCCAGTAGATGTGTGCTACCAGTTTTATATTAAAAATCATTTAACTATACCAAGATTATGTTCTTTTGAAGATAAATACACATTCCATTTGTAGTATTCAATCAAGCATCTGAGAGACCATATCAGATAGAGCAAGGGTAAACTCCATTTTAGCTCTATCGAGCATTTGAGAGAGGGGAAAGGAGGGAGGGAAGAAGGGTAGGATAATGGGAGAGGTAGGTGGAGAGAGGTTGTGTGTATGTGAGGGAGAGAGAGAGGTAACTTGAGGTAGGGAGAGAGAGGTAGGCAGATGTAAATGAAACTGAAATACCAACACCCTGGGATGTCACCTGGCAAAAACTGCGTGACCCAGCACGATATGCAGTTGGTACCTCAGGTTTCTATTGGGTATCTGAAAGTCTTGCCACAACCATGAGAGGATATCTTCATGGACCCCATGCTGAACATCACTCACAAACCTCTTACCATGGTAATTCTTTCCAAATCTGGTTTACTAATCTAGACCAATATGATGATGGAAACAGATACATTGTCAACACCTATGGTCCATAAGGTGTTTATCTCCAGATGCCACTCTATGAGCAGATTACCCATATTATGTAATATCATGTTCCCACATGGCTATGGACACACAATCTCAGAGCGAGTTCTTTAGTTTTCGAAGAGTCGAGTCTGTATAAGTCCTTTAGCAAGTTGTATCCTTAGGTTGTTATTTTCTGCATGTTTATAATAACCAGTCCCGATTTGTACCCCCATACTATGTCTGGAACTACAAATCAGGTTTAAATTGGTATCAGAGCCAATTTGCTAAACCCTTAGTCTCCATCCTCGTCCCCAGCCGTCTGCCCCTGTTCTTTCTTTTCCCTCCTTACCTCCTTCCCATCCACCCTTCCCCGGTGGTATTGGGGTGAGTTGTGAATATCTGTTATGTAAAGGATCTTTCCTATGAATGCAAGTGGTACTTATTTCTCTTCTATTTATTTTGTGTACTAGTCTTGATCACCTTTTGTGTTTGTACACGATCTTACTTCTAAGTATTCTTAGCATTTCAACTTCAGTTTTACATATATCAACACTTGGGAATTAAGGCTTAATTTGAAGCATTTGATAGTGATCTTGTGGTCTCTCTTCATCTTCTCTGCTCGTACACCAGATAGTATAACTGCACAAAGAATCAGACGAAGCATCCAATGGATAGGTGAAGTAAATCATCGCTTTCATTCTTCTACAGAACCTGGTAGCGTGAAAGATGGATGTACACCGTGAAGAGCCACAGACGAATCCTCTGCCTCCTGCTGAAACAGTAAGTCTCGAATAATTGAACGCTGATGTTGCTTATGAACGTAGATCTGTTTATGAACCAAAGGATGATGAGAATAGCTCATCTGGAAGATTGTTTAATGAAATACCCACTGCACGTTTTAGAGTAAAAAAGAAACCTTTTACTGATATTTATGCTGACCTAAGCTCATGGTCATATAAGTCTAAATGGGTTTACCAAATAATAGAAAGGAAGATACAGGTAACTAATGAAACTCAAGAGTTTATTCAACTCTTTACTGATGAACAAATAGAAAAAATGCAGAAAGCTGCATTACAAAAGAATGGTTATCAGTATATTCACATTAGTTATGTATTATGTGGAATTGAATCTTATTATAGATTAGGAATTGAGTCTTATGCCTACTGTACACTGTTACACGCCAGGCATAATAAATATAAAGATATGTTGTTAGGTGGCGCTTGTGGTTGTGTCGGTATCGGCCCTATACAGTTTGATGTCGTACCTAATTTATCTATCTCTCTCCGAGATAAAAATCTCAATCAGGTCTTAAAGTTCCAATGGAAAACTGCAGGCCTAGATATGAAGATAGGGTCAGTACATCATACGTTGCACTTTGCAATAAGTGCACAATTCTTTAATACTACTGTCCTAGTAATGAGAGATCCCAGATCTAAATCAGGTCAAGAACGCTACAGTGTAGTCTGGGAAACAAAGACAGACAAGCAGCTTATAAAGCTGAAGGCACCAAAAACTGTGCCATTGTGCCAACTACAAATTCCTTAGAATTGGGTCATTAATTACAGGAGCTTAGTTGAAAACAAGCAACCTAAAGCCCTGGAACAATTATCTCGTATCAAAGAAAAGGATGGCAAGGCCTAAGTAGTTTTCTCTGATGGCGAGGAAGATGAATTTAACCCTGGTACAAGAACATTGTCCCGTACACAGAGTTTTTCTAGTACCAAATCTAGTTTCTCTGAGTCTAGCAACCAAGATAAAGGAAAAGGGATTTACCAGTCTAAGCCCTACAAGCCAAATCCCTTTGATAGTAGATACCATGGCAAGGACACCCAGTGTAGAAAACCCTGGAGTTCAAAACCAATAAACCACCTGCCTAATTGTACATGTCATGCCATAGTATTTGCCAAAAATAGGGTCATTCATCTAAAAGGAAAAACCATACCAGAACCTACTCCCAAAACAACTATCTTTTCACATCCTGATTGTGAAGCAGATGAGCATGGAATAATAACCTGCAAGAATTATAAATATTCTTGGCATGAGAGGTATGGACCTGAAGACCCACCTATCCCCGGATACCACAGTAACATGATGGGTGGTAGGACAGTAAAATTCCCCGAGTATCCCGATGAGGCTACTGAAGAAGAGGAAATAGATACAGAGGTAGTAGTTACTATCTCCGGTGGAGGACAAAGAACGCATACTTTTGAAGGACTCCTTCCCCCTTTTAAGGACTTCTTCAAGTATGACCAAAGCGGGCAACAGTGGATCCAGTATTGGCCACAATGTCCCAGTGACGTGAATGTCGATGCAACTGCATCAGAAAAATTGCTCAACTGGACTAACCTATGTAATAGAAAAGCTGCACTCTTAGTCAAGGATGCCCGAGCAAGGTCCCTCCAAAATGCAATCCAGGATCGACTGGATCATGAAGATAATAAACAGATGTTTCATGAATTGCAAGCCAAGCTGGCCCAATTTAATGTAGAATATAAGGTATTCGTCACCCAAGAGATTAATTCTATAAAAGTTGACTATAATGCCTTAAAAACTGACCTTAACAACTGGATGAACCAACAGCAAAATCTTTTGAAACAAATCCAGGAAGAAGCTGTTAAGATTAAACAAACCCAACAGGGTTTAATCAAGGTTGGACTTGACCACAAAACAAAGCTTGAAGTACTTGAGCTAACTGTCAACCATCTCTCCTATAAAGTAGGAGGTAATGAAGACAAGATTGACAGAATAGAAACTGAAGCCCTTAAGATTCAACCACTTCAAGAGCATCAGGAGCAATTGAAGGAAACTTCAAACCAGATCTCTGAAAAGCTAGAGCGTTTGCGCATTAGCCCTTTTGGTGACCAAGTCGCACAACCTGCTAGTCAACAAGCCAGTAGTAGTGGAACAGCCAGAAGGCGACCACAAGGTCAAACAATCGCTCAAGAAATTGAAGAGTGAGGAAGACAGTTCTCCTTTACAAGAACTGTTGCAGATGAGGTCTTCAACCCTCATAAGGGAACCTTTGAAAAGAAGACCAGTAACATGGCCAAAATACCTAAGGCCACTACCAGCACTCCAGCAGATCCATTCCTGCCAAACCTGAAGTCCCAAGGAACTCTTCTTCCACCATGGTCCAAAATAGAAACCTATGAACCTCTTGAGAACAAGGCCATGATTGAAGCACTTTCAGGATGGGTCGAGAATCAATGCAATGCCACACCATAATGGAATCCAGTAGAAATCATTGAAGCTGCTCTAAATGGATTCACTGGTGTTGCAACTAAAGTCTGGGGTCAACTAGACCAGACCTACAAAGCTGACCTTATACAACAAGGTATGGGAGCAGTAGCTGGAGAACTAACTAGACTCTTTGTAGGAAGCACCACAACACTCAAAGAAGAAGCTCTCAGCAAATTTGTTACAAATAGGTGTTGTGATTTAAGCTATTTAAATCAGTATTGCAAAGAGTAGTACACCAACTTTTGCAAGTCAGGGAAGGCCATGAATGAAGAACTTTGCAAAGGATTCCTACAATCCTTTGAAGATGTTGGTGAGTTATACTACACCAAGTTTTTGGAACGGCTCCGAGATCAGAACAAGGGATGGGCAGTCGTCACCATGATTGAGCTCTTTGAATTCATCAAAGAACTCAACAAAAACATACTGGAAGCTGGCGAGGAAAGAATTCTCATCAGAACAGTCAGACCAATTATCAAAGTTGCAGTCATGTGCACCGCACAAAAGAAAAGAGGTTATGGGTGTGACCCTGTCAGTAAGCTTCATCAAGTTGATCGTATTTTACGATCCAAGAAAAAGAAATTTTCTGGAAAGAAAACAGTTTGTGAAAGCTGTCAGAAGACTGAGAAAAAGAAACAGAAAGGTTTCTTTAAAAAGAAAAGGGCATTTCCTAAGTCCTTTAAGAAAGGTCACAAACAAACCTGTTACATTTGTAAAGGCCTGCATTATGCAAATAAGTGTCCAGAACGCGGGAAAAGCAAAGGTAAAAAAAAGGTTCATCTGATGCAGGAGATGCTTAGTGAAACAGAAGAAGAGTATTACTACTTCAATGAAACAGCTTCCGAGTTAGACTCAGACTGTGTTCATTTTCACTCATTAGAAGAATCTAAAGAAGAAAGTTTTGTCACTGAAGAGGCAGAACTAGAAGAAGAGTTGGATCTCGAGATTCCCTTCATGCACAGTAACATGATGCAATTCAAGGGAAGATTCTACAAACCTGAGAAAGTTCTAGAAGAACAACAAGCAGAAAGAGAAGCACTCCTCCAACTCATTCAGGATAGAGGAAGTAAAGATGGTTACCATATGTGGCAATCACGCAACCAACGAGTTGATGATCTGGAAAATAGATATTCTAGACCAAAGCCAAAATTGAGTATGACGAAGAAAGAAGACTCAAACGACTCCAACAAACTGAACAAGAAGAATTGGAGCAATTGTATTGCCATGAAACTCTGAGCCCTGTTCAAGAAACTTCTACTCAAAGTAGAAGAGCTTGGCGACACCAGCGGATCTTGCTTTTACAAAAGGTTTTGAAAGAAGCTGCAACAGAATTGAAAGAATTACAACAAGAAGAAATGACGGACCAGCAAGAAGCCGCAAAGCAAGAACCCGCTCTAGAAGCCTACCTGCACACTCAAATGTAGCGAAGTGAACCAGGAAGTTCCAACAGTTCACGAAATATCTTCTCTACTCCCTCAACAAAGGCTAGAAGCTATCGTCAGCAAAGAGAGACTTATGCAAGAGGAATGCCCCCACCATTTGAAGTTCTCAATATTGTAGCCAAATCATCTGGTGTCCATATTAAAGAACTTAATGATGATACAAAATTTGAAGTAGTACAACAAAAGTACAGTGATGAACTCACGCAGCCCCTCCTCAGCGAAATTCCTAGTCCAACAGACTCCGAGAAGGCTCCATAATTCAGCCACATGATCAAGGGATATGAGAGTTCGGTAAGCAACTTTACTATTCACTTTAAAGGTATTAAAGCTTACCACCTTAAGATAATGTTAGATACTAGTGCAAATCTAAATATTTCCAGATATAACTGCTTCCCTAAAAATCAATGGGTACCTACTAAAACTAAAATTAGTTTTGGAGGCCATGAAGAATATTCCTATTGGAGTGCATGGGCGCCCGTTCAATTTCCAGATGGTACTCAACATCATCTAAGGCTCATTCATACAGAACTACCCGACTGTGACGTAGCTATAGGCATGCCAACCATGCAAACATGGAGTCCTATTGAACTAACTTGTAACCATGTTTGTTTTGATCATTTTAACAAATTCTCTCTTCTCAGGGATTTTACCCCTTCAACAAAGATACAGAAGGGCATCCCTATTCCAGAAGTATTCCAGACAAAGAAGAAAGCAAACTACTCCTGGATTGCCTAAGAACTCACAAGTCATGAAGGCAAATTAGCAGAAGTAAGAAAAATGTTTGAAGAACATCTTTTCAGGAAGGACCTGAACAAGATGAAAAGAAACTTCATCTGTAAATTACCCTTAAAGAAAGATGAAGATGGCCACTACATCGAGCCAAAAAGTAGGGCCAATAGTTTTCTCATGAATAGGGATGAAAGATCCCTCTGTGAAAAGGAAATATAGAAGTTACTGGATCTTAATCTCATCGAGCCAAGTACCTCGCCATACAGCTGCCATGCCATGTACATCCCAAAAATGGATGAAGAAGGTAATGAGATTGCGGAAAAATGGTTAGTAGTTAATTACAAACCCTTGAAAAAATGTTTTAGAATCAAACCAACATCCTTTACCTTCCAAAGATTTTATATGGCATAATATTCAAGGAACCCTGTTTTATTCTAAGTTTGATTTAATAAAAGGGTTCTAGCAGATTAGCATCCATCCTTCTGACAGGTACAAAACGACGTTCAGCGTACCTCAAGGTTTATACCAGTGGAAGGTCTTACCCTTCGGTATAAAAACTGCACCTTCAATTTTCAAAAGATTTATGGATTCCTTATTCCATAAATATCATAAAGAGATTATTGTTTATATTGATGATATATTGGTCTTTTCTAAATGTGTCAGAAGCCATTTGAGAAGTCTGTGAACTCTCTATGAGCTCTGTAAGACCAATGGTTTGGTATTAAACCCAGATAAATTTCATATACTTGCAAAAGAAATAATCTTTTTAGGTGTAAAGTTATTTGAGGAAGGACGCATGCAAGTGCAGCAACACATCCTAATCCGTATATTTGCTGTCAAGGTCATTAATGATAATACCTTGCGTCGGTTTCTCAGCCTTATTAATTATGTTGCTGCACACTATCCACACATTGCCAAAGACCACATAATCCTCTGCCATCTGCTTAGAAAAGATCAACCGAAATGGGAGCAGAAGCACTATGATGCGATTCAACGCATCAAAGGGAGATGTAAAAATTTTCCTACTCTGCGATTGCCTGGAAGCGGATACAAAATAATTGAAATTGATGCATCTGAATCGTGTTGGGGAGCTATTCTCAAAGAACGAGATGAAAGTGGAATTGAAGAACCAGTCCGATATTCCTCTGACACTTTTACCGGAGCCGAATGCAATTACCACTCCACTCACAAGGAATTGTTAGCAATAGTTAAAGCTTTCAAACATTTTATGATGTTTATTGCTGATAAAAATTTTCTTGTCAGGTCTGATCTCCAGCACATACATAGCTTCCTGAAGGCTGACACCAAAGATAAATTTAAGTGAAATCGCTTGCTTAGGTGGGAAGAATTCATCTCTAGGTTTGATTACGACATCAAACATATCAAAGGTAAACATAATTACCTTGCAGATTATCTCAGTCGAGAATTTCATCAAGAAACCAGCGATGGTGTTTGAGTGTGTAACTCGACACGATCTCACTAATATCACTGAGGAAAATCTTGAGCCTATGTGACAAAGTTCCCAGGAGCATTACTTCAACTATAAAGGTCTACTTCAAAGTGAAGGGTTCCTTCGAATTGAACCACTGCCCTTTTTACCTGCTGATCATCGATATCGAGATCCTCTACCAAAAGATGTAAATGAAACTGAAATACCAACACCCTGGGATGTCACCTAGCAAAAACCGCGTGACCCAACACAATATGCAGTTGGTACCTCAGGTTTCTATTGGGTATCTGAAAGTCTTGCCACAACCATGAGAGGATATCTTCATGGACCCCATGCTGAACATCACTCACAAACCTCTTACCATGGTAATTCTTTCTGACTCTGGTTTACTAATCCAGACCAATATGATAATGGAAATAGATACATTGTCAACACCTATGGTCCACAAGGTGTTTATCTCCAGATGCCACTCTATGAGTGGATTACCCATATTATGCAATATCATGTTCCCACATGGCTATGGACATGTCATTCTACCCATCGGCGATATTACACCGACTCAAGCAATAATATGCTAGAACAGTGGTAATGCCTAAAAATTGAATATATGTACTGGTGGAATCAATTATTTCCTCCTTTCTGGTCGACACATCATCAACCCTGACCAACGAAGAGTTCACCAACGCACTTGGTGGTGAAGATCCCGAGGACTTCTTTGAACATGAAAGTCCATCACTAGTGATGGGGTATGTCCATCACATGATTTACTTTACTTTACCTCTAATAAAGTAAAGATGAGAGACAACTCATTCTGACAAATCCGTGAACACACTACCGACAGTGTGCATACGATAAAATGCTCTCGTGATCAAAAGCATGATCCCCATAGTGACTTTTGGGTGTAAAGTCGGCATGTACATGACATGTGTCCTAATCACGGTTGTCCCCTTTTCTTGTTCACGCTACCTATCACATGGCTATAGAAAAGGTTGTCGTTTGAACCTTATCCAAGTTCACGCACTAACCCCGTAGGTCCTACTACGGATAAGATTCCTGCTACATGTCACTCTTTCAACAATGGAACTCAAAACTTATCAAAGAGAAGGTAAAAGATCAGCTTCGGTGGAACCAGTTTCTTCCTATAAGAAGACCCCGAAGACACCTATCTTGACACACAATCTCAGAGCGAGTTCTTTAGTTTTCGAAGAGTCGAGTTTGTATAAGTCCTTTAGCAAGTTGTATCCTTAAGTTTTTATTTTCTGCATGTTTATAATAACCAGCCACGATTTGTACCCCCATACTGTGTCTGGAATTACAAATCAGGTTTAAATTGGTATCAGAGCCAATTTGCTAAACCCTTAGTGTCTGGAACTACAAATCAGGATTAAATTGGTATCAGAGCCAATTTGCTAAACCCTTAGTGTCTGGAACACTATCCAACAGTTCACGAAATATCTTCTCTACTCCCTCAACAAAGGCTAGAAGCTATCGTCAGCAAAGACAGACTTATGGAAGAGGAATGCCCCCACCATTTGAAGTTCTCAATATGGTAGCCAAAGCATCTAGTGTCCATATTAAAGAACTTAATGATGATACAGAATTTGAAGCAATACAACAGAAGTACAGTGATGAACTCACACAGGCCCTCCTCAACGAAATTCCTAGTCCAACAGACTCCGAGAAGGCTCCATACTTCAGCCACATGATCAAGGGATATGAGAGTCCGGTAAGAAACTTTACTATTCACTTTAAAGGTATTAAAGCTTACCACCTTAAGATCATGTTAGATACTGGTGCAAATATAAATATTGCCAGATATAAGTGCTTCCCTAAAAATCAATGGGTACCTACTAAAACTAAAATTAGTTTTGGAGGCCATGAAGGATATTCCTATTGGAGCGCATGGGTTCCCATTCAGTTTCCAGGTGGTACTCAACATCATCTAAGGTTCATTCATACAGAACTACCCGACTGTGACGCAGCTATAGGCATGCCAACCATGCAAACATGGAGTCCTATTGAACTAACTTGTAACCATGTTTGTTTTGATCATTTTAACAAATTCTCTCTTCTCAGGGATTTTACCCCTTCAACAAAGATACAGAAGGATGTCCCTATTCTAGAAGTATTCCAGACAAAGAAGAAAGCAAACTACTCCTGGATCGCCCGAGAACTCACAAGTCATGAAGGCGACTTAGCAGAAGTCGGAAAATTGTTTGAAGAACATCCTTTCAGCAAGGACCTAAACAAGATGAAAAGGAACTTCATCTATAAATTACCCTTAAAGAAAGATGAAGATGGCCACTACATCGAGCCAAAAAGTAGGGCCAATAGTTTTCTCATGAACAGGGATGAAAGATCCCTTTGTGAAAAGGAAATCGAGAAGTTACTGGATCTTAATCTCATCGAGCCAAGTACCTCGCCATACAGCTGCCAGGCCATGCACGTCCCAAAAATGGATGAAGAAGGTAATGAGATTGCGGAGAAATGGTTAGTAGTTAATTACAAACCCTTGAACAAATGTTTAGAATCAAACCAACATCCTTTACCTTCCAAAGATTTTATATGGCATAATATTCAAGGAACCCTGTTTTATTCTAAGTTTGATTTAACAAAAGGGTTCTGGCAGATTAGCATCCATCCTTCTGACAGGTACAAAATGGCGTTTAGCGTACCTCAAGCTTTATACCAGTGGAAGGTCTTACCCTTCGGTATAAAAACTGCACCTTCAATTTTCCAAGGATTTATGGATTCTGTATTCCATAAATATCATAAAGAGATTATTGTTTATATTGATGATATATTTGTCTTTTCTAAATGTGTCAGAAGCTATTTGAGAAGTCTGCGAACTCTTTATGAGCTCTGTAAGACCAATGGTCTAGTATTAAACCCAGATAAATTTCATATACTTGTAAACGGAATAATCCTTTTAGGTGTAAAGTTACTTAAGGAAGGACGCATGCAAGTGCAGCAGCACATCCTAATCCGTATATTTGCGGTCAAGGTCATTAATGAGAATACCCTGCGTCAGTTTCTCGGCCTTATTAATTATGTTGCTGCACACTATCCACACATTGCCAAAGACCACAGAATCCTCTGCCATCTACTCAGAAAAGATCAACCGAAATGGGAGCAGAAGCACTATGATGCGATTCAATGCATCAAAGAGAAACGTAAAAATTTTCCTACTTTGCGATTGCCTGGAAGCGGATACAAAATAATTGAAACTGATGCATCTGAATCTTGTTGGGGAGCTATTCTCAAAGAACGAGATGAAATTGGAATTGAAGAACCAGTCCGATATGCCTCTGGCACTTTTACCAGAGCCAAATGCAATTACCACTCCACTCAAAAAGAACTGTTAGCAATAGTTAAAGCTTTCAAACATTTTATGATGTTTATTGCTGATAAAATTTTTCTTGTCAGGTCTGATCTCTAGCATGGCTGGTTATTATAAACATGCAGAAAATAACAACCTAAGGATACAACTTGCTAAAGGACATATACAGACTCGACTCTTCGAAAACTAAACAACTTGCTCTGAGATTGTGTGTCAAGATAGACGTCTTCAGGGTCTTCTTATAGGAAGAAACTAGTTCCACCGAAGCTGATCTTTTACCTTCTCTTTGATAAGTTTTGAGTTCCATTGTTGAAAGAGTGACACGTAGCGAGTTCTTTAGTTTTTGAAGAGTCGAGTCTGTATAAGTCCTTTAGCAAGTTGTATCCTTAGGTTGTTATTTTCCGCATGTTTATAATAACCAGCCGCGATTTGTACCCCCATACTATGTCTGGAACTACAAATCAGGTTTAAATTGGTATAAGAGCCAATTTGCTAAACCCTTAGTCTCCGTCCTCGTCCCCGGCCGTCCGCCCCTGTTCTTTCTTTTCCCTCCTTACCTCCTTCCCGTCCACCCTTCCCCAATGGTATTGGGGTGAGTTGTGAATATCTGTTATGTAAAGGATCTTTCCTATGAATGCAAGTGGTACTTATTTCTCTTCTGTTTATTCTGTGTACTAGTCCTGTTCACCTTTTGTGTTTGTACATGATCTTACTTCTAAGTATTCTTAGCATTTCAACTTCAGTTTTACATATATCAGCACTTGGGAATTAAGGCTTAATTTGAAGCATTCGATAGTGATCTTGTGGTCTCTCTTCATCTTCTCTGCACGTACACCAGATAGTATAACTGCACAAAGCATCAGACATAGCATCCAATGGATAGGTGAAGTAAATCGTCACTTTCATTCTTCTACAGAACCTGGTAGCGTGAAAGATGGATGTACACCGTGAAGAGCCACAGACGAATCCTCTGCCTCCTGCTGAAATAGTAAGTCTCGAATAATTGAACGCTAATGTTGCTTATGAACGTAGATCTGTTTATGAACCAAAGGATGATGAGAATAGCTCATCTGGAAGATTGTTTAATGAAATACCCACTGCACGTTTTAGATTAAAAAAGAAACCTTTTACTGATATTTATGCTGACCTAAGCTCATGGTCATATAAGTCTAAATGGGTTTACCAAATAATAGAAAGGCAGATACAGGTAACTAATGAAACTCAAGAGTTTATTCAACTCTTTACTGATGAAAAAATAGAAAAAATGTAGAAAGCTGCATTACAAAAGAATGGTTATCAGTATATTCACATTAGTTATGTATTATGTGGAATTGAATCCCATTATAGATTAGAAATTGAGTCTTATGCCTACTGTACACTGTTACACGCCAGGCATAATAAATATAAAGATATGTTGTGAGGTGGCACTTGTGGTTGTGTCGGTATTGGCCCTATACAGTTTGATGCCGTACCTAATTTATCTATCTCTCTCCGAGATAAAAATCTCAATTAGGTCTTAAAGTTCCAATGGAAAACTGCAGGCCTAGATATGAAGATAGGGTTAGTACATCATACGTTGCACTTTGCAATAAGTGCATGATTCTTTAATACTACTGTCCCAGTAATGAGAGATCCTAGATCTAAACCAGGTCAAGAATGCTACAGTGTAGTCTGGGAAACAAAGACAGACAAGTAGCTTATAAAGCTGAAGGCACCAAAAACCGTGCCATTGTCCCAACTCCAAATTCCTTAGAATTGGGTCATTAATTACAGGAGCTTAGTTGAAAACAAGCAACCTAAAGCCCTGGAACAAATATCCCGTATCAAAGAAAAGGATGGCAAGGCCTATGTAGTTTTCTCTGATGGCGAGGAAGATGAATTTAACCCTGGTATAGGAACATTGTCCCGTACACAGAGTTTTTCTAGTACCAGATCTAGTTTCTCTGAGTCTAGCAACCAAGATAAAGGAAAAGGGATTTACTAGTCTAAGCCCTACAAGCCAAATCCCTTTGATAGTAGATACCATGGCAAGGACACCCAGTGTAGAAAACCCTGGAGTTCAAAACCAATAAACTACCTACCTAATTGTACATGTCATGCCATAGTATTCGCCAAAAATAGGGTCATTCATCCAAAAGGAAAAACCATACCAGAACCTACTCCCAAAACATTTATCTGTTCACATCCTGATTGTGAAGCAGATGAGCATGGAATAATAACCTGCAAGAATTATAAATATTCTTGGCATGAGAGGTATGGACCTGAAGACCCACCTGTCCCCAGATACCACAGTAACATGATGGGTGGTAGGACAGTAAAATTCCCCGAGTATCCCGATGAGGCTACTGAAGAAGGGGAAATAGATACAGAGGTAGTAGTTACTATCTCCGGTGGAGGACAAAGAACGCATACTTTTGAAGGACCCCTTCCCCCTTTTAAGGACTTCTTCAAGTATGACCAAAGTGGGCAACAGTGGATCTAGTACTGGCCACAACGTCCCAGTGACATGAATGTCGATGCAACTGCATCAGAAAAATTGCTCAACTGGACTAACCTGTGTAATAGAAAAGCTGCACTCTTAGTCAAGGATGCCTGAGCAAGGTCCCTCCAAAATGCAATCCAGGATCGACTGGATCATGAAGATAATAAACAGATGTTTCATGAATTGCAAGCCAAGCTGGCCCAATTTAATGTAGAATATAAGGTATTCGTCACCCAAGAGATTAATTCTATAAAAGCTGACTATAATGCCTTAAAAGCTGACCTTAACAATTGGATGAACCAACAGCAAAATCTTTTGAAAAAAATCCAGGAAGAAGCTGTTAAGATTAAACAAACCCAATAGGGTTTAATCAAGGTTGGACTTGACCATAAAACAAAGCTCGAAGTACTTGAGCTAACTGTCAACCATCTCTCCTATAAAGTAGGAGGTACTGAAGACAAGATTGACAGAATAGAAACTGAAGCCCTTAAGATTCAACCACTTCAAGAAAATCAGGAGCAATTGAAGGAAACTTCAAACCAGATCTCTGAAAAGCTAGAGCGTTTGCGCTTTAGGCCTTTTGGTGACCAAGTCACAGAACCTGCTAGTCAACAAGCCAGTAGTAGTGGAATAGCCAGAAGGCGACCACTAGGTCAAACAATCGCTCAAGAAATTGAAGAGTGAGGAAGACAGTTCACCTTTACAAGAACTACTGCAGATGAGGTCTTCAACCCTCAGAAGGGAACCTTTGAAAAGAAGACCAGTAACATGGCCAAAATACCTAAGGCCACTACCAGCACTCCAGCAGATCCATTCCTGCCAAACCTAAAGTCCCAAGGAACTCAAGATCTTCCACCATGGTCCAAAATAGAAACCTATGAACCTCTTGAGAACAAGGCCATGATTGAAGCACTTTCAGGATGGGTTGAGAATCAATGCAATGCCACACCATAATGGAATCCAGTAGAAATCATTGAAGCTACTCTGAACGGATTCACTGGTGTTGCAACTAAAGTCTGGGGTCAACTAGACCAGACCTACAAAGCTGACCTTATACAACAAGGTATGGGAGCAGTAGCTGGAGAACTAACTAGACTCTTTGTAGGAAGCACCACAACACTCGAAGAAGAAGCTCTTAGAAAATTTGTTACAAATAGGTGTTGTGATTTAAGATATTTAAATCAGTATTGCAAAGAGCAGTTCACCAACTTCTGCAAGTCAGGGAAGGCCATGACTGAAGAACTTTGCAAAGGATTCCTACAATCCTTTGAAGATGTTGGTGAGTTATACTACACCAAGTTTTTGGAACGGCTCCAAGATCAGAACAAGGGATGGGCATCCGTCACCATGATTGAGCTCTTTGAATTCATCAAAGAACTCAACAAAAACATACTGGAAGCTGGCGAGGAAAGAATTCTCATCAAAACAGTCAGACCAGTTATCAAAGTTGCAGTCATGCGCACCGCACAAAAGAAAAGAGGTTATGGGTGTGACCCTATTAGTAAGCTTCATCAAGTTGATCGTATTTTACGATCCAAGAAAAAGACGTTTTCTGGAAAGAAAACAATTTGTGAAAGCTGTCAGAAGACTGAGAAAAAGAAACGGAAAGGTTTCTTTAAAAAGAAAAGGGCATTTCCTAAGTCCTTTAAGAAAGGTCACAAACCAACCTATTACATTTGTAAAGGCCCGCATTATGCAAATAAGTGTCTAGAACGCGGGAAAAGCAAAGGTAAAAAAAGGTTCATTTGATGCGGGAGATGCTTAGTGAAACAGAAGAAGAGTATTACTACTTCAATGAAACAGCTTCTGAGTTAGACTCAGACTGTATTCATTTTCACTCATTAGAAGAATCTGAAGAAGAAAGTTCTGTCACTGAAGAGGCAGAACTAGAAGAAGAGTTGGATCTTGAGATTCCCTTCATGCATAGTAACATGATGCAATTCAATGGAAGATTCTGCAAACCAGAGGAAGTTCTACAAGAACAAGCAGAAAGAGAAGCAATCCTCCAACTCATTTAGGATAGAGGAAGTAAAGATGGTTACCATATGTGGCAATCACGCAACCAACGAGTTGATGATCTGGAAAAATAGATCTTTGAGACCAAAGCCAAAATTGAGTATGACGAAGAAAGAAGACTCAAACGACTCCAACAAATAGAACAAGAAGAATTGGAGCAGTTGTATTGCCATGAAACTCTGAGCCCTGTTCAAGAAACTTGTACTCAAAGTAGAAGAGCTTGGCGACACTAGCGGATCTTGCTTTTACAAAAGGTTTTGAAAGAAGCTGCAACAGAATTGAAAGAATTACAACAAGAAGAAATGATGGACCGGCAAGAAGATGCCAAGCAAGAAGAACCTGCTCTAGAAGCCTACCTGCACACTCAAATGTAGCGAAGTGAACCAGGAAGTTCCAACAGTTCACAAAATATCTTCTCTACTCCCTCAACAAAGGCTAGAAGCTATCGTCAGCAAAGATAGACTTATGCAAGAGGAATGCCCCCACCATTTGAAGTTCTCAATATGGTAGCCAAAGCATCTGGTGTCCATATTAAAGAACTTAATGATGATACAGAATTTGAAGCAGTACAACAAAAGTACAGTGATGAACTCACACAGCCCCTCCTCAATGAAATTCCTAGTCCAACAGACTCCGAGAAGGCTCCATACTTCAGCCACATGATCAAGGGATATGAGAGTTCGGTAAGCAACTTTACTAATCACTTTAAAGGTATTAAAGCTTACCCCCTTAAGATAATGTTAGATACTAGTGCAAATCTAAATATTGCCAGATATAACTTCTTCCCTAAAAATCAATGGGTACCTACTAAAACTAAAATTAGTTTTGGAGGCCATGAAGGATATTCCTATTGGAGTGCATGGGCGCCCGTTCAGTTTCCAGATGGTACTCAACATCATCTAAGGCTCATTCATACAGAACTACCCGACTGTGATGCAGCTATAGGCATGCCAACCATGCAAACATGAAGTCCTATTGAACTAACTTGTAACCATGTTTGTTTTGATCATTTTAACAAATTCTCTCTTCTCAGGGATTTTACCCCTTCAACAAAGATATAGAAGGACGTCCCTATTCCAGAAGTATTCTAGACAAAGAAGAAAGCAAACTACTCCTGGATCGCCCGAGAACTCACAAGTCATGAAGGAAAATTAGCAGAAGTCAGAAAATTGTTTGAAGAACATCTTTTCAGGAAGGACCTGAACAAGATGAAAAGAAACTTCATCTGTAAATTACCCTTAAAGAAAGATGAAGATGGCCACTACATCGAGCCAAAAAGTAGGGCCAATAGTTTTCTCATGAACAGGGATGAAAGATCCCTCTGTGAAAAGGAAATATAGAAGTTACTGGATCTTAATCTCATCGAGCCAAGTACCTCGCCATACAGCTGCCATGCCATGTACGTCCCAAAAATGGATGAAGAAGGTAATGAGATTGCGGAAAAATGGTTAGTAGTTAATTACAAACCCTTGAACAAATGTTTTAGAATCAAACCAACATCCTTTACCTTCCAAAGATTTTATATGGCATAATATTCAAGGAACCCTGTTTTATTCTAAGTTTGATTTAACAAAAGGGTTCTAGCAGATTAGCATCCATCCTTCTGACAGGTACAAAACGGCGTTCAGCGTACCTCAAGGTTTATACCAGTGGAAGGTCTTACCCTTCGGTATAAAAATTGCACCTTCAATTTTCCAAAGATTTATGGATTCTGTATTCCATAAATATCATAAAGAGATTATTGTTTATATTGATGATATATTGGTCTTTTCTAAATGTGTCAGAAGCCATTTGAGAAGTCTGCGAACTCTCTATGAGCTCTGTAAGACCAATGGTTTGGTATTAAACCCAGATAAATTTCATATACTTGCAAAAGAAATAATCATTTTAGGTGTAAATTTATTTGAGGAAGGACACATGCAAGTGCAGCAGCACATCCTAAACCGTATCTTTGCTGTCAAGGTCATTAATGAGAATACCTTGCGTCGGTTTCTCGGCCTTATTAATTATGTTGCTGCACACTATCCACACATTGCCAAAGACTATAGAATCCTCTGCCATCTACTCAGAAAAGATCAACCGAAATTTGAGCAGAAGCACTATGATGCGATTCAACGCATCACAGAGAGATGTAAAAATTTTCCTACTCTACGATTGCCTGGAAGCGGATACAAAATAATTGAAATTGATGCATCTGAATCCTGTTGGGGAGCTGTTCTCAAAGAACGAGATGAAAGTGGAATTGAAGAACCAGTCCGATATGCCTCTGGCACTTTTACTGGAGCCGAATGCAATTACCACTTCACTCACAAAGAACTATTAGCAATAGTTAAAGCTTTTGAACATTTTATGATGTTTATTGTTGATAAAAGTTTTCTTGTCAGGTCTGATCTCCAGCATGTACATAGCTTCCTGAATGCTGACACCAAAGATAAAGATAAGAGAAATCGCTTGCTTAGGTGTGAAGAATTCATCTCTAGGTTCGATTACGACATCGAACATATCAAAGGTAAACATAATTACCTTGCAGATTATCTCAGTCAAGAATTTCATCAAGAAACCAGCGATGGCGTTCGAGTGTGTAACTCGACACAATCTCACTAATATCACTAAGGAAAATCTTGAGCCTATACGACAAAGTTCCCGGGAGCATTACTTCAACTATAAAGGTCTACTTCAAAGTGAAGGGTTCCTTCGAATTGAACCACCGTCCTTTTTACCTGCTGATCATCGATATCGAGATCCTCTACCAAAAGATGTAAATGAAACTGAAATACCAACACCCTGGGATGTCACCTGGAAAAAACTGCGTGACCCAACACAATATGCAGTTAGTACCTCAGGTTTCTATTGGGTATCTGAAAGTCTTGCCACAACCATGAGAGGATATCTTCATGGACCCCATGCTGAACATCACTCACAAACCTCTTACCATGGTAATTCTTTCCGACTCTGGTTTACTAATCTAGACCAATATGATGATGGAAAAAGATACATTGTCAACACCTATGGTCCACAAGGTGTTTATCTCCAGATTGCACTCTATGAGTGGATTACCCATATTACGCAATATCACGTTCCCACATGGCTATGGACACATCATTCTACCCATCGGCGATATTACACCGACTATAGCAATAATATGGTAGAACAGTGGCAACGCCTGAAAATTGAATATATGTACTGGTGGAATCAATTATTGCCTCCTTTCTGGTTGACACATCATCAACCCTGAACCAACGAAGAGTTCACCGACGCACTTGGTGGTGAAGATCCCGAGGACTTCTTTGAACATGAAAGTCCATCACTAGTGATGGGGTATGTCCATCACATGATTTACTTTACTTTACCTCTAATAAAGTAAAGATGAGAGACAACTCATTCTGACAAATCCGTGAACGCACTACCGACAGTGTGCGTATGAGAAAATGCTCTCGTGATCAAAAGCATGATCCCCATAGTGACTTTTGGGTGTAAAGTCGGCATGTACGTGACATGTGTCCTAATCACGGTTGTCCCCTTTTCCTGTTCATGCCACCTATCACATGGCTACAAAAAAGGTTGTCGGTTGAACCTTATCCAAGTTCACGCACTAACCCCGTGGGTCCTGCTACGGATAAGATTCCTACTACGTGTCACTCTTTCAATAATGGAACTCAAAACTTATCAAAAAGAAGGTAAAAGATCAGCTTCGGTGGAACCAGTTTCTTCCTATAAGAAGACCCCGAAGACACCTATCTTGACACACAAGCTCAGAGCGAGTTCTTTAGTTTTCAAAGAGTCGAGTCTGTATAAGTCCTTTAGCAAGTTGTATCCTTAAGTTTTTATTTTCCGCATGTTTATAATAACCAGCCGTGATTTGTACCCCCATACTATGTCTGGAATTACAAATCAGGTTTAAATTGGTATTAGAGCCAATTTGCTAAACCCTTAGTGTTTGGAACTACAAATCAGGATTAAATTGGTATCAGAGCCAATTTGCTAAACCCTTAGTGTCTGGAACACTATCCAACAGTTCACAGAATATCTTCTCTACTCCCTCAACAAAGGCTAGAAGCTATCGTCAGCAAAGACAGACTTATGGAAGAGGAATGCCCCCACCATTTGAAGTTCTGAATATGGTAGCCAAACCATCTAGTGTCCATATTAAAGAACTTAATGATGATACATAATTTGAAGCAATACAGCAGAAGTACAGTGATGAACTCACACAGGCCCTCCTCAACGAAATTCCTAGTCCAACAGACTCCGAGAAGGCTCCATACTTCAGCCACATGATCAAGGGATATGAGAGTCCGGTAAGCAACTTTACTATTCACTTTAAAGGTATTAAAGCTTACCACCTTAAGATCATGTTAGATACTGGTGCAAATCTAAATATTGCCAGATATAACTGCTTCCCTAAAAATCAATGGGTACCTACTAAAACTAAAATTAGTTTTGGAGGCCATGAAGGATATTCCTATTGGAGCGCATGGGTGCCCATTCAGTTTCCAGTTGGTACTCAACATCATCTAAGGTTCATTCATACAGAACTACCCGACTGTGACGCAGCTATAGGCATGCCAACCGTGCAAACATGGAGTCCTATTGAACTAACTTGTAACCATGTTTGTTTTGATCATTTTAACAAATTCTCTCTTCTCAGGGATTTTACCCCTTCAACAAAGATACAGAAGGACATCCCTATTCCAGAAGTATTCCAGATAAAGTTGAAAGAAAACTACTCTTGGATCGCCCGAGAACTCACAAGTCATGAAGGCGACTTAGCAGAAGTCAGAAATTTTTTTGAAGAACATCTTTTCAGCAAGGACCTAAACAAGATGAAAAGAAACTTCATCTGTAAATTACCCTTAAAGAAAGATGAAGATGGCCACTACACGCAGCCAAAAAGTAGGGCCAATAGTTTTCTCATGAACAGGGATGAAAGATCCCTCTGTGAAAAGGAAATCCAGAAATTACTGGATCTTAATCTCATCGAGCCAAGTACCTTGCCATACAACTTCCATGCCATGTACGTCCCGAAAATGGATGAAGAAGGTAATGAGATT
>VDFB02058242.1:526846285-527053985 GCA_007258455.2 Sequoia sempervirens
ATTGATATATAGGTGCCATCACTATCTTCTAATAAGTACATCTCTCTTTTTCATATGATGATGACATTAATTTGGTAGATGAACCCAAACAATTTGTGGCACATATTTTGTCAATAATACAAATGTTATTGCCTACCTATTACATAGAATTTTTGTTAGTATACACAACTCATTAATACTTTACGTGATTTATAACCATCTAGATATGGTTTGAGTGTATATTGTATATTTTGAGGATCATGCATAAAATTAAAAATTGCCGCTATCGTGTAAATCAAACATTTTAGAAATTCAAAATTTTCTTCGTAATACTTTGGATACTAGTGCATGACATTGAGACTATCTCTATTTTTTCACCCATGGTTTCATGTTGATTTGGATGCTGATATAGGACAATAAGATTACCTACATTGTAACATTTCTATGCTCTAAGTGTTCTATTTGTCCATTTTCACCCATTTGCTTTCTTCTTTATGTAATGAAATTTTATTTTGACATATCTTTTTTAATTTTGTTAGTTGTTATGTGGCACTTATTTTCTCTTTTACTTGTTTCCATTTAGTAATTACACAATTTCAAATGCATACTTTGTTTTTAGTAGTAGAACTACAATCTATCCTACAATTTCAAGTGCATACTTTTTTTTTAGTAATAGCACTATGACCTATCTTATAATTTCAATTGCATACTTTGTTTTTAGTAATAACACTACAAACTATCTTATAATTTCAAGTGCATACTTTGTTTTTTTAATAGCACTACAAACTATCTTATGCTAGATAGAGCACAATCAACCATATTAAAAAATTTAAGCAATTTTATTTTGTTAAATAACAAAAAATTTGGCCACCATGTGGTAAGATGCTTTGGGGAGAACATAAAATAGAGAGGGAAAAAGACATTTGATCTATTCTTGAAGAGGATAAAATTTTGCACATGAAAAGTTTATCTATTGATCACATCAATTTTACACAATTTAGATGTAAAAATCTATGCTACATGGAAAGGTTATCATCCCCAAATATTTTATACAATTCAACATCATATCTAATATAAGGAATATGTTCCTCTAATAGGAAGAAAAAACCCTAAATGCTAGTGATCAATTCTCTACAATGAGATATTTTATGCATTTAAAACAATTTCAATAGCGACTACTCTTCCTAAGCGATCAATGTTTTCAAAGCTCTCATTTTCCTCCCAAATCTCAAGAAAGGCTTCCTTTATATTTTGAGTGCTTTCAAGTGTGAAGTATGCTCCCTCTATTCGAATCAGAGTGCCAACCTATTAAGACATCAAAAAATGACATTAAATTTATATAGCTGAATAAAAGAACAATATTTTTTAAATAATCTATTAAATTCATGTCAAAGAATCCTACCAAAATAGTATGCAAGACCACAAGTTTTCTTGTTGCTATATTTCTAGGACTATCATCAAAGAAAATATGCCTTGAGTAAAACAACAAACTTAATAAACTTTAAAAAATGTTAAAATGACAATACAAACTAGAAGAAATCTAATCATTAGGACCATAGACACCTGATGTTCTTTTGGAATAAGAATTTGCAAGGAGAGCACACTTTATAGCCTTTTTTGAGGGCTTCCAAAGAATGGGTGTCTTGGTGACAACACAATGGGTGTGTCCCATGTGTTACTATTTTCAACAGTTTTTGGTTGAGAATTGAGTATCTCAAAGCATATCACACCTTCAAAACAATCTTTTGACCAAATTTTGCTCAACACTTTTGTAGCATGAACTTTGTCTCCATTTGTAAATATCTATCACAACATAGATAGTTGAGTGGTATGCTTTCAAATTTCAAAGAATTTTATGGATTCTCAAGAAATAGATTGTTTAAAATTGTTTTTCGCTTTTAAGAATCCAAGTATTATGAGACCATTAAAGACATAAGTTGGGCCACTCTATAGGATGTTGAGTTCTCTAAGCTAGGATAAAATTTATTTTTTTCTTTTAAATTTTATACTATAGTCCATAGATCCTATAGGGTCTCTGGTGAAGGAAAATTATTAAAAAATAATAATGATCTACTTTATTATATTTTTCCTAATTTTTTTTTTATTGAAACTCAATTAGGTTTCTTGAAAATATTCAGATCATAGGATCATACTAATTCACTTTTTAGATTCAGGACAAGAACAAGAGATTTCATTTTTCTTTTCTAGATTCTGGAGAAGATTAGTTACCTAAATGTCAACCAAGAATTCTATGAACACTAGTTGCATTCTTTGATTTTCTATGGGTTGACACTGCAAAAACATAGTATTCTATTGCTTCTTTGGTTGACCAAATAGAAAATATTGCAGCACAAAGTTCCCTAACAACTAACAAAGATTAGGAAAATGTTACTCATTGAATTTGATAAAAGCATATGGTTTAGATAATAGGGACCTTGCGTGCAAATTATTATTACCTTCATCAACTTGTCCTCATTTCCCTTCATCTTAGGGGAAATTTTCCATTCTTCACTGACATGAGATATTTTAGTGTAGTCTGACTTGCTTCTTTGCTTCTTCATGGCAACACCCACACCCACATCTAAAGCTTTCTTTTCACACCCACTTGATTTTGGCAACTTGCTCTCCCCATCGAGGCTACTTAAAGTACACCATATTCAATAATATATCCATCATCAATTAATCAAGGAAAACATTCAGTCCATAAAATGAACTGATCTTAGTGTGCTCAGCTTAGCAAATGGGATGGGTTTCCTATTGTGTATGAGAATGCAAGTAGACCATTCAAACTCACTCGAGATAATACAAAAGAAATGACTACCAAGAGAAATCAAACAATGAAATAATGGCCCAAAACATAAAATATTGTATGGAATAGTAAAATTAAAAAACCCCATTAATAAGGATACTGAATGCAATAAGGTTCAAAAGAGAAAATGTGTCCCCAAAAATACATTTGAGGTATCTGTACTATGCAGATTAGATAGGAGATATGCATCAAAACGATTATTGATTTTCAAAATTTTTGAACAAAAAATAAATTGTGACACCCAAGATTAAAAATTGTAAATCCATTCATTCACCTTTGTAGATCTATCCTTAAGAAATGTAAATGTGATTTTTCTTATAACTCACTGAATCTAAGCAGAGTAGTCCCTTACTAGCATAGTAGCGTAAGCCCTTTATTCGACAACCTGCCAATGGCTTCCCAGGATCCAAAGTTTCAAGCAACACCAACTCCTCCAAGTTTTGCTCCACCAGATCTGTCCCCATTTCAGCTCTATATGGTGCACCTATTCCAGATTTACTCATTGATGAGCCGTCAAATGTGGTAAGTTGTGCAGGTGAGTATCTGCCTTCTCTTTTCGTCCTACGTTTGGAGCTTAAAAGCATAGAGCCAGGGAACTTGCAACAATTAGCCCTTCCATATTCGACAATAGACAGCCTACTAGTCGATATAGCAAGATCCTAAGCCATTTCATCTATTAACGCAGATCAAAACCTCTGAGTCTTATTAGACAGAGAGAATAAGACTCAGAGGCAATGCAGCAGAAAGAAACAGACATAAATGCTTCAAAATTTCAAACAAACTTTTTATTGATGAAAAGACTATTACATTCTATTGTAATTTCAAAATGTTAAATCACACTCTAAAATCCCTACACCTCATTGCTTTATGTCCCAAAGAACCAATACTGCTTCTCCCAAACGTAGTTTCCTCCACAGTGAGGAGTCACACAAAAAATTATTTTCCCCAGTAACAAAACCTAAAAAAACCCTGTTCTCTCCTACGCTCTCTGCTCATGCACTAACGCTGCTTCCTTTTTGACATTATGTGCTACCTTTTTTTCTGTCCTCTTTTACTGTGTTGTGCGTTGCCTTATTTATTCTCCATTAGCCGCCACCATTCATTGCTGCCCTGCCATTACAAATCTGGAATAGTCCAAAATAAGGAAAAGTAACCTCCTCATGTAAAAGAAAACGCCAAACAACAAACCGAAATCCAAAAATAGACCAAATTCAAATTTTGAATGATGCGGATAACACGTCTGCCCATATGCTCCGACATCAAACACCGTGGGTACGAAAAATGTTTCATGGGCGTAGAGCTCATGAACATTTCTACAATGATGGAACTGTAATCCCAAACTTCTCCAATTCTGAAGCACTAACCCAAGAAGCCTCATCAGCTGCACAATTCTTCCAATGCACTAGATACTTCCAATACTCCTTTCTTCTTGTCTTCTTTGCTATGCGTGAATCAATAATCTGCTCAATGCCTTCAAATTTCTTCTCCAGCAATTGATGTGCCCATTTCGATGCATCCGACAAATTTGGAAGTACATCTTGTTGTCCACTTGATTCATCTTCATGGTACTTATATAAATCTGCTACATTGAATATTGGAGAAATATCTACTCCAACTGGTAGTTCAATCTCGTAAGCATTTGATGAAAACTTCCGTACAACCTTGCACAGGCCAATCTTCTTGCTTTTCAGCTTGTTGTAGGTCCCTTGTGGGAACCTTTCTTTTCACAAATGTGCCATTACTAGCTCTCCAACTTCAAATTCCTGCACTCTTCTGTGTTTTTCAGCATTCCCCTTATATTTCATGGCATTCTATTCTAAAGCCTCTTTCACTTCTTTGTGCAAATCATGAATATACTCAGCAAAGTCTTCTGCAACAACACTTTTTCTACTCAAATCAGCACTATCCCTTAACTCATCAACTACCCTTGGGCTGTATCCATACACAACTTGGAATGGACTCTTTCCCACACTTTGATTGATAGAGTTATTGTATGCAAATTCTGCTTGTGCCAAAATCAAATCCCATTGAGTCAGTTTATCTCCAGCCAAACATCTCAGTAAATTACCCAAGCTTCGGTTCACAACTTCAGTTTGACCATCAGTTTGAGGATGGTAAGCTGAACTAAATCCCAACTGTGTTCCCATCTTCTTCCACAAAGTACACCAAAAATGGCCAACAAATTTTGTATCCCAATCTGAAATAATACTTTTCGGCAAACCATTCAACCTAACTATCTCCTTGAAGAACAATGAAGCTATATGGGAAGCATCACTACACTTTCGACATGGTATAAAGTGAGCCATTTTTGAAAATCTATCCACTAAAACAAAAATAGAATCTTTACCTCTTTGTGTTCGTGGTAGCCCCAAAACAAAATCCATGCTGATGCATTCCCATGGTCTCTCCGGTATCGGTAATGGCTGGTATAACCCAGTATTTTGCTTTACTCCCTTGGCATATTGGCATATTCGACAACCTTGCACCATTCTTTTTACATCTGTATTCATTCCAGGCCAATAGTAACTTTCACTCAGTTGTGCTAGTGTCTTGTCCACTCCAAAATGTCCACTTAATCCTCCACTATGTTTCTCCTTCAATAAGTTCCCCCTCATTGAACCTCGCGGTATGCATAATCTTTTTCCCTTGAACAATAAATTCTCTTGTATGAAATACTCCAACCATGGAGTTCTATCCATCTCCATTGGATTCTTACATGCTGCCCATGCTTCCTTAAAATTTGCATCTTCTTCATACATCTTCCCCATGTGATCAAACCCAACAACACTAACTTTTAACCCATTCAATAACAAACACCTTCTACTTAATGCATCTGCAACTCTATTTGATTTGCCACTTCTATGTTTCAAAACAAAAGAGAAATTTTGAAGAAACTCAACCCATTTCATATGTCGTTGGCTCAACTTACCTTGACTATTGATGAATTGCAATGCACAGTGATCGATGTACAACACAAACTCTTTTGGTAACAAGTAATGCCTCCACTTCTTGAGTGCTTGCATAATTGCATAAAACTCTTGATCATACACGGAGTATTTTCTCTTGGCCTCATTGAGCTTCTCGCTGAAATAAGCTATGGGTCTCCCTTCTTGACTTAGAACTCCCCCTATTGCTGTCCCACTTGCATCACAATCAACCTGGAACACTTTTTCAAAATTAGGAAGTGCCAACACAGGCTACTCTGTCACCTTCTCCTTCAAGATGTTAAAACTCTTTTCAGTTGCTGCTGTCCAAACAAATTCTCTTCTATCTCCCCTCATTGTCTCAGTGATTGGTGCACATATTCCACTGAAATTTTTAATAAACTTCCTATAGAGGCTTTCCAAACCATGAAAACTCCTTGCTTCAAACTTACTCCTTGGGGAAGGCCAATCAACTATTGCCTTCACTTTTTTCGGGTCCATTTTCAAACCATTGCTAGAAATAACAAAGCCTAAATACACCAACTCTTCTTTCATAAAACTACACTTCTTCAAGTTCACCATCAATTTTTCTTCTTTCAGCCTTTGTAGGACAACTCTAACATGTTGCAAATGTTCTTCTTTAGTCTTACTAAATATCAAGATATCATCAAGATATACAATCACAAACTTACCAAGATATGGCTTCAAAACTTCATTCATCAATCTCATGAAGGTGCTCAAAGCATTGGTCAATCCAAACGGCATCACCAACCATTCGTACAGTTCATCTTTGGTCTTGAATGCGGTCTTCCATTCATCTCCTTCTCTTATCCTTATTTGATGATATCCACTCTTCAAATCGATCTTAGTGAAGTATCTAGCTCCAACCAAGCAATCCATAAGATCATCCATTCGTGGCAATGGAAACTGGTACTTGATGGTTATCTTATTTATTGCTCTTGAATCAGTACACATTCACCAATCTCCATCTTTCTTTGGTGCCAACACCGCTGGAACCGCACATGGACTCAAACTTTCTCTAATCAGCCCCTTATCAAGAAGCTCTTGCACTTGTTTGTTTATCTCTTCATTCTCCTTTGGTGACATTCTATAAGGTGCCTTGTTTGGAAAACTCACACCAGGAATCAAATCCTTACAATGACTGATGCTTCTCATTGGTGGTAACCCATCAGGCAACTCCATCAAGATTTCAGCATATTCCCCTAATATTTCTTGGATTTCCTTTGGTATTTCATCTTCCTCTTCTGTTGTCCCAACTGTAATTGATTTAGGGATGATAGCAAAACATGCTTTCTCCTTCTTGACGTCCCTCAAAAATTACTTTCCAGAGACCAAACACACTTTTGATTTATCTTCACAGTCCTCTTCATTTTGCTTCATTGGGTTTAAGAGATACTCCTTTCCATCTTTCTTGATGGTATATGTGTTCAAACGGCCATTATGAATTGCTTGTTTATCAAATTGCCACAATCTGGCCAAAAGAATATGGCACGCGTCCATTGGCATTATGTCATGCATGACTTCATCCTTATAATTCCCAATTTGAAAACTCACCAAACACTGTTCATTTACCAGCAATTGATGCTCCTTCTATAACCACGAGACCCTCTATGGGCTGGGATGTTTAGTTCTCTTCAATTTTAGCTTGCTCACCATTTCTTCAGACACAATATTATCAGTACTACCGCTGTCCACAATGACTTTGCAGCATTTACCACTCACCTTGCATCTTGTTCGAAACAAATTTTGCCTTTGGCTTGGTTCTAGCTTCTCCTTTTCGGGATTCAACAAAACTCTCCGCAACATTAGTGATTCTCCATTCTCAGGGTCTTTTGCATGCATTGGTGGATCCTCAATTTCATTTTTAGCTTCTGCTATATGCACTCTTGCCTTCCTTTCTTTTCCTCCATCATATTGGATTTGTGGACACTCAAATGCTTGATGTCCTATTTCCCCACATTGGTAACAAGTTCCGTTGAAGCTCCTTCCTCTACCTCTTCCAAATGATCCCCTTCCACGGGAATAACCTTCTTTTCCTCTAGGGAAATCTCCTCTTCCCCTTCCTTCTTGCATACTTGCACTTGAAGTGTTTGTTTCCTCCTACTTGCTTGTGGAACCTCTACCACTGCTTGAGAGTCCTCTTCCATATGAAAATATGCCTCTACCCCGAGAGTTACTTTGTTGCTTCCTATTGAGCTTCTCCTCTGCCTTCAAAGCAAACTGATATGCTTCTTCCACACTATGCACATTAACCATGCTTATCTCATCTTGGATGGACATGCGCAATCCATTCAAATATCGAGAAACTTGCTCATCATCCTCTTCAATACGACCAGCTCGTATGCTTAATCTGTAAAATTCCTTAGTGTATTCCTCCACATTGCCCTCCTTTTGTTTCAAATTTTGCAACTTTCTAAACAAATCGATTTCATAGTTTTGCGGCAAGAATTTGGATTTCAGCTTTGTTACCATCCAATCCCATGATCGGATTTTGTCTTTCCCTCTTTGTTGTCTATCCATTTGCACATGATCCCACCATAAAGATGCGTGGCCCTTCAACTTGGTGCGGGCAAACTTAACTTTCTGCTCCTCTTCAATGTTCTCAAACTCGAAATATTTATCCATTTCGCTAATCCAATCCAGTAATTCTTCAGCTTTCAATCCCCCTTTGTAAGTTGGAAGATCAACCCGAGGCTTAGAGCTCACCTTAGTGATGGCTCTGATGAATCTTTCCTCTCCAGGATCCAATCTAGGCTGCTGTACCTCTTCACCTCCCTCACTGACTTGTTCTTCTTCACTATCACTAATGTCCTCTGTGTGGACTCCTCTTCTTTGAGCCATTTCCATGGCGTCCATTCGTGCAATAAGACCTCTAATTGCTTGTGCAAGCTTAGGCTCCCCGTCTCTGGTTCTTCTTCTTCTTCGACCCCATCCTCTTTGGGCCATGTTGCCAGTAGCTCTTCGTCTTAGCAGAATGAACCTGCTCTGATACCACTTAACACAGATCAAAACCTCTAAGTCTTATTAGACAGAGGCAATGCAGCAGAAAGAAACAGACATAAATGCTTCAAAATTTCAAACAAACTTTTTATTGATGAAAAGACTATTACATTCTACTATAATTTCAAAATGTTAAATCACACTCTAAAATCCCTACACCTTGTTGCTTTTTGTCCCAAAGAACCAATATTGCTTCTCCCAAACGTAGCTTCCTCCACGGTAAGGAGTCACACAAAAATTTATTTTCCCTAGTAACAAAACCCAAAAAAACCCCTGTTCCCTCCTCCGCTCTCTGCTCATGCACTAATGCTGCTTCCTTTTTGACATTATGTGCTGCCTTTTTTTTTTGTCCTCTTTTACTGTGTTGTGCGTTGCCTTATTTATCCTCCATTAGCCGCCACCATTCATTGCTGCCCTGCCGTTACAAATCTGGAACAGTCCAAAATAAGGAAAAGTAACCTCCTCCTGCAAAAGAAAACACCAAACAAGAAACCGAAATCCAAAAATAGACCAAATTCAAATTTTGAATGATGCGGATAACACGTCTGCCCAGATGCTCCGACATCATCTATAATCCTTTCTAGACCATGCACCCTTTTTCCTAGTGAATGCAACCCCTTGTGAGCTTCCCATGAACATCATCTGACAGGACAATTAAAAAGACTAAGTTTTAACTATCAGGAAATTCAAATGCAAGTTAACTACAAACAATGAAAGTAATAAGCAAGTTTCAAATTTGAATCTTAATGCTTCTTAGTGCTCGACCTCCTCTTCTCCGTCAAGACCCGTGGCATCTTGCAACCACAAAAATAGCCCAGTTTAAAGCTTTTTCAGAATCGACCACACGATCACCAGATCTCAAAATCCTCACCAAATTCCACATACCTATCCCTGATTTTATGCGGCTTGCATGAAATATGCGTCCCTAAGATGCATCCATGGCATATATAGGACCATTTCAAATCTCCAGCTTTTAAAATCTCGCATTTAAAAAATATTAAACTCATGAAACGTCCATTCGTCGCCTAATTTTCCGTCACCGTCCGTCTCCGTTCGTTCTGTCTCACTATTTGTCTTTGTCTGCCATCAACAAGTCTTTCCGTCGTGTGTTTTATCTAGCATGCAGGATGGGGTATTGGGTTATATTATAACATGTTACATACATAGATGCTTTTTGTCTATGAGTTAGCTTTCTCCATCAGAAAGCCTCATTTGACATATTTGTGAAAAGCGTTCTAACCGCCGCACCAAATCCATCAGACTTAATTGTGATGTAGCCAAGAGTGTGAGCAGTTCTTGTGTTGGTATCTAGTTTTCCCATAAAGAAATAATTCTCGCAGCGAATGAAGCACTTGGGCAGCCAAGCTCTACCGCTTATGCCATTTCTGAAGGATGCCTGATCAACTGGATCTGGATCTCCAGTAATCTCTAGTTCCACCACATCTAATCTATATCTCCAATTCCACCGCAACAATCTTCTTTTAATTTTCTATTTTTGAATAATGAACTGCACATAACCAATAGGCTGTTCCACATAGACTTCCTCATCAATATAACATTTAGGAAGGTTGATTTTACATCCATATGATAGACCGGCTGGCGGCCATTTGTGTTGTGCAGCAGTAGCCAATATAAGCCTTACTTTATCAAATCTTGCAACTGGAACGGAAGTCTCTGAATAGTCTACTCTAGGTGTTTGTGCAAATCCCTTGACAACTAATCTTGCCTTGTGTCTATTCACGGAACCATCAACACTATTTACTGTTATAACAGCAGTACCATTACAATGACCAAAAATCTAGTGTTTCATGCTAAATCGAAGCACATTGAGATTTGGCATCACTTCATCCGAGATTTAGTTCAAAATGGGACAGGTGGAGTTACAGTTTTGCCCTACAGCTGAGCAATCAGCTGATATTTTTTTACCAAAGCACTACCTATAGCTAGTTTCATTGCTTTGAGGAATCAATTGGGGCTCATCCCCGTTGTTCATATAGGGGGGGAGTGAAGGATGCATGATCAGCTGGATCTAGATCTCCAGTAATCTCTAGTTCCACCGCATCTAATCTAGATCACCAATTCCACCGCAACAATCTTCTTTTAATTTTCTGTTATTGAATAATGAACTGCAGTTGTCTATGCAGTCTTCTCCTAGCGATAGTATTAGTAAGTTCCTTCATTTAGTTTTATTCTGATCATTGCATGAATAAATCGCATGATCATTGCATCTATGTTTTAGTTTGCTTTTCTATTAGTGCAGTTAAAACTAGGCTTCCGCCATGCACAAGGTATGCATGTGTAATCTGTTCTGTTCTTAGTCCTTTTACCCAGCGATATTTTGCTTGGTTATTCTTATATATGTACGCTGTTTAAAAATGTTTATATACAGCAGAATAATATAATACAGTTTCAATTTCTAGTGTTGCTGTTCGCTCAGACATTGAGCAGATTTATTAAGCTTTTCTTTTACTGTTTTTTAATCTGAGTTAATCGGTATAGTATAAGAGCATTAGTTTTAAAGCTTTCAATTTCCACACTTCTGGAGAACGGTGGCATTTGCTTCTTGTGAACAGCTGAAGCATTCCTCTACGGTTGCGTCTCTCCAACATTGGAGGAGAACATAAGCTCTCTCTGGAGTTTGCCCGGAGACAGAGGTACTGAAACCATTTGCTGATGACGTATTCTTTACAAGATTATTAAGAACTATGCTCAAATTACTTTCGAATTCAGCGCTTGTATAACTATTGTCATTGCACATATACAGATGTATCGCTGAGTTGTGAACTATGCGTAGTAACAGCACAACACAGAACAACTGTCGATATTTTGCACTGTAGGCGATCTTCATGTTGTGTTCCCCGTTAGAATTCGTTCAGCAACCAGGCCATTTAAAGAAATTCGTAGTGATATTTCGTAGTTTTCTTCAATTTTTAGATTATCTGTTGGATCCCGTCGAGTTTAGTCTGTCCACACATTTAATGACATCTTAAAATTCCAAATTTTTCGCTAAAATTATTTTGGAATTATGACCTTAAACAGTATGATTATTTAATTATAAAATCTCTCTTACAAAATTTTTAATCACCTGACGTGTTGAATAATTCTCGGAGAGTTTGACAAAAATTAATCCATTTTTAATGGATGATTTGTGATCGTAGAGATCTCTTTAAGATGATGTAAGTCTTCATTTACTGTTAGTGAACACTATAGCGTATTAAATGCGCGCCTACGACAGCACCCCTCTAATCTGTTTCATATGATCTCAATAAGTAAATATTTCTGTAAGGCCCATCTTTAACAAGATGCATTTGCGTCATGTTCCTGCCGCTTGTCAGTTGTGTTTGGTTGTTTGTGAGATGTAGTTGACAGAAGCAGTTAGGAGGGTGCAATGTCACTTTGAATTGTCTTAAAAATAAAAAATATTACACATGGAGTTTTCATTTTTTCTTTATATTGTAAATCTTTGATGTAAGCTAAAGCCTTGAAACAAATATTTGTGAATAGAAATATATATTCATAGAGTTAGCATTGTATGATAGAGATCACATAACTTGAAAGTTTATAGAAATAATTGTGCATGTAGCAATTGACATGTATTATCATAAATAATTATGCAACTGAAGTTTATAATTGGTGTCATGACAAATTTTGAGAACTAATAGATTTGTGGGTTGTTTGAGAGATTTAGTTGTTCAATGTAATAATAATATTTAGATAACTGATTTTTTTGTTGCAAATTGATGAATTGATAGCATATGTTCTCTTCGTTAATATGTGTTTAAAATTTAAAATTTTGATTCATGAAATCTAGCCCAAATATTTTTCAATTCCAACAGAAAATGTGAAAATCAAGTTGTTGAAAGAAGCAAAGACTGTAGTGCAGACTACAAAGGTATATCTTAATTGATGAGATTAAAAGACTAATTGACCAATTGTAAAATACATTTACTTGACAAGCAGACATATCTACAGTTTAACACCTAGAGTTAAATAGCTGGTATATATTGGTCATCCAACAGGTATTCTATGCCCCAAAGTGGAGGCAACTATTGGATCAATTGGAAAAAATGAACTCATTTTTTTCATGTACGAAGCAATTTAACATCCAAGTAGACAATACATTTGCACTAGATGATACATTGACAGATGTAAGTTTCTCATTAAGGCCATGCTCAAGCCTTTTGGAGTAGTAATTAAATCACAAATAAAAGGACCAATGTTCTAGAATTGGTTAATAAAATGACAAGGAATTTTGAACTAATCAGAAATACGATGTGAGCATATGCTCTTTGTATAGATTGACACCATCTCATTACAATTCTAAGGAGAGTAGATAATGCAAGATATCTTGAAACAAGCACATTGAAAATGCACTATAATCATAAATGATCCTATTTGTCGTGTACTCTTTTTTCTATGGTGGAATGAAAGTATAAACAAGACTTACTAGGTTCTTAAAATATTAGTTAGGATCAGTGGCTAATGGTTTATTGTGATGCTAAAGGCCTGGTTGTCTGACTATTGCTTTAGGATAGATTATTCCTGACAATAAATAGATTAAAAATAAAAAAGTATGACTCATTTTAATTTAGTGCACTCTTACTTATAGCTTGTTTAGATTTTCTTTAAGAAAGGTTTAAAGTCATAGTCATCTTTGCATGTAATAATAATTAGGTATGCATATAAATGTATATAATTTTAAGTAATATACAAAATGTTTATTGCAATTGTTAACATATAATAGTAATTGTGATTAATAATAAATGTGTATCGCTAATGCTTTGTGGTTTCTCATTTTCAAATTCTCAATTTGTTGTTGATTGTAGAAGATGAACACATTCTAAGAAGACTATTTTTAGATGGCCTTCTACAAGGTCTATTGTTAGGTTATTAAATGTCATTAGATTGCTTGAGTTCATATTTAGTATCAATGGATTAAATTTGGTAACAAGTTTGCTTTGCATGCAACCAATCTATTCTTAGGATATAAGTTCTATTTAAATTTTTATTTATTTTTCATTCAATAATTTTGTCAACAATTTAAATAAGTGCTCTTGGCATCGGTGGATCCAAAATCTACTAATTCAATAGAAATTGATTATGCCTATTTTGTTACCTGATTGTCGTTGAAATTTTCTCTATGTTATTTGGTTATATGAGTTGAATATTGCTTGACATTTACTGAAAGCTTTGTATTATGGTAGTTTTCAAGTTAGTCATTGTAGCTTTGGATGCAATCACTGTGTTTTCCTTATAACATGTGTATGTTTTTTGAGATAAATTAAATTGTGTTTATCAAGTTTTTAAACAATGCATTGTAGGTTTAATTAGAGTTGCAGAATGTGGCTTTGTAGGAATATTTTTTTTGTTTTATACACAATGCATATATATATTAGAATATCGTTATTCTTATTATTTCAATTTATTGTCATCCAATTATTTTTTGAGTATAATTGTTGTGTTTGTGCACAGTTTTAGCATGTTAGTGGAGTACTTACTTCACCTTGGATATGTTATATCATGCATGATATTATGCCTATTAAATAAGTTTATTTGAGATATTAGAAAAAAATAATTTACTTTATCTAAATAGTTAATAATGACATGTATTCAGATAATGCTCCCATCACAAGCCTTGAGAATATGGATCCAAAGACTAATGTTATGCTTGCACTGGTTCTTTAATAGCTTCTGGATCCATAGCTTTAGGATTGTTCTTGGTATCCATATCTATGCTTCGAAAATGTGGAGATACTTACAGTTTTACCACACTACCCTGTTTTGCAGCTACCTTTGATTACCCGAGAAAACCCATATAAACAATTTGTTAAAATCCATCCCAAGTGCTACAGAGAGATCAATGAAGTTACTTAGTTACAAAAGGGACTTACAATCCTTCACTAAATAACCATTATCTCGAAATTGGAATTCTAAATTATTGGAGACTTAAAGCTTCTACAGTTCACAATGTTTAGAAGAATGAATTCTTAGAGAAAACCTCATCTGGATATATTGAATAGACCTAAGAGCCCACATCTGCATTTAGGATCTCCAAAGAGATTGTAAAGAGATTCTAACCTGGCATGTAATTTCTATCCCCACAGTTTTCTCTGAGACTTCTTTGTGCTCAGCCTTACTATTGATGAACAACTATAGTAAGATCTTTGAAATTTCCACATATAAATATTTAAGTAATTTTATCTCCATTAAATAGGATAGAGCACAGTTACTAAACATAAAACTAAACTACAAACAACACCTTCAAGTTATAATTGTTAGGCTGATATGGCAGTGTGGCTTATACACACAATGGCTACCCATATACCCTACATCTCTTCATTCTGTGACTTGTTTTGCAGCTTCAGTGAGTTGGCCTTAGATATCTGCAAATAATTTCAAGATCCAAAAACAAATAAATAATCTGCACATTGAAAATTTTATAAACCCAGTGTAGAACAATAAAATATGTGTGCATTAAAAAGCCATCAAATAGGAAAAAGCAAAGCTTAACAATGACACTCAAAACAGTCAGTAACAGTATAGCAAGCAACTAAAATTGCAACTTTAATCACTGAATTCTGAAATGGTCCAAAAAGATGGATTCAAAAAGGTCCTAAAAGAACAAAAACCAAAGAAAATCTGATTTGGATTCAAAAACCAATGAAGGAACATGGAGTATTGTGAATAAATTTTCATTAATTTGTTAGATGGTTGATAGACCAACCTTCTCATGTTGTGTCTGTTGCTCACTTCATTCAATGAAAATTTGATGGTTATGGTTACAGTGGTCCAAGGATTTTTAGGCTAGTTTATTCAATTCCCAAGGGCTTCCAAATGATCATATTGTGTTGCAACCTTAAAATACCAGAGAAAATGGAGGTCGTTTGATGAGTCATGAGAGAGAGCACCAAATTGATCTTTGTTGTGCTACCAACCTCTACAAATTAGAGAAATAAAGTTATATTTTGGTATTTGGAAAATGAGAGGCAGAGCACCCAGATGGTCATATTGTGCCATCGACCTCGAAAATCAAAGAAAAAAAGTCTATTTTTGGTTTTGGGTATATGAAAAATGAGAGATAAACCCCTGGAATGGTCATTTTGTGTTACCAACTTAAAAAATCAAAGGAAACAAGGGTGTTTTTGGGGTATTTGAAAAATAAGAGACAAAGAACCCATATGTTCATGTAGTGCCACACCACCTTTAGTGGCACGAACACCACCACCACTACAGTCATCATTATTAATAGCAACAGTAGTCAGAGATTCTAAGGTATGTGCTTCTAATAACACTGCAAAGAGATCATCCTGTTGGCCATTTATGTATTTTATCAAGAGCAATCCTACATCAACCAAGAATAACAACAACAAAAAAAATCTGACCAAGCAAAGCATGAACTTGTGGGTTCCCACAGGCCTGTAGATCATGGGCTGGTCTGTAGTAGGCCCACTAAAGAAGAGGTGGCTTATAAGCAGTAAGAGGTGTTGAGTAATAGACCCACGAAAGAAATGCTAGCTAGTAGAAAAGCTCGGGAGCCAGGGTTGTTGGATTTCGTTGATGAAATCAGTCCTAGAACCACAACAGTTGAGGTGGTTAATAGAAGACCCACAAAACATAGAGGCGAGCAAGAGATCCAATATCCAAATCGCCTATGAGCGACCGGTGCATATCCATATGTTAGAAATTGCAAACTAGGGGGAGAATCCAGTGAATGCCTCTACAAAGAGAGTAAGAAACATCTCATGTGTTTGATCCTTGAGCCCTTCCAGCTCTAAAGTAAATTCTGTATGGATTGTCTGATACAATGAGTCGTCAGAGATGGATTCCTGTAAATCCTAAGAGATGGATCATCAAATAGAAGGCTAATGCAGTAATACTCTAAAATATTGTATTGTAGAAGCGCCACATGTATAAAACCTATTATTGAGAGAGCTCCCTTCCCATGGATCAATCATCATTAAAACACAAGTAGAGCCTCATATTAGCAATTTTCCCTTTCCTACAAAATCCCTGTTACAGATTGCAAAATTTAGTTTCCATGAAGCGGGAAAATAACCTGTTTCCCGAACTAGGTATCCTGCTCCTACTCCTCTTGCTGCTGCCCACAATGCCTACAGGCCCCTGGACTCGAACCCTAAGCCTGCAATGCCAAAATCTAGTCTCAAGTTTCAAGACACTGATACTACTAAGATTGAAAACTATATCAAAATAAAATAGGATCTAAGATTCAGATTGTCAGATATGTATTTCAACCGAAATAACAAGCAATTTTAGATTTAAAACATGAAACACTAAAAAGCAATTTAAACACCAATCTTTAAGAAATAGAGATATATCAAGGAGCATATGTTGTTAGCCATATTCAAAAAGCCAATCGAATATATGATTACATTGAGATAATGTGCTTCCCACAAAGACTATAATAACTCTATATTCTTTTCTTCACGTCTGCCTTACTCATATTGTGGCCTTGTCATTGGAGATGATCCACTCCTCTTCCACAAATTTTACTTTGCAAATGTGATTTGGGTAAGGACATAAATCAGAAATTGAGGTGCAATGCACTGTACAGAGTAATTAAGAAAGAAAGCAGCAATTGAGTACTCCCCTGTTTGTCTTTGTGTGAGTATAATGAAAAGGTAGAGGTGGTGAAAGCAAATAAGAGGTAAGAGAGACAAAATTCACAAAAGAAGGCCAAGGCAGGTGCATTGTAGCAACAATTTCCCCTAAAGAAGGCCAAGGCAGGTGCATTGTAGCAACAACTACCCCTAGACCCCTCTCTCTATCCTTCCTTGAATTCGCTCGCTTTATTCTGCTGGCTCTACATTTTTGAGACCCCAGTCGCTCCATCATCCTCTTCTCTCAACCACTTTCATTTCCTGTGTTATGCACTGCCGATTGCCCCCATTACTTCTGCGTTGGAGCCGGTTTTGGCCGAATAATGCAAAATACCCATGGATATTATGCTCTCTCGATAGGAAGACAAATTCAAGGAGAGCAACATTTGTGGAGTGGGTGTTAGATTTTCTTCCACCGACCATATCAACAAGGAATATGTCCATGTCATATTTTTTTTCTTTGTTTTTAGTTTGCATAGTAGGTATTTGGTGATTGCAATTATTCAATTAGACACTATTGATGAATAGTTAGATATTATGGAGGAATAGTTAGATACTATTGAAAAATAGTGTTGGTATATGATTGGAAAAAAAAAACAAACATTATTCAAAATGCTTACATCATTGTAATATTACTGTACACAACCATTAACCAATAGAATTGAAGGAAAATGATTTTGTAATATTAACAAAAATATGAAATAAATATATACATTAGAAAATATAGTGAACAAAATTTAATTCTTGCATCCAATTGATTGATTCTTGCCAAATTATTGAAACTATATGAAAGCATAAATATACCTGCCTATGGCAGGAACTAATAACATGGAATCATCACTTTCCATGAAAGAATACCTGCCATAGAATAATTCATGCTTGGTTTATCCTTTTGACTGGAAACATTTGCTTTAAGCTCCCAAAAATTTTGGACGAACTCTGGAAATTGAGGAATAAAGTAGACTAAACTATTTACTTATTTGTGTTCATTTTAGTATGTTGCAGTAAACATGTCTATAGGTGACGTGGTTTTTTCCTTTATCGTTTGTTTGCTCTCGAATGCCACTTTCGCTTGTCACAAGTTAGTCATTAAAATAATTGATTTCTCTCATTGATTTTATTCACTATGGGATTTTTATTATTTTATTTATCTTTTTGAGTTGCCGTCTTCCTCACCTCAAAATATGGTTCCCCAAAAGGGTCCCAAAAGAATAATTGTTTCTTTTTCATGGGTTTTTTTGTAATGGAGGTTGTAGTTGAATACTTTTTAAAAGTGTTCCATTAGTTAAAGTCTTTATGTCACTTTTTATATAGGTTTAGTCTTTTCATGTAAAAAATCTCTTTTTGATTGGAAATGGGGTTTTAGGTCTAATATTTAGATCACTAAAATTAATTATTTTCTAATAAATGTCATAATTCAAATCGACACAGATATAAGATTGAATTGCAATCTAATAGGGGAATCAACCTACTTTGAATTTGAAATCTTTTATGTTTTAAGAATTGATTGAAATTAAATTTGATTTATTAAATTGATTTGACTACAAGACCTAACCTGAAAATGCAATTTTTTTGTATTGACTAAGCTAAAATGTCAAAAATTAGAAACAAATCTAGGAAGGGTAGAGTACTGTGCATTTCTCACTAAAATTTGAAGTTGAAATAAATAGTCTAGAGCATAGTATGCCATAGATTGATCTCCTATTTTTCTAGATATGAGTTCATAGGCCTATAACACCTTGTCTTTCTTCTACAACCCTATTTTGGAATCTTTGGCTTTGGATCCGAACTTGAAAAAATCTTAACAAAGAGGGGCAAGGGGTGGCTATATAGGAGCTTCCTCAATCAAACCTTTGTTTTGGTATTTCTACCTCCACAAATAGATAAGGAATTGAATGATAAAATGTGTGTGCTCTTAACCTTAAGCATATCTAAAACTATAACGAGCTAAAATTCTAAAAAACCTACTCAAATGTGTTAGAGAAGGATTCCTAAATGATAACAATGAGGTCAACCCAAGAGAAAGTCAAACACCCTTAGGAAAATCTACAATGCAACAATACCTTGCTTAGGGCAACAAGTAGACTAAAGATTGAAGATGAGAAAACTCATAAAACAAGTCATTAGGTGATTGAAGAGGGCCAAAAAAATGTCCAAAACCTAGATTCCATCATGTTCTTCCATTGGCATCAGACTTCTATCATTGTAGCAATCTTTATTAAATCTAAAATTCTCCTTGAAAACTTATAAATTCAAATGTATTTTGACAAAAATATAATTGTCTTTGATTCTTCCTCTTAATTTTGAAATAATAATTCATGTTTATATGGTGGAACTTAGGATGAATTAAAGTTTAGGAAAAAATCATTAAATTTGAATTTTTGGGATTAAATTACCGTCAAGGCCTACATTTGAAATTACATCTCTAAAATTAGAGATCAACAAAAACAAGAAATGAAATATGTTGAAAAAATAGTTGCTCTATGGCGTAGTGCATCCTAGACAGGCTTTCTCACACTCAACAAGATTTGCATTGGGTGTTTAGGATTTGCTAAAGTTAGGACTTATCCATAGTGAGGGTACTTGTCAGAGTTGATTTGATGATGTTTAATTGATAATACATTTTTTAAGGTGGTATACCGCATTCTATTGGGTTGACAAGAAAATTTAGGGCCAAGGAATGTCTAAATGCATTAATATGAAAGGTCACTAAAGCCGATTTGAAATAGAGCATCAAATTGTACTTTCACCTAATAGAGAGTATAATTTTCAATGCTACATTCAACCCCCACTTTAGAGGCAATATGAAACTACATACATATGCAAGATAAAGTATTGAAAATAAATTGCATCACAAATGGATATTGTAGGGGATGTTCTTCATTAGCCAAATAAAAGAATGAAGCCCCCAATGTAGTAATCTATAAAACTACAGGGTAGGAACCGCATCTTACAAAAATGAATTGTTAGAAATTCACAGAACATTGTGCACATACAATCATTAGTCTGAAACTTCCAAAGAGAATGAAGTTTGAGGATAAATCTTTGCTCCCTTATCTCACTTGCTTTATGGAGGTGGAATCAACATAGCAATCTTTTCCACTTTGAATTGATTAAGGTTTTGATGAAAGTGCTTGTGATAATACCACACAATCATAACGACTTATATCAACAAGAATACAACATGAAAAAAATGAAACTAGGATTCAAACACAACATACGACATCAAAATTAGAGCTCACTAGCTCAAGTTATGTTAAGCTTAAGAAAGTGTAGTATGAGAAACATAGTACTAAATTTAACTTATAAGTGATAATTTTTTTACATTTTTGACATTAATTTGTACACTTATAGTTTGAAAGCTTAGAGGACCAGGAGTATTAGCCCTAGGAGCATAAATGCAACAACTGCGATTGTATCAGATCTCAAGACATGAGTCCTTGAGAGAGAGTGTCGAATAGGGCACATTGACATGAGAGGTGAGCTATGTTTTCACTTTCCTTTTGGGGTAGACATTTTTTTTATGTATTTATAAAATGGTGAAGAAAAGGGGGTCTAAAATAGGGTGTCCTAGGTCCTTCACACAAAGAACTAAGACACTAAGAATGTCCCTCTTCCCACAATTTCATTAAACCAAAGAGATTGCGAGGTGTAGAGATTGACTATCAACCCTAAGGTGAGCCAATCAGATCTAATTCTCTAGGTTTTTTAGAATAATAGGATTTGGAATTAAATGAAAATTGCAACTAAACCTAATGAATAATATGACCTAGATGATAAAATGCAAGATCTCAAAGCTACATGAATCAAATTGATATTTTGTACGCAAATATTAGAAGGGTTTGGACACATGTACCTAGCCTTAAAATTTGGTTATGAGTAGTACTGAAGGATAGGTTCACCCTAGGGTGAATGGATCCTGGGAAGGGTGTCCTAAAAAAGCTTTGACAGTCCTCTAATGCTAGATCTTGGCTTTAGTTTGACATAGGACACATTATGGAAAATTAAAAAATGGGAACTGTAATTGAGTTTTTATGGCTTGACAAAAATGGTGACAACTTATGCAAAGATGCAAAATTTCTCTTTGAGATCCTTTTAGTCCTTTCACCTATAAGTCTACACATACAAAGGGAAGAAAGATTTTTTTTTTTTTTTCTGAATGGGGGTTTGCCTTAGTCAAACCCCATGTTTGGTAATTAAACTTTGATAGAATGATAATTAAAATTGATAAATGGAAGGAATGATGAATGGAAACTTGCTTGCTACAATTCACTAAACCTTTAATGGCTTCTCTTAAAAAATTGAAGTCAAACACATCACTCCAAGGAATCAGATCTTGCTTTCCTTGATTTATTAGATACTTGAATGCTTGGATTCTTTGAGGATAAACAATACATATTAGCCTTCACAAAATGATATGAAAATACATAAGCTTGAACATGATGATATGATCTTGAATGCTATAACAAATGACTGATAAACCTACTCTTGAATGCTCTTGACAATAATCCTTTCTCATATGAAGTCTTGATAATGTTGTTTACTACTTGTGTTAGATTAGAATTGATAAAAATACTATGTGTTTATAGTTGTTTATCTAATTTCCCAAAAAATAGATTCCAAAAGTCAACAATTGAATATAAAAATTGAATCATTTAAAAAGACTGCCAAAAACATATTAAAATTTGGGACCTAGGACCTAAGGAGGACCCACTCGTCCTTGAGTGAATCGGTTCTAGCCCAAAAGTCCAGGGCACATTCATTTCAAGGTGATTAAAATATAAATGGCATTAATTAAATATAGGTCCCCCTTTCAAAAAAAAGAAAAATAGGGCTTTGGAATGCATAATTTGGAAAATTAGGAGCTTAATTAAGTCCAATTAATTAAGGGACCCAAAAATAGTGTGAAATTGTAAAGGGTATACAATTTCCTACACTACATTTAGCCCCCACTTTAGTGAGAGTATGATCCCATGCTCAAACTCACACTAAAGTAGACAAATATGCATCAAGAGAGGTCCAAGTGCAAAAATCATGGAAATATAGGATAATGAAGATCAACGAGGTGGCCAAGCCCCCAGGATTTAAGATCTCATGGAAATCCAAGATATCCTTCTTATATTATAAAAAAATAAAATTAATAAATAGTTGTCTTATTTAGTTTTTAAAATAATTTAACTATTAAATAATAATTATCATAAAATTTTACTATTATAGATTTTAGGCATGTATTTCCACAATCAATTAAGAAGTGATAAATTTAAGAAATCCCACTAAAAAATATATAAAATCCCAATGAATCTTTTATTTTTAGAAAAAAATATTAATTTCTATTGGTGAATCTTTCCCTGTTTTTGAAAAATATATTGATTTTATTGGTGACTTTTTTAAAATCAAAAGAAATTTGTAAAAAATATTTACAAATCATGATAGAAAATAGGTAAATATATTAACCACCAAGGGAAATCCTTCCTTTTAAAGTAATAAATTCTTATTAAAAAGTAAGAGCCTGAGGGTGGAGTGATTGACTAGTCTAAGGCGTAGTGCTTGTGTCTATAATTCTTTAATTCCTTAATATTTTAAATCAAGCATTGATTATTTCAAATCAATCCTAAATTATTTTTCACTGCCATTGCTTTTATTTATAAGCTAATGGTTTGGGTTCTACTTTGGGTCCAATGAGCATTGGAGCTTTGTGAATACATTTTCTCCCACAAAATTTAACCCTAGCTATTATATTATAAATAATCAATGCTCGATAGGTATTGAATCTTTGTAGATAAATTTTAACAAATGGAGTACAACCCCAACATTATATTATAAATAAAATCAAATTTGGTGATGAAAAATTATGATATTACCCTAAAGTAACCAATCATTATACTATTATTGACAAATTAACTTCATTTTCTATTGTAACTTATAAAATTTAGGCGAATCTAATCTAATTAGGTATTAAATATTCTTTTGAATTATTGAGTTTAAAAGTTGTAGTGTCAAAAATTGTACTCCCTTCTTGGAAATGGTACAATTTCACACTTAGTTGGGACCTATTTTAGTATTGTCCTTGCATGTATGACCCTTTAAATCATCATTAATGGGCCCCTAAAACCCTTTATTTGGGATCCCAAGGCTTAATTGAATTAAAATCCTGGTAAAATCAATAAATACATTCAATTTTCTAACACCCACACATTTCCTCACCCTGAAAAGGTAGGGTAGGACTCATACACCACCTTGGGCATATGAGTCCCCCTAGGTGGGACCCATATGCCACCTTGGGTGTATGAGTCCCATGTGGCCCCTTTTTAGGGTTTTAGTGGGAAATTAAGGTTTCTAATTCAAATTTTTTATCAATTTTAGTATTTGGGATCTAATAAATGATAAATTAGATGAGATTCCTATAAAACTAAGGATTCAAATCATTACTTACCTAGTAATTCAAGAGCTAAGCAATCCTAGAGTTTTCAAGCATTCAAGAGCAAGGAGAAAATAAAGTTGAAATCTTGGAGTAGCATTATAGTGTTTTTGCAGGTCTTCAAGCTCACTTTTAATTCAATATCTAGCATTGCCAAGGATTGATGATGGCTGCCTATGGAGAACCATGATGTATTCTAGGTTGGGGAGATGCGACTAGCCATCAAACCAAGCCTAATAACTTGCTTCCTAAGTGATTCCATCCTCCATTATCATTCTACTTCCTACCTAAAGGAAGGTACTTGCACTATTGAGGCTTATTAGGGTGATTAGAGATCTCCCAAAGTGGGTCATCATCTTTATGTTTCATTCATGCATCCTATTCTAGCACATTAGGATACAGTTTCATTGCACTTTATATCTCTTAATCTTAGATGCACTTAAGATTAGGACTTTCACATACATTTCCTTTCAAGATATATTCTTTCTATCAAGGTTGAATTATCAAAGTAGGGGTTTGACTGAGGAAAAATCCCCATAAGAAAATCAACACAATATTTTGTTTTTACAGGTTTTAGTAGGTTTAGATGTGGAAGCGAAGTTTGGAAAATAGAGCTTGAAGGAAGTGTAGAGATAGGAGAATAGATTTAAACTAAAATTTATGAAAAAGTAGAATGGGAATAAATCACCACTTGTGGTGCATGAGTCCTAGTATAACACTTTTTTTGAATTTCAGAGGATTCAGACTTGTCACTGTGAAATTCCAATTTCAGCCCAGAAACCCTAAACTGGGACTAAATCACTCCTATTGACATATGAGTCCTCGTGTGCATTAAAATTCAAAATTTTGGGATTACAAACCTTGCTTCAAGCATCTTTAGTTTTCTAGGTGCACCTCTGTTCATTCACAATTTATTATTCAGATTTTGAGTTTGATTTCCTAAGTTACATAACTAGATTTTCATAACATTTACATTTATTTCTTTCTAAGCCTTTGCTTAGTGGTGAACCCCCTTTTGTCTTTAATAAAACCCAAGGAAACCATCCTAAATCTAGCCCATTCCTCAATCAAATCATTTGGTTGAGGGATCTTAATTTCCTTTAATGAACTAAAGTGAAATAGGAGGACATCCCCCTTAGTTTCATCTCCTAAAAGGTGGAACCCTATTTCTTTGTGTTCAAAAGTTAAATAAAATAAATGTTCTAGTAATTTAACTAGGACTAAATTAATTTTTAATAAAACTATGGCAATTCAAGTCACTTTATAGCTTATACTATTAGCCAAAGCTTGAATCCACAATTTTAAATATTAGTCAATCAACGAATATTTGCCACTAATAAAATCATTGTAATTAAGATGTTCAAAATATTACTAGATATAATTGTGTAAGTTATTTGAATGAAATATTTCCTAATTCTTATTCTAAATCATGTTGTGTGATTTGAATGCTTGATTGAAAAGCTTACATAGAAACCCTCTAAAATATAACCATTCTTTTCAATTCATATTTTAAAATAAGATAAAATTTGTGACTTTTATTTTAAATGCATCCATTTGTTGTTTAAAAAAAAAAAAAACTAGTTAAAACTATAGCAATTATCCTTTAAAAATAATAGTGGTCGAAAAATTTCACTATCATGCTTAAAGTTTAAGCACATATGTTTTGTATAGCTTCATATTAAGAAAAAATATCTCAATTCAATACAAAGAATTTGGTTCATTTATGAGGCTTAATGTACAAGCTTTACAACTATTATGCACTGAAAATAATAAGTGGAATTATCTAGTAATTACATTTGTTATTGATGCATCATCAATAGATGGGAAGGTCAAATGAGAGGCAAAGGAAGTATGGGAATTTGTTCTTGCAGCTATAGTTGTTGATGCTAATGTATGTTTATGATTAGCATCAAAAAAATCATGTTTTGTAGGATCTGATAAGTTGGTCACATCAGGGTTTGAAAGCATTGCATATACAATGGGCATGGGTGGGCGAAGTGATGCATCTTCTTGTGTACACAAAAGACCCACATGAATGCAACTTGAAACTTGCTTGCTAGAGATACTTTCTATTATTGCATTATCAATCATATCCACAATATTTCCTTCCATATATGATTTCCACACCTGGAGAAGATGATTCCCAATCGTTTTCATAAAATGCATAATTTTCAAAAATAAATTGAAAGAAAGTTATAATAGCATGTCTTACTTTTATCTTACCCTTTCTAAAAGGCTTTGAGAATTTGGAGATAATCTATTATCAATGTTCTTTCTTCCACATATAATTTCTAGAATGACAACACCAAAGCTATACACATCAACTTTAGTAGATAGTTGACCTAACATAGCATATTCTGGTGCCATATACCCACTGCATATTCATTTAAAAAAATATTAAACAAAAAAAATACTAAAGATGAAAAGATCAAAAAGATTTTTTTTTCTAATAAATATATTTTTTAATTTATTTTTTTATTATTATAAAAAAAATGATCAGATCTAAAAATTTAATATAAAATGATTAAAAAAAAAAATCTTCTTACTATGTTCCTGCAACCCTTGTCTCAACATGACTCTCATCTTGAGGAATCAATCTTGCTAAACCAAAATCTGATATCTTTGGCTCCATTTTCTCATCAAGCAAGATATTACTTGCTTTGATATCCCGATGTATGATCCGCAACTGAGAATCTTCATGCAAGTATAGAAGGCCACGGGCTACACCATGTATGATGTTAAAACGTTTTGGCCAATCAAGTTCTTTGCTTCGCTCTGGATCTATAGCCATACATCCAAATAGCTTACCATCAAGAGAATCAAATTCTTTATGAATTTCACTTAGACAGACTAAAGAACAAACACTGTACCACTTTCATTTTTATATTTGATAGAATATACTCACGAAATAGTATCTTGTCAAGGCTCTTATTAGCCAAGTACTCGTAAACAAGCAACTGTTCAGATTGTTCTGTGCAGCACCCGAGTAGCTTCACAAGATTCCGATGCTGAATTTTAGCCACCAATTTAACCTCATTTAGAAACTCCTTTTTCCCTTGCAATGATCGTATAGAAAGTTTCTTTACTGCTATTTGTTTTCCATCTAACATTGTGCCCTGACAGAACAAAACACATAAACCTTAACTTTACATGTTAAGTCCAGAGCACTAAAATGAGAAAAATACTGCTTAAAACTTGTTATACTGGGGCATCTATTGAGCATATTACAGTCTCTTTTTGAGTTTTACGAGATAACACATATATTTATAACGAAAAATGTAATTATATTTGATAATTCTGAACACTGGACAGAACTTTGATGAAAATTAAAATAAAATTGAAATGCCCGGTCTGTATGGCTTGGGGGCTTATTCCATTCCTTCCATCTTTTTTATGAATGATATTGAAATTACTGTTAATGGGTTGATATAAAGAAATAAAAATTAAATACTAAAACAGGAGTGAAGAATGGATAAGTAACCTTGTTCAATTTAATACTATATTTAATCTTGTTGTCCAAAATAAGGAAACATGGTCAGAAAGGGTTGTGTTACCTTGTATACAGAGCCGAAACCCCCCTCTCCAAGTTTGTTATCATCATGGAAATTTTTAGTTGCAGCCTTGATATTTTCCAAGTTAAAGATTATTTCATGTTCCTGGCCGATTGTTGAGTCTAGCTCTGAATTTAGATTCTCTGGATAAGCAATGCACGGGAAAAAAGTTTACAATTTTCTATTTAATTTTAACTAGAAAGATTATTTTCTGACAAAAAATTGAGCAGAGAATAATTTCTCTGTTCTGTTCTGATATAGGACAAAATCATTAAAATTTTGTTGACAAAAATAAAATCATTAAAATTTCAGCATAGTGATACCTTTTCTTAAGAAGGCTGGCTTCCTTAATACCACAGACTTGAATTTTCTTCGGATTGCAAACATGCATAACAGTAAAATCACCAATAAGCCGCCGACAATAACCAAAGCTGTACCTATTTTGTTTGAAGACTTTTCTGTACACAAGATAATTTGAGTGCTTAGTCATGGAAAATGCTAGGTACTTTACATTCACAGAACAAAATAAACCCTATTATACTTTATTTAAATGACATCATGGAAAAATTAAAATCTAGTAGTAACAGAACCTATAATAATTATAAGACTTATCGGCAAGAACTATGGTTGATTTGGGTTTCCTTGTCATAGTTCGTGCGGATAGATCCTTTATTAAATGTTGTGATTATTCGTATTATATGAAATTCATCAGCAGACCAGGATAGCTAAATTAGCCTAAGAAGAAATTGGTATGCATATTACTTGTTGTTAGAGGTGTTGATGGTGGTTGCTGAATCGGTTCTGGATTAAAGAATGGGTAGATTTCGTAACGAGCAACGCAACTTCCGGAGCCAGCCATACCTCCTAGGTAAGTTCTATTAGACTTCGCATCTAACAACTCACCAATTGCATGCGTTAAGCATGTTTTGCAGTCATCAACGGAAGTTAAATCGTGCCAACATTGAACCTGACTGTATATCGTTTTAAATGTTGAGGTAGTTGTTGATCCAGAAAAATAACGAAGAGGGGATCGGAGGGCCTCATTTGACATATTTGTGAAAAGCGCCCTAACCGCCGCACCAAATCCATCAGGGTCAGTTGTGATGTAGTCAAGAGTGTGAGCAGTTGTTGTGTTGGTATCTAGTATTCCCACAAAGGAATAATTCTCGTAGCGCATGAAGCACTTGGGCAGCCAAGCTCTACCGCCAATGCCATTTCCACACTTCTGGCGAACGGTAGCATTTGCTTCTTGTGAACAGCTGAAGCATTCCTCTGCGGTTGCGTCTCTCCAACATTGGAGGAGTCCATAAGCTCTCTCTGGAGTTTGCCCAGAGACAGAGGTACTGAAACCATTTGTTGATGACGTATTCTTTACGAGATTATTCAGAACTATGTTCAAATTGCTTTGGAATTCAGAGCTTTTATAGTTATTGCCATTGCACATATAGAGATGTATCGCTGAGTTGGGAACGATGCATAGTAAGAGCACAACACAGAACAACTGCCGATGTTTTGAATTGCAGGCTATCTTCATGCTGTCTTCCCCGTTAGGATTCTTTCAGCAACCAGGCTTTTTAAAGGAATGCGTAGGGCGTCGTCAAAGTTAATAATGTAGTTTTATTCAATGCTGTGTGATCGTAGAGATCTCGCTAAGACGATGTCAGTCTTCGTTACTGTCAGTCAAAGCTATAACGTTTGAATGCGCGTCTATGACTGTAGCATGGAATCATCATTTTCCATGAAGGAATACCTGCCATACAATGATTCATGCTTGGTTTGTCATTTTGACTGGAAACATTTGCTTTATACTTTCAGAACTTTTGGACGAAGTCTGGAAATTGAGGAATAGACTAGACTAAACTATTTAGTTCTCCGCGTTCATTTTAGTATGTCGCAGTAAACACGTCTATACGTGGAATGGTTTTTTCCTTATCGTTTGTTTGCTTTCGAACGCCACTTTCGCTTGTCTTTTCAGTTGTCCAAGTGTTCGTCATTAAAACAATTGATTTCTCTCTTTGATTTTATCCACCATAGAATTTTTATTATTTTATTCATCTTTTTGAGTTGCCGTCTTCCTCACCACAAAAATATGCCCCCCAAGGGTCCCAAAAGAATATTTGCATTTTTCTCTTTCTTTTTTTTTTATAATAAAAGTTGTAGGTAGTTTAATACTTTTCATTATAAAGTGTCTCACTTTTATCTGGTTAAAGTATTTATTTATATTTATATTGATATAGTTTTATCATGTGAAAATATTTGTTTTCATTTATGTATCGATTTAGAATTGTAGTTGAATAGTTTTGTTTATAAAGTGTTCATTTTTATTTCGTTAAAGTCTTTATGTCAGTTTATATGTGGATTTAGACTTATAATGTGAAAATCCTTGTTCCCATTTATTTATGGATTTAACACTTTCAAAGTCTTTGTTATTGTTTATGTGGAATTTTTTTCAAATCAAATCTAGACTAAGTTATATGAAGTTAGATGGTTTATTATTGTTGAATAGATTTAATACATATTATTAAAAGTATTTGAAATGTTATTGAATGGTTGTTATGCGTGTAGAAAGAGTTTTGTTAGCGAAGTGTTGCATATTTAAGTTTCTTTATCAAAATCATTTTTTTTTATAGTGTTTGGTTGATAGAATTGTTTATATATATGTCTAATGACCATCCGATAACACCTTTACGTGCTTTTAGTAGTTTATAAATCATTTATCATAATATTTTATTTGAATTGTGTAACAATTAAATTTTATGATGTGGGTTTTTTATACAATAGCAATAATAGCTTTATGAGTGTTTTTTCACTAAAATGTTGCAAACACTCATTTTCATAACATCACATCCATCTCAAAAGTTAATAATATCCATTCACTAAAATAATTCATCTTACATTAATTAACCCACTTCATCAAAATGAAATCAATTAAATAATTTTATTATTTAGTTAATTAAGTAAATCTTTTTGTGACAACTTTTAAAAATAATTAACTAATTTATTACTTGCAAATAATTTAATAAAAATAAAAGAGCATGATAAATTAAATCAGATAACTATTTGATAAAATATTCAACAAATCTTCAAAAATAAGAAATCAATTAATAAATAAAATAAAATTAGCTAACTCATCAATCAAAATAAATAAATCAATTAATTAGACAATAATAAATGCCACATCTCCTCATACATAACTTTTAATCTTTGATTGAATCCTAGGTATCCATTTATTTAATCAAAATCCTATAAATTTGAAGATCAAAGTTATCCTTCCACAAGAATCATGATTCTATTTTGATTGAATGAAAAATAGTTATACAAGTGTTAAAATCAAAATCATGTCATTTTATATTACACAAGAGGATCAAGGATTGATTATGTACTTTAGTTTTAAATATTATTTTTAGTTTGTATTTATATTCTAATTTTTGTGCTTTCATTTGGGAGTGGGAGTTACCTATAATTATTCTAAGGATTTTATTACCTTAGGGGATTACTAGAATCACATGTTCTAATAAGGTACACAAAGGGGGAAAGTGTTTTTTTTCCTCAAAGAAGTACAACTGTGTCTTGCATAGACAAGTGAAACCTCTTAATATAAGGATAGAAGGTGAAGTGAAATTGGATTTATCTAAGAAAATATACTTGTAGATGTACTCTTGTTCATTGATTTGACCATTATGTACATTTGGATATGTTTAAAATACCCTACTTATGCATTTAATTGGTGATCTTTTCTTGTGGTGCATTAGTAAAAGGCTAGCCTTAAGAAGTTACTAACATCATATTTTCAATAAATGATGGTAGTGCATTGTTGGTATAAGCATTTTTAGTCTTTTATGATAGGTTGTAAGTGAGGCTTTAATCCCCACAACTTGAGGTCCTAAATAAAGGGTTGTGGGTACCACATCAAAAGAGATGAGATATATTTGAGCCAACAAGGATTGATACAATTGCTTATCTATTTGAGGCACATTCATGTGTATTGTGTGTATTTTAATGTTTAGATCAACCCTCCCTAGTTCTAACTCGAAAGAGGAAGCTTATCCATTTGAAGCATTAGATTTTTCATTTTTTTGAATAATTCACCAGTTGTTCTTATAATGTCATAAATTGCATACCCTTGCAAATTCACACTATGTTTCAAGCCCACTTTGTTGTCCATTCACTTAGTGTTTATGTTGTCTCATTTCTGTCTTTTTATCAACCCTTTTCCTACTCAAGGTGCTTAAGCCTTGCTTTCTAGAGTCACTTCTTCATGTCATTTTGTGTTTATCCTATGTTTTTTTGTATTTCTCATAATTTTTACCATAAGCTATCTAGACACTAGAACCTAGCGCAGATGTCTACAGATCACACTAGATTCACACAATAATTTATCATTTAGAAGCCATTTTTTAGTGTTTCTCCACTTGTCACCTTCCTAGATTAGTGGAAACAACTTAAAATGATTCCAAATAATTCATCAAAAACCTGAAACTACTATTTCTTTTTGTAAACTCTTCCTCTCTTGACTCTCTTAACTTATTCAGAAAGTTTACACACAACTATCTCAAGCTATGTTACAAAATTCTATCGAACTCTCATGTACTCTCTTTGGATTTCTCAAGCCTCTAAGGTGATATTATTCTTTTATCATTACAAGTATTTGTTTTCTTGTGCACCTTGAAATTATCACAGTAAGTCTTCGTTTACTGTCAACGCTATAGCGTTTTGAATGGGCGTCTACGACAGTAACCCTCAAATTTGTTTCCACGAAAGAATACCTTCTGGCTGCCATACAATAATTCATGCTTGGTTTGTCATTTTGACTGGAAACTTTTGCTCTATACTTCCAAAACTTTTGGACGAAGTCTGGAAACTGAGGAATAAAGTAGACTAAACTATTTATTTATCTGCGTTCATTTTAGTACGTCGTAGTAAACACGTCTATACGTGACATGGTTTTTATCTTTCGTTTTGTTTGCTCTCGAATGCCACTTTCGCTTGTCGAAGTGTTCGTCATTAAAATAATAGATTTATCTCCTTTATTTTATTCACAATGGAAGTTTAATTATTTTATTTATGTTTTTGAGTTGCCGTCTTCCTCACCTCAAAAATATGCTCCCCTCAAAAGGGTCCCAAAGAATATTCTGCATCATTTTCATCGGATTTTTATAATGGAAGTTGTAGTTAATACTTTATAATGTTTCTTTTTTTAAAAAAATATTAATTCTGATCTATATAGATATAGTTTTATCATGTGAAAGTATTTGTTTTTTTATGTATCGATTTAATATTGTAGTTGAATATGTTTTTTAATAATGTGTTTCAATTTTATCTGGGTAAAGTCTTCATGTTAAATTATATATAGATTTAGTCTTATCACGTGAAAATCCTCCTTCTCATTTATTTATGGATTTAACACTATCAAAGTCTTTATTCACATTTATGTGGAATTTTTGTTGCAATCAAAATTAGACCAAGTTATGCTAAGTTGGTTTATTTTTGTTGTTGAATAAATTATTTATATGGTATTGAACAATTGTTCAGTGTTGCATATTTATGTTTCTTTATCAGAGTCATTTTTTGTAGTGTTTGGTTGATAGAACTATTTATATATGTGTTTAATGACCATCCAATAAAACCTTTACATTTTTAATTGTTTATAAATAATTTATCATAACATTTTATTTGAATTATGTGGCAATTAAATTTTACAACGTGGTATTTATATAATAGAAATAATAGCTTTATGGTTGTTGTCTCACTAAAATATTGCAAACACTCATTTTCATACCATCACATCGATCTCAACACCTAGCAATATCCAGTCACTAAAACAATTAATCTTACATTAATTAACCCACTTTATCAAAATAAAATCAATCAAATAATTTTATTATTTAGTTAATTTAAAATTTAAATAAATAAATTTTGTCACAATTTTTTTATAACAAAATAATTTATGACTTGCAAATAATTTAATGAAAGACAAGAGTATAACAAACAAAATCAACTAACTTGCTGATTAAAATAGTTAACAAATCTTCAAAAAGAAAAAAAAAATTAAAAAATTAAATTAAATTAGTTAACTCATTAATCAAATTAAATAGCCAATAGTGGCATGGTGTGATGGTTAAGTTGTGTGGTGTTGTTCATAGCCTCGGGTCAAAAGCGGTTACCTCTTTAAAAAAGGAAAAAAGTAACCAAATTAAATAAATAAATTATATTAAATTAATAAATCAATTAATTGGTCAATAATAACTACCACATCTCTTCGTCCACTCTACCTTAAGTTAAATAAATTATAATCTTATATTGAATCATAGACATCCATCTATTTCATCAAAATCCTATAAATTTCAAGATAAAAGCTATCATTTCAAAAGAACCATGATGCCATGAGCAAGTAGGTGCCATTTGAATGAAAATGGATATACAAGAGTACTAAAATAAAAAAATATGTCATTTTTTGCTCTATAAGAGGCTTCTATGGAATTTGCACAATATTTTAAATATTTTTTTTAGTTCTTATTTCTATTCTAATTCTTGTGCTTACATTTAGGAGTTGGACTTATCTATAATTATTCTAAGGATTTCATCACCTTATGGGATGACCTGAATCACATGTTATAACAAGGTATACAAAGAGGGAATGTGAAATTTGTATATAAGGATATAAAGTGAAGTGGATAAAGGATTTATCCATGAACATATACTTGTAGATGTATTATTGTTTGTTGACTTGACCATTATGTACATTTTCCTATATTCAGGACACCCATAACTCACCTCGTACATCCTAATTAGGCATCTAATTGGTCATCTTTATTTGTAGTGAATCAATAAGAGGTCAGGCTTAGAAAGTTACTAATATCATAGCTACAATAAATGATAGTAGTAAGTCAAGAGCATAGGAATTTATAGTCATACATAATAGGTTTTAAATGAGGCCTTGATCCCCACAACTTGAGGTTCTAAATAAATAATTGAGGGTACCACATCCCCAAAGATAACTTATATGTGAGCCTACAAGGATAGATACACCCTCTTGTCTTATTTAGGCTTATTAATGTCTATTGTATGTATTTTAATGTTTTCATGAACTCTCCCTAGTTCTATCTAGAAAAAGGAAGCTTTTCCATCTAAAGCCATATATTTTTCATTTTTTTGTATAATTCACTAGTTGTTCTTCTAGTGTCATAAATTTCACTCCCTTGGAATTTCACAATATGTTTCATGCCCACTTTGGTTTCCATTCCATTAGTATTTATATAAGCTCATTTCAACCCTTGAATCAACCATTTTCCTTCTTAAGGTGCTCAAGCCTTCTTTTTTAGGGTCATTTCTTCATGTCACTTTTGTGTTTATCTTATCTCTAACCATTTTTTTAGCACAAATTATCTAAACATTAGTGACTCGCATGGATTTCTATGCATCATGCTAGAGTACCACAATAATTTATCATTTGAAAGTAATTTTTATGTGTTTCTTCACTTTTCAACTTCCCAGGTCAATGGAAATAGCTTTGAACTATTCTACAAAGTTGATCAACAATCTTATTTTCCCTCCTCTTCTCATTTTTGAAACTAATATTTCATTTTATAAGCTCTCTCTCTCTTGAATCTCTTGGTTCTCAAGTTTACAAATAACTCTTTGAATGTATTTTACAACACTCTCTCTAATTATCCTACTCTCTTTGGCTTTCTTAAGCCTCTAAGGTAATATTATTCTTTTGTTATTACAAGTATTTATTCTCTTGTTCCTCAAAGTACCTTAAGATTATCACATCCCTTATGTCTCCTTTTGTCATTGTTCTTATTTCTAGATGAACTTAGAATAAGAACACACACATTGTTTTCTTTCTTTTAATCTATCATGGTTGTCTATGGAGGTTTAAAGGCCAAAGAAATGATTTGACTAAGGAAAATCAACAAACAACCCCAAATATTTTTCCTCTTCTTTGTGTGTATAGGTATCAAGAGACATTCAACTACATAGAGGTTTACAAGTTCTTTATTTTTCATAAATTCATTTATGTTGTTTATTAAAATAATTTAAATCTTAGTTTATTTATTTATATTCTATTATATATTATTTCATGGTATTTTCTTGTTTTTGGATTTTATAGGTTAGTTAATTTTCAGATTTTTGGGTACTTCTTGCATGCTATTTGTACATGTGAAAACCAAAAAATCAAAGAGATTAAATACAAGAACAAATTGAACACAAATTGCATGCAGTCAACCAAATAGATTAGGAAAATAAGCATAAATAAATAGGAAAGAAAGAGGTACCTGACCTCCATGAAATTAGGATAGGACTCCTCATTCATGGAGTGGTGGTGAGTTTCCTACCAAAAATAAAGGATGAGGTGTTGAAAGTAAGTTGAAACCTTGTAGGATAGCTATCTACATTGACATCTCATTAAGAAAGGGTCAATAGGACACCTAAATAGGCTTAAAAATCCTAAGTGTATGCAAAGTGCAATATATACACTAACTCCCCCCCTCAAGCATAGCTTAGGTGGGCATGAATGAAATGGGTCCCAACTACTAGTTTGGTGAGGTACCCATGTATAGTGCAAAAGAAAATGGGTCCTGACTACTAGCTTGATAAGGTACCCACATGTACAATGGAATCTCTGTAAAAATGGAGTAAGATAGAAAACCCAATGAGAAAAAAATATCCTCCAAAAAGAGAGAAGATGAGGAGAAGACTAGAAAGCCCACCTAGGGATGATGTTATTGCTAATGTAGATCACACACCAAGAAGAGCTCATAGATGTATGAACTTTCTCTTAGTAAAGGGTTTGGTAAAGATGTTAGCAACCTTCTCTGAAGACTAGAAAAAAATAAGTTGATGATCTATCCATGAATCAACTCTTGAATATAATACATATGAATCTCAATGTTTGGTTTTCTAATGTTGAACTAGATTCTTGCATATTTGAATGGTGCTTTGGTTGTCATAATAGATGGCTATGGGCTATCTGAAATGAATAGAAAACTTAGAAAGAATTCCCTTAAGCCATATAGTCTTAGTAGCTAAGCTAACAACTCCCCTAAACTCTATCTCTGTGGATGATTTAGCAATATCAATCTACTTCTTCCTAGACCAATTGATAAGACTTGGACCAAGTGAAAGACTATAACCTAAAGTGGGCTTATGATGCTTAGTGTCACAAACCCAATCTAAATCTATAAAACCAATCAATTCAAGTGATGAACCAACTCTATAGTGAATCCAAAACTCAAAAGTACCATGAAGGTAATGAAGGATCCTATTAGCTACTTTCTAATGCATCTCATGAGGTTCTTATATAAATCTCGAAACCATGCCTACTGCATAGGAAATGTATGGATTGGTATAAGTCAAGTAGATAAGGCTACCAACAAGTTATCAATACAATGCAACATCAGCTAATGATGTAGTACAAGAAGTCTCAAGCTTGAATCCAAAGAGAAAGGGAGTTAGAGATGTTTGTAAGTAGTCATGTGAAACTATGGAAGTAGATCAAGAGTATACTTAGGTTGAGCAAGAGTAATCCTTGAAGCTGACTGTGAAATATCAATGCCAAGGAAGTAGTGCTATAAACCCAAGCTTTTCATGTCAAATCTGTGCTCAAGTGATGTCTTCATTGCTACAATGATAGATGAAGTACTCTTGATAATAAAAAGATCATCAATATATAGAACCAGTATCAAAAGTGAATCATCCTACCATAATATATACATATTAGGATTTGAATGACATCTACTAAAACCTTAAGATAGGAGGTAGGAATCCATTTTGGCATACCAAGCTCTAGGAGCTTTTTTGACGCCACAGAGAGATTTCCTAAGTCTACAAACTAAGGATGAATCTTGAACAAACCCTTGTGGTTGTTTCATGTGGATTTCCTCCTCATGGTCTCTGTGAAGAAATTCACTCTTCACATCCATGTCTGATGTACATCCCATCCATGTGTTGTAGCTAAAGCTAGTGTGAGCCGAATGGAAGTTATCTTAGCAACTAGTGCATAGGTTTATATATAGTCAATTCCTACGACTTGTGAAAAACCTTTGGCAACTAGCCATGCTTTGTGCTTATCAACTAGCCCATCTACTACAAATTTAGTTTGTTATATCCACGTACATCAATTTGTCTACCTTCCCTTAAGAAATGAAGTCAAATCCCAAGTGTGATTTCTAATCAAGGAATCATATTCCTCATCCATAGAAATATTCCACTTTAGTATGTTGCCTCTCTAAATGTTGGCGGATCATAAACTAAAGCAAAGAAGACATGCGGGGCCCCTAATTTTTTTCTTGAATTTATTTATCATCTATTGGATCTTGCACATTCCCTATATTTCCCTGTGTAGAGTGTGAAATGTAGGTGAGTCTAGTGTGGAAATATCAAATTCTAATGCAATCCATGAGCTAGATGAAGATGAACCATCATCACTATCATTATTGTGAGAATAGGAAGAAGAAGATACTACACTAAGAATCTACTGAGAATTATTTAAATCATTAGTATTGTAACAGGATTTGGTGAGTCCATAATATGTTGAGAAGTGTCAATTATAGTTTCAAGAGATATTTATTGAAGCATAACACTTCTCTCAATAAATAACTCATGTGTGGTAGGGTGGATTAGGTGATAGCATTTTACACCATCTGTATATCCCATAAAGATGCAAGGTTTGGATTATGGATCATAGCATTGTAATTGTTCTATCAGAATGTGTGCCAAGACATGAGAGCCAAAAAATCTGAAATGATAAATTGTTGGTTTTCATCCTTTCCATGCTTTAAAGGGAGTGATAACATTCAAGGATTTATGTAGAACTTTATTCTATATGTAACATTCACAATTGACTGTACTTTTTCCCAATATGATGGTGTGATGCCCTTAGAGTGAATCATACAATTGTCCATACCTTTTAAATATCTAAATTTTAGTTTTACAACACCATTTTGTTGAGGAGTAGATGTAACTATGTGCTATTAATTTATCCCCTGTGATATGAAAAATTGCTCATAATGGTTGTTGACATACTCACCCCCATTATCTATTTGAAGAACTTTGATGACTTTCCTTGATTTTTTTTTCCACAAGATCTTTGAAATATTGAAAAGATTCAAACACTTTTGATTTTTTCCTAAGGAAGTAAACCCATGTAAAATGTGAGAAATCATTAATAATGGTGAGAACATATCTATCCTTTGTAAAAGATGAATTATGAAAAGCCCCTAAAACATCACTATGAACAAGTTCTAAAAATTGTGTTGCCCTTCATGATTTACCTTTCCCAAATTTTGCTTCTAGATGCTTTCCAAGGGCACAACCTTCACAAAGCCGTTTAGAAAATTTAACCTTAGCTAATCCCTTGACCATATTCTATTGACATAGTTGCTCAAGATAGTGGTAGTTAAGATGGCGAAACTGCTCATGTCATAATTTACAAACTTCATTTCAATGAGTTAGTAGTGCTTTTAGAGAAATATATGTGGCAAAATTTGAGAAGGTATGTAATTTGGATTGGTGATCTAACTCCCCTATTGCTACCAAATTGTTACTTTGCAATTCTCTCATCTCAATTGAATTTGGAGAGAAGTGTACTCTCATGCCCTTCATTAAATGAGTTATTTAATACATTGAAAGGAGATTAGTTGATAGTGAAGGTACACTTAGAAAATTTAAAAATGTTTCTCCGTCAAGTTAAACAAACCTTCTCACTTTTACCAATGTTGGAGTTCCATCACTAATTATGTGACTGTGGACATACTTGATGGCTCTAAAGACATCTGAAAAAAAAAATATGAAGAACCCATATGGTCTGAAGCACTAAATTCTATAATCCATGATGGAGATAAAGATTTTATAGCAACTAAGGCTTTTCCCTTTGATTTATGTTTGTCCTTAGTATTTTATTGAGTTGATGAAGATGCATTGATAGAATCGAGTAGACCTATATTATTATTTTTGAGAATTTATTGTAGCGACTCAATTTCTTTCCTCATGCATTAATGTTCATCGTGTCTAATATTTTTACAAAAGGCACATTGTATTGTGGAAAAATGTATCCCTCTACATTTTCGCACTTGTTTGGGACCTTGTGAGCTAAATGGACTTAATTGTGCCTTATTAAGGGTGTTGTAGAGTGTTGAATTACACATTCACACTAATCTAGGGTTTTATTAATTAATTGGGCTTCTTTATTCCTTAATTGGCCTTATTTTGCATCCACAAGCCTTAATTAATGCATCTTTCTAAGGATAATCTTGGCACATATGTAATGACCAATCAAAAATTAATGTCTTTGGATTGTACGGCCCAGATTTAGTGATCTAGAACTCATACGCCACCTTGGATGCATGAGTCCCACTTAAGTTTTGGGGCCCTCATCTAGATTTCACATGAATCTAAGCATTTCTTAAAAGATGTGTCTCATAACCTAGCCTAATGAGACTCATACAAGAATTTTGGTGTATGAGTCCTGTATGGATTAAACCTAAATTAAATTCAAATTCTTGGCGGGATTTTATTCTCCTATATCTAATGTCAACTTGTAGTGTTGTAATTTTGAGGAATTTGGCATAAACAAGTATAATATTTACAAGGTTATTTCACTCATTTTCACCTAAGAATTTCATGAGAGCATTCAAGAGTCTACAAGAGAATTCAAGAGTTGATTACCAAGTGTTTTGAAGCATTATTCAAGTATCAAGCATCATGTCAAAGTCATGATGCATCATGTTTGTTTTTGAGCTAACATTTGTGATGTAGGGTTTTAGGATTCAAGCAAGAATTCAATTCAAGATCTACAACATTCAAGCAAGAGTCAAGATCCACATCCATTGGAGTCATTTCATATATGTTTGCAACATCTTATTCAAGGGTTTGGTGAGTTGCAATTGAAAGAAAATAAAATGGGTTAAGAGTGATTTTGTATGACTTAGGACCTAAAACACATCCACTTTCCAATCATTCCATTGAAGGGTAACCCTAAAGATCTCAATGCAAAGGAGAAAGAGATATTGCAATAGGGTTGTCCTAGAGGATGATTATGAACTAATGAGGGGTTCACCACTAATCTATGGCTTGGAAAAACAAATGCAATGCAAGATGTAATAATAAACTCTAATATGATGCAATGCTTCCTTAAATGACCTAGAAAAGTATGTAAAACAGAATAAGAAGCTGTAAGATGGATTGTGTGCACCTAGGAATCTAAAGATGACTGGAAGGAGGTCTGAAATGCTAGAAATATTGACTTTAATGATGAGTGGGAATCATACACCAAGTTAGGTGAATCAGTCCCAAATCTGGGTTTCTGTGCAGGAACAAGAATTTGGCAAATGGGTATCTAAATCTATAAAATTCTAAATTTTGACCTAAATTGGGACTCATTCACCAGACGTGGAGAATCAGTCTAGTTAGGTTTTTTTGAAACTTTAAGGTTTAAATTTTCTCTTCTTAGACTACTCAATCTACTTCTTTAGGTTTCTAGATCTGAATATCTATAAATCAACCTATATGTGTTTTGGAATATGTTCTCCAATGTAAGGTGACAAGTTTGACAAATTTCTCTGATCTTTCTTCTTAATATATCTTCAATCTAAACCTACAAATCACATACTAAAGAGAGGGGAAAATGTTGTTTTGTTAGTGGAAAAGGGTTTTCCTTTCATTCAAACCCCATTTTGGTAATCAAACCTTGAAATGAAATTAAATAGGAATGGAGAATGATGAATGAACAAAATATAATGTTGCAACTCACCAAACCCTAGTAATGAAGTGTTGCAAACATGTGTGAGATGGATCCAATGGATGTAGATCTTTACTCTTACTTGAATAGGATATATCTTGAATGAAATGCTAGCTTGAATCATAAAACCCTACATCACAATTGTTAGCTAAAAAAAACATGATGCATGAAGACTTTGACATGATGCTTGATGCTTGAAGAATGCTCTAACATTCTTGATAATATGCTCTTGAAGGCTCTTGAATTTTCTTGTAAACACTTGAATGCTCTTGTGAACTCAAACTTTCTATAGGGATGCTAATTGAACTTGTTAGGTGTAAAATGAGTGAAAGAAACTTGTATTTATACTTAATTATGCAAGAATTCCTGAAATTACAACACTACAAGTTGACCTCAGATTTTGGGCCATATGGGACTCATTCACCCTGGAGGTGGCGAATGAGTCCCATTAGGCATAATTTATGGGACCAAAAACCTAGGTGGGACTCATTCACCCAAGGTGGCGAATGAGTCCCAAATCACTAAATATGGGCCATACAACTTGAAAATACTTGAATTATGATTGGATATTGACTTGTGTCAGGATTATCCTAAAAAGTATGCATTAAATGAGGCTTGTGGATGATAAATAAGACTAATTATTAAATAAAACCCTAGTAAAAGAGTGTAAAAGTGTGTTACAACACTTTACAACACCTTAGATAAGCCATAATTAAGGTATGTTTTGATTAAAAAGAGGTTTATTAGGTTTAGTTAATTACTAAAACCTTAGGAAAGTGTGAAAGTGTGTTACAACACTTCACAAAAATTTAGCAAGGTACCATTTGAATTTATTAGTTCGTGCAAGGGCCCAAGACCTATTGTGAGTGTGTTAAACACATTACAACACTAAATCAAGGCCATGTTAGGGGGCACTTTTTTCTATCATTACATGTAGCCCCCACTTTAGTGAGAGGAGGAACTTGCTTCCAACTCACACTAAAGTAGACCAAATGCACCAATTCTAGTAAGATAGGATGACCATGATCAAGAGGGGTTCAAATGCACCAATGTTAGTAAGATAGGATGGCCATGATCAAGAGGGTTGCACAAGCCCCTGGAACCAAGGTCCTATGGAAAACCAACATAGGCACAAAAGAACACACATGAAAATGATATAAAGAGAAACAACAAGGCACAAGCATACAATGCCAAAGATAAAGAGAAAGAGAAAGAAAAACAAAACAAAAGTGGTTTACAATTTAAAAAGCTTTAACCATTTGTCCAACACGATGTGGATCAAATCTAGGTTGTTTGTCCAAGAAATTCATACTCACTCTAAGGCAATGTAACTTTAGGCTGTCCACTGGGTGAGAAATCCAAGAAGGTGAGACATATACACTCATGGCCGGTATATGCTCACACACACAAGTGGCTAAGGGAAATTCATGCCCTCGTTTGGCTTCCTGCGAAAACCATACCAAAGTTATACCTCTTGATAACTTTGATAAGGCACCATGAAAGAAATTATTTTTTGAGCTTCATGAGGAAAGCAAAGCTTCATATGCTTGGAACTCATGAACAAACAAGATGGCTCTACAAGCATGCAAGTTGTGTTATGCAAGGTGGCCATATAACCAAAAATGTAAATGAAAAATGTAAACATTCAAAGGAGTCTTGCTTAGTTCATGTGAGGTCTTTAACTTAGGGAACATTGTGCTTAATGTCTCCAAGAGAGGACCAATCAAATAATAGAAGTTTCACAACTTAGGGGATGCAATATGTTGCATCAAGCCACTAAGAGGAATGTAATATGCTAAGAGATATCACACTTTTGAAGGATATCACACCCAATGTCAACCACAAGGCGAAAAAAACATCATATAAAGTAAAAAGACTATACCATGAACCATGAAAAATAAAAATGCAAAAGAATAATGCCAATGTATGCCCCCACTTTAAAGAGATTGCTAAACAACATACTGTGGGCAATTTCTTTAAAGTAGAAAATGATAAATACAAATAATAAAGAAGACATGAGAGGTAACTTGGAAAACCCTATGCCAAGGGGTGATCCCACAATACTGGTTTACAATTTTTGGCCAAATAGAACACTAAACTAATTTTTCTAACTAAATCTTCACTTTCGGGCACCTATAGCGGCTAAACCGTGAAGAATTTGAAGATGATGCAAACTAGTGATTTGTGACATTTTTTCTGTAGATTCTAAATGTATTTTTTTCAAAAAATTTGGAATTAGATTGCACTTCTTTTTCCATCTCCTTCAAAAACTAGTTTTTTTCAGTAAACACCATTTTTAAGGAGTGACACTCACTGTATAACACATGAATTTTTTTCCATGAAGGATAAATTTCTATTTTTTTCAAATTCAGATTTGTAACTATGATATCTAGTGTTTCCAATTGGTTTCATAGTGTTTTATTGAATATTTTTTCCTTAATCAAGTTTTGATGCAATTCAGACATAGGCAGACTGTATAACACATAATTTTTTTTGTATGTATCAATTTTTTTTTTGTTGGATCAAGGACTTCAATATCTAGTGCACTCATATTTTTCAAATTTATTTTTTTGATAATATTCTATTTTTCCACATGTGCAGAACAAAGAGCTTGATATTTGGTGAAAAACCTACATTCATCAGAAATAAAAAATAAATATAATAATAAAATCAAATTTATTTAAAATTATACTTTTTGGGATGCTTATAATAAGGACTACATACTTACAAAAATAGAATTTTAAATGAACTCATTTGATCCCCCAAAAGGTAAATTAAAAGTGGTTTTTTATCAACATTTTGATAGGTGTAAAAGAGACTCCATTATAGGTATGGTTTAAAACTAGTGGGGTTCTATCCAAGGGGGTTTGATATATGGTAGTTTGATCAAACCCTCTTCAATTGGAATACTTTAAATGGAACTTTTTAAGGCTTAAATCATTTTATTTTCTAAAAATATGTGATTTCAGCAAAAAACATAATCTCCCAGAAATTGTAAACCAGCTTTGTGGGATCACCCCAAGTTACATATTTCCAAATGAAGCTACGTCATGTATAAGAGAAGGGAGGGGTTTCCCCAAAAATTAAAATCTAAACACATAAGGGATCTATGGATTTGGGGTCAGTATGTTCTTGCTATAATATTTTTAGAGAGCTTAGAATTGTGATCATTCCCCAAATACTCAAAATTGGAGGAATGACACAAAAGAGAGAAAACAAATAAAAACCTTTTGGGTCAACATGGAAGAGACATGAATGTCTCAACACCTTGCATCATCCCCAAAAGGAAAACACAAGACAAATGAAAAAGGTAAAGGTGAAAAGTAAAAGATTTACAACATAGAGAAAAATGAAAGGTACAAATAGAGGAATGTCACAAAGAGAAAGAGATACATCAAACAACACAGTACAGGGGGTCACATTACACACATGCAATCAATGAAAAGAAAAAGAAATAGAAATAATGCAAGAGACTAGTAAGGCACATGCAAGTCAACCTAAAACAAGTCATCTATGTTCTAATTGGGTGATCCCACAATAGTGGTTTACAATTTTTGGCCAAACTGGACACTGAAATATTTTTTTTTAACTAAATCTTCACTTTCGGGCACCTATAGCAGCTAAACCATGAGGAATTTGAAGACGATGCAAACTAGAGTTTCATGAAATTTTGTCTATAGATTCTGAATATTATTTTTTCAAAAAATTTGGAATTAGATTGCACTTCTTTTTCCATCTCCCTTGAAAACTAGTTTTTTTCATAAAACAACATTTTTAAAAAGTGACGCTCACTGTATAACTCATAACTTTTTTTCCATGAAGCATAAAATTCTAATTCTTTTAAATTTAGATTTACAACTTTGATATCTAGTGCTTCCACTTGGTTAGATAGTTTTTTATTGAATATTTTTTCTTTAATCAAGTTTTGAATTCAAACCGATTATAATTCAGACATAGTGCGACCAGTGTAACTTTTTCAATTTTTTTTTTCTTTGTTGGATCAAGGACTTCAATATCTGGTGCACTAATATTTTTAATTTTTTTTTTAATAATCTGCTATTTTTCCACGTGTAGAACAAAGAGCTTGATTTTGGGTGAAAAACCTACATTCACGAGAAATAAAAATAAATATAATAATCATTAAATTTATTTAAATTATACTTTTGGGAAGCTTATAAAGGACTACATACTTGAAAAAATTTTAAATGAATTCATTTGATCCCCCAAAAGGTAAATCAAAAGTGGTTTTTTATCAGCATTTTGATAGGTGTAAAGGAGACTCTGTTATAGGTATGGTTTAAAACTAGCGAGGTTCTATCCAAGGGGGTTTGATTTAAGGTAGTTTGATCAAGCCCTCTTCAATTGGAATTCTTTAAATGAAACTTTTCAAGGCTTAAATCATTATATTTTCTAAAAATATGTGATTTCAGCAAAAATCAATTCCTCCTAGAAATTGTAAACCACTATTGTGGCAGCACCCAATTGTATTAATTATATATCAAAGGAAGACAACTAGCCATAGGCACAATAGAAAGTGCCAAACTAGGACCATCACCAGGTTCAACACTCTTCTTAGGATAATTTTCATTTAAGATCATGAAAGAGGAAAATAATGTGTTTTATTCATAATGCACCTCTTCATCAATTTTAGCAACTTCCTCATCATCATCTAAGTTAATCACAATAGGAGGTCAAATGATAATGTCTAAGGAAGGGTTCAACTCTTTTCACAGTTGTTGTATTGGATTGTTTTGTTTCAGGGTGGGGGTAGAGTCATCATGCATTGCTTCATTAAAGTTTGGATTTTTATTTTCTTTGTTCATTTCTTCATGTAACTTGTGAGCAAGGGTACAACATCTACACCTATGCTCTCTAGCACCTTTGTTTCTTTTAGTTCTATTTTCAAGTTTCATTTTTGTAGGAACGGGTCAATCAACCATATGTTTCTTTTCTTCACCAAGGGGAGGAACATAAGGAACCACAGGAGGTTGTTTAACCAATTTATCTTTAACTTTGCAAACTTGTTTCATTCTAGGAGGTGTGACAAGATTGTTTTCATTATATCTTGGTAGATTTTGTAGGAAGTAGGTGAAGTTTTAGTCTTAGGTTGGTCTTGGTTGTTTGGAATTTATTTAGGCTCAATTATGGTTTTGTCAAGGATGGTAGGATCGGTCATGGGTTGAGACATGTTTCAGAGGGATAATTTTTCTATTTGCTTTTCCTTGAACTTTTGATAGTACATTAAAAATAATTATTCTCGTTGTTTTATAGGTTCTATAGGTTTGAGCCAAAAGAAATCTAAGGAAAATTTTCCATGGGAAGACAACATGCTAAAGCCACTATGATGGACAAAGAAAATTTCATTGTTAAAGGGAAAATCTAAGCATTTATGCACAACTGAAGGGACTACATTCATGGAGCGAAGCCATGGATAGCCTACCTTCACATGAAATTGGTCTGACTGTGGGATGATGGAGAATGAGATATCTAATATTTTCAGTCCTATTTGTAAAGGAAGAGTGATCAATCCCATTGTAGGGCAAGATAAACCATTATGTGTCTTGATCCATGCTTTCGGTTTATCATATATATATCTTGATAAAGCTCATGTAGAAGTAAGAATTCCTTGGTGATCACATTCTCTCCACAGATGGGATCTATTAATATCCCATTAGTGGGCTTGTCATAGATTCGTCTGGCTATGTAAAGAGGACCATCAGGTGCATGTTTAAGTATATCTTTAGAGGAGAAAGAAATATCAAGAGGATTTTTAGTTTGGCCCTTATGAGTAATGATGTCTATCACTCCTACCATATCATCCATATGATCATTATCTATAGGATCATGTTGAATAAAATCATTGTTATCATCATCTGTATCAACATTCATCACATCATTCTTTGTAGTTTCGCTCGCTTTGACAAATGAAATGTTATGGTTAGGTATAAGGTTGGTAAAAATTTGCAAATTTTGGTTAGGAGGGGTAATAGACTTATTTCCTTGATCATTAACACCTCCAACAGAAAGACAAATAGAATCAATGAGGTCTTGCACAAGATGTTTAAGATGCTTAAAATGTTTCATGTCATGTTTATTTTATCGATGATAATGGCAGTAAGAATTTGGTCTATAACTTGCAGGTAATGACTTATTAGGATTAGGCTGTTTAACAGGAGGCAAGGTAATAATCTTCTATTCTAGGAGTTGTGTTATTGCATTATGAAGGGTATCAATTAAGGGAGTGAATTGTATTTTTGGGTCCCCATAGCTGAAGGGTATTGTGGCTTTAACAACAACTACTTGTTTATTGACATTCTGAGTTGTTTGTTGAGGGAGATTGAATTGAAGGAAACATTTATTCTATTTTCTCAAAGTTTGGAAATTGTTTTGGTTTGTGGACTCAGATTTCTTAGTATGGCTGGAGGTGGATTTTGTATCTTGACTAATAACCAAATTTTGATAATTATGGAGGGCAGTACATAAGTGCATAAAGGAGGAAATTTCATCATGGTAAGCATGTCTTGTATCTTACTTTGCAAATTTTCTATGAACATCTTTTCAAGGTGAGGATAGGGGACCTTGACATCGATTTGGGAATAAAGTGATTGGTAGCATGAGATAAAGTCAATTATCGTTTCTTCTTCTTTTTGCTTGCATCTCATCAAATCGTCCAAGGTCATCTTAGGGGTCATATGCACTTGGAAATGGTTGAAAAATGCTTCAACAAGTTTATTAAAAGAACGAATTGAGTTATTTGGTAATGAAGAGAACCATTCCAAGGAAATATCTTTCAAGGACCTAGCGAAAAGCTTAGCCAAGAGTTTATCATCAAGGAGAAAGTCATTGCATAATGTGGTATAAGCATTAATATGGTCAGAAGGATCTACCTTTCTCCCATATTTATCGAATCTAGGCACCTCTACACCTTGTGGCATCGGTGCTCACAATATCTCCAAGGACAATGGGATAATTTTGATATAATATGTAGGTGGGCTGTTTTGATTTTGGTTGATGGTAGAAATTTGTTTTTGAAGGGATGAAATGGTTTGGAAGAATTGATTTATGAGAGGTTCATTGCTTGTGTTATGAGATAGAGGTACCTAAAAAAGGTGAAGGGGTGTATGTGTTCAAGGGAAAAGTGAATGGAATGCTTATAGGTGGTAAAGTGGTAGGAGATATGACATGCAATGCCACAAAGGTACTAGGGATGCTAACGGGAATACCCAAGGAAGGAATCACATTACTAGTTGGTTGCATTGATGTTGTGACTTGAGGGTTGGTATAGGTAGTAATTAAGGCCATTGTTGTGAGAGGAGGAATTTGAGTTCCTCCTTGACTTGTGACATTGCTTGTAGGTAAAGGAAAACCAATGTTTGAGGTGAGGTGTTTTCCGAAGATTTGAACTAGGTATTTCACAAGGTCAAGTCCATCTTCACTTTCAAGCATGCAGTTAATGTTATCAATAGTAGGGATGGTAGTAGTTGAAATGTTGTCATTTTTCACTTAATGTTGTAAGTTTGTTAAATATTCATGAATTTGAATTATTTTTTCTTGCGGAATATTATCAATCCTTGTTTCAACTTGTGTCATACTACTTGAAGGAAAGGAGTTGTTAAGGGTATGGTCCATACCTAGTGTACTAGTGTCAATACTAGGAGTGAAAGAGATAGACAACCTGAGATCCATGACGATTGTGCTATCGTGGGATGACATGAGTCTCAAACTTTGTCTCACCATAGTATTAGCAATAAGACACAAAATACTCATGCAAGGGGTACTTAATGCAAGATGAATGAAAATGTAATATAAGCTAAGAAAAATGAAATGATTATAACAAAATTTCTATAAACTAAAAAAAAAAGGTATCAACAACAAACAAAAGCTTAAAAACAATTTTTTGAATGACAAAAATGTAGTGTAGAATCTACACTGGGATTGATTCGCCCATAGGGGCATATGAGTCCTAGTGAGGTTGTTTTTCAAAATTTTCAAAAAAATTTAAATGATTTTTATGAGTTTTATGTTGTATGATCTATAACCTAAGTTTAAATGAATATTTTGTATAATTTTTAATGATATAAGATGTAAAAATGAAAGCTATATGAACTTTCACTAATGCAAAATCTGAAAACCCTAAAATGCCAATTAAATAATGCAAACCCTAATGCAATGTTAAAGCAAGATCTAGGATGATGATGCACTCCAAATCAGAATTATAATGTTCTAAATACAGGTTGATCAAAATGAAAGAAAATAAAATGGGTTAAGAGTGCTTTCATATGGTTTAGGACATAGAGCACACCCACTTTCCAATCATTTCATTGAAGGTTAACCCTAGAGATCTCAATGCAAAGGAGAAAAAGATATTGCAATAGAGTTGTCCTAGGGGATAATTATGAACTAATGAGGGGTTCACCACCAAGTTAGGGATTACAAAAGAAAATGCAATGAAAGATATAATACTAAACTCTAATATGATGCAATGCTTCTTTAAACATGACCTAGAAAAGTATGTAAAACATAATAACAAGCTGTAGGATGGAATGTGTGCACTTGGGAATCTAAATATGACTAGAAGGAAGGATGAAATGCTGGAAATCTTGACTTTAATGTAGAGTAGGACTCATATGCCAAGCTGGGTGAACCAGTCCCAGATCTAGGTTTTTGTGCAGGAATAAAAATTTGGCAAATGGGCATCCAAATCTATAAAAATCTAAAATTTGACCTAAACTAGGACTCATTCAACAAAAGTGGTGAATTAGTCCAGTTAGGGATTTTTGAAACTTCAAGATCTGAATCTGCTCTTCTCAATTTGCTTCTTCACAGTTTTGGATCCAAATCTCTATAAATCAACATGTAGGTGTTCTCCAATGTTCTGCAAACTAAGGTGACAATTTTGACAACTTTAGGCACTTTGAAAACTTTCTCCAATCTTTCTCCTCAATATATCTTGATTCTAAACCTGCAAATCACACACTAAAGAAAGGGGAAAATGTTGTTTTGTTAGTGGAAAGGGGTTTTCCTTGGTCAAACCCAGTTTTGGTAATCAAACCTTGAAATGAAATGGAATAGGAATGGAGAATGATGAATGAACAAAATATAAAGTTGCAACTTACCAAACCCTAGAAATGAAGTGTTGCAAACATGTGTGAGATGGCTCCAATGGGTGTAGATCTTGACTCTTGCTTGAATATGATAGATCTTGAATGAAATGCTAGCTTGAATCATAAAACCCTACATCACAATTTTTAGCTCAAAAACAAACATGATGCATGAATAATTTTACATGATGATTGATGCTTGAAGAATGCTCTAAAATGCTTGATAATCTACTCTTGAAGGCTCTTGAATGCTCAGATTGTAAACACTTGAATTATCTTGTGAACTCAAACTTGCTATAGGGATGCTAATTCAACTTGCTAGGTGTAAAATGAGTGAAAGAAACTTGTATTTATACTTAATTATGCAAGAATTCCTGAAATTACAACACTACAAGTTGACCTCAGATTTTGGGCTACATGGGACTCATTCACCCTTGAGGTGGTGAATGAGTCCCATTAGGCATAATTTATGGGACTCATTCAACTTGCTAGGTGTAAAATGAGCGATATAAACTTTATAATTATACTTAATTATGTGAGAATTCCCAAAATTACAACACTACAAGCCGACATCACATCTTAGAGGATAAAATCCCGCCAAAAATTTGAATTAATTTTGATTTTGGGTCACACAGGACTCATTCGCCCAAGGTGGTGAATGAGTCCCATTAGAAATAATTTATAGGACCAAATTTAAAAAATGCTTAGAAAGGTGTGAAACCAGGTTCGGGACCCAAAAACCTAGGTGGGACTCATTCACCCAAGGTGGTGAATGAGTCCCAAATCACTAAATCTAGGCCATACGATTTGAAAACACCTAAATTATGATTGGATAATTACTTTTCTTAGGTTTATCCTTGGAGAGATGAATTAAATGAGGCTTGTGGATGCAAAATAAGGCCAATTAAAGAATAAATAATCCTAATTAATAAATAAAACCCTAGAAAGTGTGAAAATGTGTTACAACACTTTACAATACCTTAGATAAGGCATGATTAAGGTACATTTTGATTAAAAAGAGGTTTATTAAGTTTAGTTAATTACTAAAACCTTAGGAAAGTGTGAAAGTGTGTTACAACACTTCACAACACTTTAGCGAGGTACCATTTAAATTCATTAGTTCACAAGGGTGCAAGACTTAATGTGAGTGTGTTAAACACATTACAACACTAAATCAAGGCCATGTTAGGGGGACCTTTTTTATCATTACAACAACATATAATTTCATTCATTCATCATTTCTTCTTCCTATTTCATTTCATTTGAAGGTTTGATTACCAAAATGGGGTTTGACCAAGGAAAATCCCTTTCCACTAACAAAATAACATTTTCCCCTCTCTTTATTGGACATGATTTGCAAATCTAGGTTGAAGATCCTCTAAGGAGCAAGATTGGAGAAAAGTTGTTAAGTGACCAAAGTTGTCAAAGTTGCCAGCTTGTTTACAAGACCATAAAATAACAGCTACAAAGTAGAATTGAATAGTTCAGATCCAAAAATTAGGTTAATAAGATAAAGAAGAGGTTGAAGAGTAAATTCAGATCTTGATCTTTTGAAAAAGCTAAGCAGGACTAATACACCACTTCTAGCATATGAGTCCTAGTATAGGGATTTTTCTAGTTTTTAGGTGTTTCAAACTTGTCTCTTCCAAATTTTATTCCCTACCCAAAAACCCAAATCTGGGACTAAATTGACCAGCCTAGCGTATGAGTTCTAGTGTGCATTAAAATCCATGTTTCCAATATTTCAAGTCTTCATTCAAGATGCTATATATTTCCAAGTGCACCTCTTTCACTTCTCAGTTTACTGTTCTATTTTATATTCATTTATAGGTCATTTATTGTTGTCTTACATATAATTAGGTTTCATAATGAGGTCTTGCATGTTACTTGTCTTGCCAAGCCCTTGCTTGGTGGTGAACCCTCTTTTAGTCTTTGATCATACCCTAAGAAAACCTTTAGTAGATCTCTTTCCTTCACTCCATCTTTGGATTGAGATCTCTAGGGTTTCCTTGAGTGAAACTAAGTGAAATAGGTCTAGGTCCTAACCCTAGTGTTCCATCTCCCAAAAGATTTGGAACCCACCTATTTCTTAGGCTTCATTTTGGTGAAACTACATTTAGAACACCTTATTTCTGATTTGGAGTACATCATAATCCTATATCTAGTTTGCATTAGCTTTGCATTAGGGTTTTTCATTAGTTAATTTACATCTAGGGTTTCTAAATCTTGCATTAGTGAAAGTGAATTTAGGTTGCATTTTTGCATCTTGCATCATTGAATTTCATCTAAAATCTACATTTGCACTTATCTTAGACATTATACAAAAAACAAACATAACATCCACATAGAATTTGTTGAAAATGGTGCAAAACCCCTAATCTAGGAATCATATGCCCCTTTGGGTGATTTAGTCCTAGTATATGTGGTTTTTCTTTATTTTTGGGTATTCTGTGGTGACTGTTATTCAATATTTAAATCCCTGAAAAAACCTTGATTGAGAATCATATGCCCCCTTTGGGTGATATAGTCTCTTTTTCATATTTTAAAATACATTTTCCAACATTGAAAAATCCATTTATGTGTTCTTGTTTTCTATTGTTAGTTATCTATTTCAGTTTGAAAAATTTATGTTAGATCCATTTCATTGCATCTAGCTTAATTTCATTTGAATCAGAATTAGAGAATAGCTTTTATCTTGTGTTCATTGCATTCATAGATTACCCCTTGCATGAGATTTTCATCTTTGTGTCTTATTTATAATAATATAGTGAGATGAAGTTCAAGACTCATGTCATCCCATGATAACAAAATCATCATGGACCTTGGGTTATCTAGCTCTTTCACTACTAGTGTTGATACTAGTTCACTAGGTATGGACTATACCTTTGACACTCCCTACCTTAAAGTAGTGTGACAAATGTTGAAAAAATGGTTGATAGTGTTCTACAACAAAATATAATCCAAATTCATGAAGACTTAGAAAACCTACAAAAACAAATAAGTACTGAAATAGTTTCAACCACCACTATCCTTGTCATAGATAACATACATTGCATGATTGAAAGTGAAGACAGAGTTGATCTTGTGTGTAACATAGTTCAGATTTTTGGGAAGTGTCTTACCTCAACCACTAGTAGTTATTTACCTTCAAACAATGTACAAAGTCAGGGAAGAACTCAAATTCCTCCTCCTACAACCATTGTATCTATTCCTGCCTACACCAACCCTCAAGTTACAACAATGATGCAACCTACTAGTAATGTCATTCCTACCTTGGGGTATTTCCACTAGTATTCCTACTACCTTTGTGGCATCACAAGTCATATCTCCTACCACTTTACCTCCCATAAGCATTCCACTCACTTGTCCCTCGAACACATATACACCTTTGAAAGGTGGAAAATTGTAGTTGCTTATGGTTTAGGACATAGAACAACAATCTTCTTCACTCTCATTCAAAGGAACCCTAAAGATCTCAATCCAAGGTAGGAGAAAGAGATCTTGCAATAAGGTGTCCTAGGGTATGATCAATGACTAAAGAGGGGTTCACCACCAAGCTAGGGCTTGGAAAGACTAATGAAATGCAAGACCTAATGTCTAAACCTAATGCAATGCAAAATTTCAATAAAAGACCTAGAAATGCATGCAAATCAGAACACAAATCTGAGAGATCAGAGGTGTGCACCTAGAAACTAGAAGGAGCTTGAATGAAAAATTGAAATACTAAAAAACATTGAAATTAATGTCTGTTGGGACTCATACGCCAGTCTAGGCGATTTAGTCCTAGACTAGGGTTTTTGGGCAGGAACATAAATCTGACAGAGGTAAGTTTGAAACACTTGAAATCTAAAAATTTAACTGAACTAGGACTCATACACCAAAAGTGGTGTATTAGTCCTGTTTGACTTTTTTGGAAAATCAAGACTTGAATCTGCTGTTCAATCTTTGCTTAATCTTCTCAACTTGATCTTTGAGTCTAAATTGCTAAAATCAGTACTGTAGAAGTCCTTTAATGATCTCCAAAAGAAGGTGACAACTTTGACAACTTTCTCCAAACTTACTCTTCAATATTTCCTCAACCTAGATCTACAAATCACACACTAAAGAGAGGTAAAAATGTTGTTTTGTTAGTGGAAAGTGGTTTTCCTGGTCAAACCCTATTTTGGTAATCAAACATTGTAATGAAATGAAGGAATGATGAATGAACAACATGCAATGTTACAACTCACCAAACATTAGCAATAAAGTGCTACAAACATGTATGAAATGGATCCAATGGATGTAGATCTTGATTCTTGCTTGAATGTTGTAGATCTTGAATTGAAAGCTTGCTTAAATCATGAAATCCTACATCACAATTGTTAGCTCAAAAGTAAACATGATGTATGATGACTTTGACATGATGCTTGATACTTGAATGATGCTCCAAAACACTTGATAATTAGCTCTTCAATAATTTTGAATGCTCTTGTAAACACTTGAATTATCTTATGAACTCAAATTTTCTATAAGGATGCTTATTCAAATTGCTAGGTAAAAATGAATGAAATAACCTTGTATTTATACTTGTTTATACCAAATTTCACAAAATTACAACATTACAAGCCAAAATAAGATATTTGATGATAAAATCCTACCAATAATTTGAATTATATTTGATTTTGGGCCACACGAAACTCATATGCTATAAGTGGCTTATGAGTCCCATTAGGCTTAACTATGGGACACATTTTAAAAAAATGCTTAGATTCATGTGAAATTAGGATCGGGGCCCCAAAACCTAGGTGGAACTTATATGCCCAAGGTGGCATATGAGTCCCAGATCAGTAAATCTGGGCCACACAACCTAAAAATACGTGAATTATGATTGGATGTTGGTTTATGTCAGGATTATTCTCAAAAAGATGCATTAATTAAGGCTTGTGAATGTAAAATAAGGCCAAATAAGGCATAAAGAAGCCCAATTATTAATGAAAGCCCTAGATTAGTGTGAAAGTGTGGTAAAACACTTTACAACACCTTAAACAAGGCACAATTACGTTCATTTAGCTTACAAGGGCCCAAGAACTAATGAAAATGCATTAGACACACTACAACACTAAATCAAGGCATCATTAAGCTTGATTTAACGAGGATCCAAACAATTGTGAAAATGTCATTGATGAGATTTTTCAACACTACACTTAGCCCCCACTTTAGTGAGAGGATGAACTTGCTTCAAACTCACACTAAAGTAGAACAACACACATCAAGAGGGGTCCCAATACACCAATGCTAGTAAGATAGGATGAAAATGATCAAGTGGGTTGTGCAAGCCCCTAGGATCAAGATCCTATGACAAATCAACATAGGTATAGAAGAACACACATGAGAAATGATATAATGAGTAATAAAAAGGCACAAGCATACACTACCAAAGAAAAAGAGAAAAGAAAAGAAAAACAAAGGAGGGGTGGATCAAGCTTCGATCGTTTGTCCATCATGATGTGGATAAGATCTAAGCTGTTTGTCTAAAAAATGCATTCTCACTCTAAAGAAATGGAACTCTAGGTTGTTCAATGGGAAAGTATCCCAAAGGTGAGACACATGTACACACGCAATCAGTATGCGCTCAGACACACACGTGAGTGGCTATGGGAAATTCATGCCTCAGTTCGACTTCCCGTCCAACTAGACCAAAGTTATACCTATTGATAACTTTGATAAGGTGCCATGCAACAATAAACTTTGAGCTTCCTGAGACAAGAAAATCTTTGTATGCTTGAAACTCATGAACAAACTAGATGGCTCCATAGGCATACAAATTGTGTTATGCAAGGTGGCTATATATCCGAAATTGCAAATGCAATATAGAGAATGTTCAAAGGAGTCTTGCTTAGTTCATGTAAGGTCTTAGCTTAGGGAACATCATTCCTAATGTATCTAAGAGGACCAATAAAAGAATATAAGATTCACAACTTAGGGGATGCAGTGTATTGCATCAAGCCACTAAGAAGTATGTAATATGCTAAGAGAGATCATGCTCCTAAAGGACATCACACCCAATGTCACCACAAAGTGAAAGAAACAATGCATGAAGTAAGAAGACTACACCATGAAACATGAAATGCAAAAGAATAATGAAAAATATATGCCCCCACTTTAAAGAAATTGGTAAACACCATGTTGTGAGCAATTACTTTAAAGTAGAAAATAGTAAATGCTATCAAGAAAGAGGATATGAGACCTTACGTGGAAAGCCCTATGCCAAGTCATATGTTTCGAAATAAAGCTATGTCATGAAAAGGGAAGAGAGGAATTGACCCAAAAATGAGTCTCCAAATACATGAGGGATCTATGGATTTGTGGTCAGTATGTTCTTGCTACAATATTTTTTATAGAGCTCAGAACTATTATCATTCCCCAAATACTCATAGAACATCAAACAAAACATCACAGGGGATCACGTTATTAACATGCAATCACATAAAAAATAAATAATACAAAGGACTAGTAAGACACATGTGAGTCAACCTATTAAAAGGTTTTCCACATCCCAATCGTGTGCATCATATACAAAAGGTGGAAAAATAGCCAAAGGGACAATAGCAAGTTCTGAAATAGGACCATCACCAAGTTCAACACTCTTCTTTGGAGAATTGTCGTGTAAGCTCATAGAAGAGGAAAACAATGTATTCAGTTCACTATGCACATCTTTGTCAATTTTAGCAATCTCATCATCATCATCTAAGATAATTGTTGGAATATGTGCCTCAATCCTTACTGTCATGGAACTCCTCAAGGGCAAAGTCGCTATGACATTGTTCATGTCTGGGCGACTAACTATTCTGAAGCTCTTGAAATGTTCATATCATTGTGATAGGGTTGATGTCTTGCCAAATGAAGTCTATCACTATGACTCTCTATGTTCGGCATGACCTTTTGGCAATCGGTAGAACTTTGGGCGACAGTTGATCTTATCGGGCTATCTCATGGGTGTCGGGGAGAGGTCCCAGCAAATGGTGAATGTCTCACTGATACCTTAAAGCAATCAGAAAGGTCACGAGGAGATGTCTCAACAATGAAGCTAGGTCACACTGATGGGAGTATTCTCGTGGTACCTTTGCAGTGACAAAAGACTTTGCTGAGAAGTCTTGGTGACTTGGATAAGTCAGGACGATAGTCGTCGGTGTAGCTCTCGGCGCTCGGCGAAACATCTTGGTGAAGTGAAATTTCTTGCCGACTTGGAAAGACATGGGTGTTCGGTATGTGGTCTCAGCAAAAGACATAAGCCTTGTCGACTGGTGAATGCAGTGCTCGGGGTGACTTAAGACCTCCATATAAGGTCTTGGCGAAGACGATAAGCCTCGCCGACTCGTCAATCCTCATTGATGTAACATGAAGGTTCAGTGAGAGGTCTTGGCAAAGATCGGTATGTCTTGCTGTGACTTGTATGCATTTGATATGAGTCTCGCCGATAAGGGAAACTCTTGTCGATAGGAACAAAATGGACATCAATGGTTTTGGTGTGACATGTGACACTCATTATGTTGTCTTTCCGACTATTGGAGACTTAACCCGATATCGATAGAGAAACTTTGTGGCATCGGGGAGACAATGTTAGTGTCTCACCGAGATGCCAACAAAGTTTGTATGCTGTTGACTGTGTGATCATCCTATGTGGCATCCTGCTGGACCAATCAGAGGAAGTAGTTTTTCAAACGGATGACGGTTGGTTTTTTGCATCAGTTGCAACACTGGAAAACCTGCATGCAAGGAAAAATCACCTGCTCGAAAGGAAATTGTCTATGATTGGCAATGGCGAATAAGGATGCACAGAAGGAAAATCAGAATGTGTTAAATAAAAGCAAAACGTTTCTGATTTGTAATGTGAAGTGAGTTCTATCGAGTTTGATGAGAGCATAGTCTATAACTATGAACAATGAGTAGAGTTACTATGACTAACATCAAATAGTTGTCTTTCTGATTGTATGTAATTTGTTATTACTGAAATACAAAGAGATTCAGCTTGGTGTGGTGGGTTTTTTCCCGAAAGGGTTTCCCATGTAAATCTGTTGTTCAGTTGTCTTTGTGTATTTGTTCTATTTCTCTTAATCTTTCATGTGTGACTTAATCAGTTTGTAATTTAAAAAAAATTAAAAGTCCTGCATTGCATTCTTCCTTGTGGATTTGACGTTAGGAAAGTGTTTCCGCACCTCTGCTTTCCTTACAAGAGGTATCAGAGCCTGGCCAGTTGTGTTGTCCTTGTGAGTGGGTTGGGTTTTTTGTCTCAATCCTTTTCAGTGGGAGTTTTGTAGTGTCTGATAATTTAATTACAAATTGAGATGGTGAGCACATCCGAAAGGATGGAAATAGAGAAATTCAATGGTAGCAATTTTGAGTTGTGGAAACTCAAAATGGAAGATATGTTAGTTGATCATGATGTTTGGAATACTGTGTCTAGAACAATGCCTCAAGGCATGAAGCAAGAGGATTGGGACCTAGAAGATAGAAAGTCTAAAGGGCTGATAAGGCTCTATTTGGAAAACTTTGTTCTTCTGAACGTGCATGAAGAAAAGACTGCATCTACTTGTGGAAAAGATTAGCATCTATTTATCAAGGCAAGTCCTTGGTGAACAAGTTGTTCTTGAGGAAGAAGCTATACTCTTTAAGAATGTAGGAAGGAGGGTCTGTTGCTGATCACTTAAATTCTTTCAACATGCTGATTGCTCAGTTGACATCTATTGGTGTAAAGATTGAAGATGAAGATCGGTGCATGTTGTTGCAACTATGTTCTTTGCCAGATTCTTGGGATCATTTGTTGATGGCCATAGGGAGTACAACATCCACATTCAAAATGGAAGATGTTGTTGCTTCTCTGTTATTAGAAGAAATGAGAAGAAAATATTTTGAGATGGAAAAGGAGGCTCTGGCTCTGAGAGGTAGACCAAAGGAGAAAGGCAAGAAGAAGGACAAGAAGTCCAGATCAAAATTAGAAGGGAGATCAAAGTCTCCTAGCAAGAAGTCCAAGGTGAAGTGATAGAATTGGGGGCAACCTCGTCATGTCCAAAAGGATTGCAAGGATTAGAAAAAGAAGAACTCTTCTGGAAATGATTCTTCTTAGAGTGATGTAGACGCCTTCATTACAGCTTTGGCTACACGGGCATCAGATGATGTCTGGCTGATTGATTCTGGAGCATCTTTCCACATGACATATCATAGAGATTGGTTCATGAAGTATGAAGAATACAGTGGTGGAAAGGTGTACTTGCAAAGTGATTCATCTTTGGAAATTATTGGTCGTGAAAGAGTCAGAATTCAATTCCCTGATGGAAGAGTGAAGGGAATCAATGATGTGATGCATATACCAAGTCTGGCTCGAAATCTACTTTCTGTAAGTAAGCTGAATGATATCAAAGTACATGTCACATTCTCTGGAAATGGTTGCAAGATGACTAGAGGCTCTATGGTGTTGGCTAGGGGTGCACGAATTGGTACCTTGTACAAGCTGGATGCACATGTTGTTCAATGCAATAGTGTCTCTGCAAAGTCACTAAAAGCTGCTCATGGAGAAAAGAAGGAAAACATTCCTGATGGAGTAAACACCATGGAGGTTAAAATTCTAGCAGAAAAGACTATGCTCTAGCATCATAGGCTTGGCCACATTGGTGAAAAAGGTTTAAAAACCTTGAAAAATAAAAACCTAGTAGAAGGGCTTGAAGATTGTAACCTTGAGTTCAAATTTTGTGAACATTGCATATATGGTAAACACCGTGTTTCATTTTATTCTAGTCCTCACAAATTTTTGGTTTGCTTGATTATATTCATTCTAATGTGTTTGGTCCGATGAATGTTCCTTCTCTGTCTAAATCAAGATACTATGTGTCGTTTATTGATGATTATTCAAGAAGAACATTTGTATATTTTCTGAAAAGTAAATCAGAAGTGTTCAGTCGGTTTAAGGAATTTAAAAACCTTGTTGAAAATCAGACTGATAGAAAAATAAAATGCTTGAGGACTGACAATGGCGGTGAGTTTTGTTCAGAAGAATTCGAAAGGTACTATAAGGATCATGGGATCAAAATACATAAGACTACACCTTACACTCCACAGCAAAATGGAGTTGTTGAAAGATTCAACAGGACAATAATGGAAAGAGCACGAAGTATGCTGAGCAGTGCTGACTTGGAGGAGAAGTTCTGGGCTGAAGCAGTCTCTACAACATGTTACTTGGTAAATAGTTCTTCTAACTCTGCTCTTGTTGAAAAGATGCCTTTGGAAGCATGGTCTGGAAAGAAGCCCTCTCTGAGACATATTTGTGTCTTTGGCTATGAGGCATATGCATATGTGCCATTCGAAAAGAGATCCAAGTTGGAAAACAAAGCTGTGAAGTGTATTTTTAATGGCTATAGCACTGGCATAAAAGGATACAAGCTTTGGAACCCTAAAACTGAGAAGGTTTTGTACAGCAGAAGTGTTATCTTTCATGAGCTGAAATCTTCTACACTAGATCTACAGTCAGAGAAGAAATCATAAAATGAAAAGGATGTAGCAAAAATTCCTTCGATACCAGATAAAGAGGAATTGAAAAATCAAATGTACCTGATACTGAGGAGAGCTCAAGTAGTTCTGAAAGTTCTGATGAAGATGAAGAACCACCTCAGCCTCAGCCTGTGAGGAGGTCAACTCATGAAAGAAAGCAACCTGATAGGTATGGGTTCTCTTTAATTGAGTCTACTTGTTCCTATGCTTTAATTTCTAGCACTGATGAACCTAGGACTGTGAAAGAGGCATTTAAAATGTCTGATTCAAACTCTTGGTTGGAAGCCATGAATGAAGAGATGGCATCATTAGATAAGAATGATACCTAGAGTTTGGTGCCATTGCCTAAAGGAAAAAATGTTGTGGGCTGCAAATGGGTTTTTTTAAAAATAAAAGGTCTGGATGGTAGTGTGGAAAAATATAAAGCAAGGTTAGTTGCGAAAGGTTATTCCCAAGTAGAGGGAATTGATTATGGAGAAATCTTTTCTCCTATAGCTAAGTTGACATCTATTAGATTTCTTTTGTCACTTGCAGCTGCGTATGACTTAGAAATTGAGCAGATGGATGTGAAGACAACATTTCTTCACAGTGATCTTGAAAAAGAAATTTATATGTCCTAGCCAGAGCATTTTGTGGAAAAAGGTAAAGAAAGACTGGTTTGCAAGTTAAAGAAATCTCTGTATGGTTTAAAAAGTCTCCTAGGATGTGGTACCAAAAATTTGACACTTTCGTTTTGTCATTAGGATTTGTAAGATCAAAATGTGACCACTGTGTATATTACAAAGCTAAAAGTGATCAAGTACTTATTATTGCACTCTATGTTGATGATATGTTGTTCATAGGCAATAGTAAGGTAATGATTTCTGATCTTAAGTCTCAGTTGTCTGCAAAGTTCGAAATGAAAGATTTTGGTGCAGCAGGGTATATTCTGGGAATGGAAATAACCAGAGACAGGAAGAATAGAAAAATTTGGCTCAGTCAGAGTAAGTATATCATGACTATTCTAGAAAGATTTTGTATGACTGAGTGCAAGCAACTAGTTGTTCCAGTTACACAGGGAATGAAGCTATCTGTTGAGGATTGTCCAAAATCTCCTACTGAGATGGAGGACATGACCAGTGTGCCTTATGCAAGTGCAGTTGGCAGCCTTATGTATGCAATGGTCTGTACAAGGCCATACATTGCCCAAGCAGTGGGAGTTCTTAGTCGGTTTATGGAAAATCTTGGAAGAACACATTGGGATGCTATGAAGAGAGTGTTTAGATATCTTAAGGGCACTTCAGACTTTGCTTTGTGTTACCATGGTAACTTGGTTGAATCACAGAGAACTCTCAGTATTCGAGGTTATGTGGACTCTGATTGGGCAGGGGACATTAACAGCAGAAGATCCACAAGTGGATATATTTTCACGATGAATGGTGGTGCAGTGAGTTGGATGAGCAAGTAGCAAGCTGTAGTCACTTTGTCCACAACAAATGCAGAATACATGGCAACAACACATGCCTATAAAGAAGCAATCTGGTTAAAATTTTTGTGTTCTAACATTGGTTTTGATGTAGGAAAGATTACTATTTACTGTGATAGCCAGAGTGCTATATGTTTGGCAAAGAATCCTACTTTCCATGCCAAGATGAAACATATAGATGTACAGTATCACTTTGTATGAGATATGGTGGAGGATGGGAAGGTCTCTTTGGAGAAATTGGATACTCTGGAGGATGTTGTAGATGTATTAACGAAGCTTGTGAGCACACACAAGTTCAGGTGGTGTGCCAGTTCGATGGGTCTCTTGTCCCATGAGTTTCAGTAGTTTTATTATGCTCTGGAGGTGTCAGTAAGATCTTCGTCAAGTGGGAGCTTGTTGGAATATGTGCCTCAATCCTTACTGACATGGAACTCCTGAAGGGAAAATTCACTGTGACATTGTTCATGTCTGGGCAAGTAACTGTTCTGAATCTCTTGAAATGTTCATATCGTTGTGACAGGGTTGATGTCTTGCCAAATGAAGTCTATCACTATGACTCTTTGTGTTCAACCTTTTGGCGATCAGTAGAACTCTGGGTGAAAGTTGATCTTATCGGGCTATCTCATGGGTGTCGGGTAGAGGTCCCAGTGAATGGTGAATGTCTCACCGATAGCTTAAAGCTATTGGGGTAACATAAAGGTCGCGGGGAGATGTCTCAACGATGAAGCTAGGCCACACCGATGGGAGTATTCTCATGGTGCCTTCGCAGTGACAAAAGACTTCGCTGAGAAGTCTTGGCGACTTGGATAAGTCACGCCGACAGTCGTCGGTGTAGCTCTCGGTACCCAGCGAAACATCTTGGCAAAGTCAAATGTCTTGCCAACTCAGCAAGACATGGGCGTTCAGTATGTGGTCTTGGCGAAAGTCAAGTCTTGCCAATTGGTGAATGTAGTGCTCGAGGTGACTTAAGACCTCGGTATAAGGTCTTGGCGAAGATGATAAGTCTCGCCGACTTGTCAATGCTCATCGATGTAACATGAAGGTTCGGTGAGAGGTCTTGGCGATGGAATGTCTGATCGAAATGACTTGTATGCATTCGATATGAGTCTCACCGATAAGGGAAACTCTTGCCAATAGGAAAAAAATGGACATCGATGGTTTTGGTGTGACATGTGACACTCATTATGTTGTCTTGCTAATTGTTGGAGACTTAAGCCAATATCGATAGAGAAACTTTGTGGCATCAGGGAGACACTATTTGTGTCTCACCGAGATGCCAACAAAGTTTGAACATCGTTGACCGTGTGATCATCCTATGTGGCATCCTGCTGGACCAATCAGAGGAAGCGGTTTTTCAAACGGATGACAGTTGGTTTTTTGCATTAGTTGCAATGCTGGAAAAACTGCATGTAAGGAAAAATCACTTGCTCGAAAGGAAACTATCTATGATTGGCAATGGCAGATAAGGATGCACAGAAGGAAAATAAAAATGTGTTAAATAAAAGTAGAACGTTTTTGATTTGTAATGTGAAGTGAGTTCTATCGAGTTTGATGAGAGCATAGTCTGTAACTATGAATAGTGAGTAGAGTTACTGTGACTAACATCAGAGAGTTGTCTTTCTGATTGTATGTAATTTGTTATTACTGAAATACAAAGAGATTCAGCTTGGTGTGGTGGGTTTTTTCCCAAAAGGGTTTCCCACGTAAATCTGTTGTTCAGTTGTCTTTGTGTATTTGTTCTATTTCTGTTAATCTTTCATGTGTGTCTTAATCAGTTTGTAATTTAAAAAAAATTAAAAGTCCTGCATTGCATTCTTCCCTATGGATTTGACATTAGGAAAGTGTTTCCACACCTCTGCTTTCCTTACAATAATCACAATAGGAGGTTGAATGATAATGTCCAAAGATGGGTTTACTTGTTATGGTTGCAATACAGGATCTCTTTGTTTCAAAAATGGGTGAGACTCATTGTGCACTACTTTGGTCAGGTTTAGATCTTGATTTTCTTTGTTTTTTTCTTCATTTATCTTTGAGATCAAGCACATGATGTCTATGCCTACACTATCTAGCATTTATATTTCTTTTAGTACGACTTTCAAGTTGTGTTTGTGTAGGAGCAGGTTGATCAACCATAAATTTATTTTCTTCCCTAAGGGGAGGAATGAAAGGAACCATGGAAGGTTGTTCAACCACTTTCTCTTTAACTTTGTAAAATTGTTTTATCCTAGGAGGCGTGACAGGATTGTTTTCGTTATCTCTTGGTATTTTGTAGGAGATAGGCAAAGGATCTATCTTAGGTTGGTCTTGGTTTTTTGGAATTTCTTTAGGTTCAATCATGGTTTTGTCAAGGATAGTAGGTTTGGACATGGACTGAGGCATGTTTCTAAGGTTTAGTTTTGCTATGCATTTTGCATTAGACTTTTGATAGGATTTGAAAAATAAGTCTTCTCAAGGTTTAATAGGTTCCATAGGCTTGGTACAAAAGAAATCTAATGAAAAGTTTCCACAGGAAGAAAAAGGGTTAGGGTATGTGTAGGAGCATCATGGAAAAAACAGGCCCTTAAGTGGCAAAAAATTTAGAAAAATCAGAGTTAGGAAACTTGACGTAAAAATTTGAATAAGTTATCTATATTATTTCAAAAATATGTAAGAATAGAATTTTTAGCAAATTGAATTTAGTTTCTAAACCACTAGGTTTATTTTAAAAAAAAATCTATTTGGTGAAAATTTGAAATTTCAATGTAGTACTTAAATTTCAGGGAAAAAAATAAGAAGTAGGTGTCTGTCTGACCACCCTAACCACAATAAAATGATAATATTTTTTTTATAATATTTTAGATATAAGTAGAGGAATCATGTATGGATGTGATGCATATTTTTTTGTAATTTTTTTCCAAGTAAATAATTAATTATGTATTTTTTATTACAAATTTAAAAAATATAAAAACTTCTATGTCTTACCGCCTTAACTTGGTCAAAGCTTCATGAAATTCATTTTTTTAATCCTATAGTATGGAAAGCATAGAAAGTGATGCATGTTTCAGATTCAAACAATGTGATAGTGTTTAAAAGCTATAGATGTTTTTCAATCAACCTATCAATTAGGACTTTAGTCGTAATTCAAATAGAAAATGAATAATATTATTTATTAAATTTAAATTAAAGCATAATTTATATTGGTGGAAAGTTGAGAATATCCTTTAAAAACCCTTTTTGTTTCATCAATTTTGGGTAAATACAAAGTCATTAGCCACATACCCTACACATACCCATCATATTGCCACTTTTTGTCCCATCATGATCCTGCACATACTCGTTAAAGCCACTATGATGCACTATAAAGATTTCATTGTGAAAGGGAAACTTTAGGTATTTATGCATAGCTGAAGGGATGACATTCATGGAGCAAGCCATGGATAGCCTAGTTTTACACAAAATTGGTCCGAATGCAGGAATTGGAGAATGAGACATCTAATGTTTTTGGTCCTATTTGTAAAGGAAGGGTGATCGATCCCATTGTAGTGCAAGCAAAAGGTCACTATGCTTTTCGATCCATGCTTTTGGTTTATCATATATTTCTTGATAGAGCTCTGTAGTAATAGAAAAATTATCCCTTTTCCTTGGTTGATTTGGGAATAATTAATGATAAATTAGACTTGATATTGCCTTGATCTAGTGTTGTGATGAGTTAAACACATCCACATTAGGTTTTGGGCCCTTTTAAAGCTAAATAAACCTATTTTTTTCCCTTAATTTAGTGTTGTGACTTGTATTTATTTACACCTTCAAATTAAATTTAGGTGGCTTGTAAACTAAGAATCTAGTGTTGTAATGTGTTCTACACATTCACATGGGATTTAGGGCCCATTTTAGCTAAATAGACCTATTTTTTCCTTATTTAGTGTTGTAAAGTGTATTTATTCACACTTTATCATTGGATTTTTGTCCCTATTGCATTTATGACCTTTATATAATCATTAATAGGCCCCTATGACCCCATATTGTGTATCCCAAGGCATATTTTAATAAAAAACTTGAAAACTTCAACAAATATGCTTAATTTGCACCCTCCACGACACTTTAGGACTCAGAATAAGCCCTGTGGGATCCATTCATCACTTTGGGAAAATGAGTTCCATTTAGGTGGGACCCATTCGCCCAACTTGGTGAATGAGTCTTATTTGGCCTATTTTCAAAGTTTGAGCAAGAAAAATTGGGTTTTAAGGTCAAATTTTATGTATGTTAGCCTTTGCGATCAAATAAATGGTCATTTGAGTGCATTACCTAATAAACAAGCTCCCAAATCATTACTTCATCAAGCATTCATGTTATCAAGTCAAGCGTTCAAGAATTAAGAATTCCATGACTTCACAAGATCATCTAGAGAGCATTCAAGATCATTTCTAAGGCATGAACAAGAGGAGAATTATTGATCAATTCTTGTAGCAATTCAAGATCCATCATCATGTCAAATATTATCAAGCATCAAGCATGTTATTTACCTAGTGTTGTGATGTAGCATTGAAGATCCAAGATCAAGCATTGTTCTACACCTATTGTCAAGATCAAGATCTACATCCTTCATGTCCATTTCATGTTGAGTTGTAGATTTACAAGACATCATTTACAAGGAATCATTCAAGGTATCATTGTTCATGTTTCATATCCTATGCCTCATGCTTCATGTCCTTGTTTCATTGTTTCATCATTTGGTTTAATTACCTAAAAGGGGCTTGACCAAGGCAAACCGCTATTCATCAACAATCAATAAGTTTTCTCTTCTTTACATGTGTGATTGTATATCTAGGTTTCTTGGAGCTAAAGAAATAATTAAAGATTAGGTTACAAGCTTGTTAGAGTTGTCTCCCCATTTTCAATGTCATAATCTTCACTAAAAGGTCATCTATAGCCCCAAAATCAGAGTTTCAGATTCAGAAACCTGGAGAAGCAGATTGAGCAGATAGTGAAGACCAAATTTAGACCTTGAAGACCAAATTTAGACCTTGAAGTTCTAGAAAATCCAAACTAGACTCAGTCACCACAAGTGGTGAATGGGTCCCATTGTAGGTTTTTTTCCATTTTTTTTGCAAATTAGGATACCCTTTTGTCTGAAACCTACTCCTATGGAAAAATCCAAAACTGGGACTGATTCATCCAGAATGGTGAATGAGTGCCACTAGGTCAAAAAGTTAAAATTTATAGCATTTCAGAGCTCCTTTCAATTATCTTCAGATTTTCATGTGGACACATTTCATTTCACATCTTGTAATTCTATTTTATATGCATTTTTAAGTCATTTAGTTCAAGTTTGCATCATATTAGTGTTTTACATTTCATTGTCTTTCCAAGTCAAAAATTTTTGGTGAACCCCTCATTAATCTCTAAACATACCCTAAGATACCTTATTGTCAGATCTCTCCCTATATTCTTCATTGGATTGAGATCTCTAAGGTGTCCTTGAGTGTAGCAAGCGTGAAATAGGAATCCTATCCTTGTCTCCAAGGTGGGGAGTACTATTTCCGAGATTACATTTTGATGAACCTACATTTAGAATACCTTTTCTGATTTGGACTCCACCATCATCCTAGATCTAGCTTGCATTGACTTTGTATTAGGGTTTTCATTAGTTATTTGGCATCTAATATTTCTAAATTTTGCATTAGTGAAAGTGCATATAGGTTGCATTTTTGCATCTCAAATCATCTCAAATCATTTAAAACCTGCATTTGCAATTAGGATTCAAATCATACAACATAAAAAACATAAAAATCACTTTAAAATATTTGAAAATTTTGAGAAAAATACCCATTGGGGCTCAATCGCCACCCTGGGTGAATCAGTCCCTGTGCACATCTAAAACTACCTTCTACAACATTAAAAACCTTGTTTTTGGACTTCTATTTGTTGCAATTAACTATCTATTTTAGCTGGTTGAGTTTTTGTTACATGTATTTCATTAGATCTAGCTTAATTTGATCCACTTCATTCATTTCTCAATTCAAAAAATGAATTTACAACATTTCATCTTTTAGTTTTTTGCATAGTGTAATCAACAAATTACCTTGTTTCAAATCTAAAAATTGCATTTAAACATTTCACTTCAGGTAATTGCATTGCACTTTCTTTACTTTTCCATGATAGCATGTTTTCTTTAAAGAGATGTGTGTTTGATATTGTTAAAAATGGATTGCATAAGTACAACATCCCCTCTTATGAGTTCAATTTAGAGTACAACAATGAGATCATTAAGAAACATGTTAGTCATTCTCCAACTATCTTTCATATTTATGAAAGCATCTTAGAGAAAGTGGATCAAACCATTGATACAATCCTTAATATTACATTGTCTATTGGTGAAGATGGCATGATACAAGAAGATACGAGCATAGACAATCATGAAAACCATAATTGTTCTTCTCCTGATGCATCTCCTACTAGAGACAAAGGTATCTTGGTGAAATAAGACACAATCATTGTGGATCATGAAAGTATTGATTGTCTCTCTCCTCCTACCTCTTGGAAATATAGTATGACACAAGAATATGAGATCATTGACACCACTTTGCTTATCCCACATTCATCTCTCAACACCTCCCCTAATTGTAAGAAGGCTTTACTAAACAATCATGAGAATCACATTTGTCAGGACATGTGGATTGAAAGTGATAAAATTATCTCTCTCCTTTCTAATGTCCCTAACATTTGGAAAGACCTATTTGAACAAAATCATTGAATCATTCATAAGCATGAAAATCATAGTAGTACTTGTCTTGATGACTCCCCTATTAGTGATGAAATTACTTTACAAAATATAACAACGGAGAGTGATGAACCCTTTGTTTGTCTCTCTCCTAAAAGCTCTCCTACTAGGATGAAAGTTATGGCATAAGGGAATGAGACACTAGAAAGCAAGAATGAAATCATGGGAAATCAAGACTATCACATTTATCCTTCTCCTGATATCTCTCCTAGTTGTGAAGAAGATATTTCAGTGTTTGAAGATCACAAGAATCCTATTTTCCTCTCTCCCCCTAGAGAAAACATTATTGAACAAGAGAATTCCATTGATTATTCCCCTACTAGTGATGAAGTCATTTTAGAAGAGCCAACCTCTGAATTTCATGAACATCTAGTTTGTCGTTCTTCTAAAAACTCTCCTCCTAAGGAGTATATCATGGCACAAGAAAAGGATAACATTGACAATAGTGATATAGTTTTCTTAGATGACGATGATGAAGTAACATTAGACTCTCCTTCACTAAGGGCAGTTAATATTATTCAACCTCAACTCATCCTTTACCGACTTTCACACAAACCTCAAACTCAAAACAAACCTAAACTCATTGTTTACCCAACTAAGAATAATGTTTTGTAGTAGTCGATTCATAATACCATTGCTCATACATATAACCAGGTCCCCCTCATTTTCCTTCACAAAGTGGAAAGGAGTTTGATCTTGTGGAACAACTAAAGAATACTCCTGCTAAGATATCATTATGGTACCTTATTCAAACATCCCCTCATTATCACAACATGATTCAAAGTTCTTTACAAAAAGTTCCTACCCCTCCTAATGTGCAATTAAACGATGTGGCAGCCCAAATTCAAGCCATAACTTTGAACAACGTAGACATTATTTTTCATCAACATGAGCTCCCCCCTTTAGAAATGAGAAAGAAAAGTGATTCCTTCATGATAATAGCCAAATTCAATAGAACAGGAATAAAAAGGACCCTTGTTTATAATGGCTCATCCCTTAATGTGTGTAGTGTGAAAATTTTAGATAGATTGTACATGCAAAAATCAAAAATCAAACCTGACTTCTTATCGATTCAAGGATTTTACAATGTAGGAAAGCAACCGCTTGATATGATTACTTTACCTATTATAGTTAGAAAGGCTACCTTATAAACCTAAATTCATGTTATGCTTCATGACATTTCATACAATTTTCTTTTAGGAAGAACATGGATTCATGAGATGCATGTGGTGCCTTCGACCCTTTATCATATCATGAAATATGTCTATAACAACAAGGTATACCAAGTTGAAATAGACCTCGAGCCTGAAAGTTGCTTACAAGTTGAAAAAGGAAGGACAAATCCTCTAAACATGTACTAATTCCAACTTTGAACATAGAACCTATGAATGAAGAGAAACAAGAGATGGAAAAAGTGTCAAAACTATTAGAAGATGATTGGGCTACCTTAGATTTCACATCATTCATGGGTGAATATGAGATCATAAACAAAGATCCTGAAAGAAGGAAAAGAAAAAATGGTAATTTCAACAAAAAATTCAAAAGACCCCTCGAAAGCATCCACCTCAATCAATTTAGAAGAAGAAACAAATTACACAACAAACTTTGATGAACTTAATTATGAGCAACCACCTAATCCAAAAGAAATGAAAATGCTTTATGGAAAAGGTTATGAACTTATGAAACAACTTGGATATAGTGGAGAAGGATGTGGTGCTAGAGAACAAGGTATTTTTGTCCCTATAGAGACTCACACACAAGAAAAGACTAGTGGTCTTGGTTATTTCCCCTCGAAACAAACAAAAAAACATTCACTTAATATCAACACTATTACAAAAGTTTCCTCTAAGCCAGATTTAACATTCGTGCATCCTGAACTAATAGACACTAGTGGTCTTGATTGTTACCCTTTGAAAGAAATGAAAGAAACAAAGAAATATTTGCTTTACATCAATTTCATCTCATAAAACAATAATTATTTGAATTTGTTAGACTTTACACCCTGTTGTAAAGGAGAGAACAAAATCTCGCTATCTAGAGAGTCTTGCGTAAGTATGACATCTTATACTAAGAAAGAGATATATTTGTCGCATAATAAAGTGACATTGATTTCTACTTGGATCAAGAGAGTATCTTGTTGAGACTCCTCCAAATTGTTTGATATCCCTCCCTTCAAGAACGTGAAAGAAATTTTACTACAAGAATTCATTTTATGCATGTCATAGAGTTCATGGTCATTCTACTAATTAATGTAAGGATTTGAGTAAAAGAATTCAACATCTTAAGGATTATGGTGCTCTTCCTTGTGTTGAAACACTTAATTCCTCTAATTGATATTGATTTTCACTCTAGCATGTTTCCCATCAATCACCTCAACTCATCCTTGTCCTATGCAAAGTGGGGGCAAGGGGTTAGGTAGCTTTTTCCTCGTATGTCACTTGTTATTGTCTCCTTTGGCTATTTGGCCAACTTTCATGTACATATAAGAGCAATTTTGGGATATGGACAACATGCCTTAAGTTTGCTCTCATGTGACATACTTATTCATTATGTAGTTCGATTAAGAAACATATGACCCGACATATGACTTTCTGAATAAGATCTCATGTCTTATTATACTTTAAAGTGATTGCTCATAGTAAAGGTGTTAGCAACAACTTTAAAGTCAGGGCATACATCAACACTCATGTTTCATTGTGTGATTTCATTTCCTCTTGTGATGCATCCTTTTCTTGGTGGTATCATTGGGTTTGATTTCCTTCAAGAGCGTGATATTTCTTTGAATTGTCCTTGTCAGCCTCCTACAATGATCTCATAACTGGGCTTTTACGGCCATGATTCAGACACTAGACATCTAACCTGAATAGCTATTCAATCATCATGGAGGTGCATTTAACTTGTGAACGCAAGGATGTAGACTTGAAATGGGTCAACACTGTATGTGCACTAGGAATTCTTAAGTAGCCATCTCTAATCTATAGCTAAGGAACAAACAATACTGAAAGTAAATTGCAGGAAAGAAATAAAGCAAATGCTAAACATTAACCAACAACTAAGCTAAACTGAAATGCATAACAAGAATAAAGATCTGGGAAAACACACAGGAAACTACTCTCTCTTCTTTGGCTGTAGAAACAGACACATAATGGACTTCTAGTGGTTGTAGGAACAGTCGATGCTAGATTTCGAATTAAGTACAGAACATGAAATAAAAACTAAGATAATTACTCTAAAGAAAGGATTACTCACCAAGTGGGCTCGCTTGGATGAGTATCCACTAAAACTAATACAAACTCATACTCAAATTCAGACTATCATCTCATTCATTGAAAATTATGTAAATAGAGTAATCAACATGGTTGTATTGAAAATTAGAGTATGCTCAAATTATCAATGTAATTTTTCAACAACAATCAAGAACTAAGAACTTCTCTAAGAAGAAGATTCAAATCCTTATTTATTCTACCAGCTCAACAGGTTGGTCGATCCCATTAACTGGGAGGATGCCATTTAGGGAAAGTAAGGAAAAGAGTGGTAGAGTGGTTACATATGCAAGGAATCCAGTTAGACATGCACACCCAAATGTGGAATCAACATTGCAATAACGCCCATGATTGGTCAATGCCATAAATACAAGGAAATTATAATTGACTTCCGTGGGGAATTTGCTTCCGCCATCCTTCAGTTGTCTCCTTTGAATGATTCCCCTGCATGATCATCTGTCAGTTTCATTTCCCAACTGAGCATTCACAAATTATGTCCTGCATAGCAATGTCAGTATGCATAATAATTGCACATCTAAAATCACCTTAGAGAACATCCATCAATCACACACAAAATTAACATAGATAATCTACATAATATGTTAATGTCATTAAAACATCACAAGGATAGGATAAACCCAATGTCAATGGTTTGAGGGAAACATTATAAAAAATATTAACATTTGACGACTAAATTTCATGACAATGCTAGCAAATGAACTATAAATTCTACCCAAGATTTAACCAAAAACTAGGGTTATCATCCCCGCCACCCTAATGTCTTGTTGGTCCTCCAGTAGTGGAAGGGATGTTCTTTTGTTTGGTTAAGGCTCTGAAGTTTGCAATTGCAAGTTGACCAACATTTGTTACTACAGTACGTGAATCTGGATCCTAATAAAATCCTCCCAATCTGTCAAACCTGTTCCACCTTTCTGCTAAATTTTTACTGCCAGAGTCAACTGAATTTCCTTCTTTGTCTCTGCTTTTTACCATTTATTGCTTATACTTAAGATTATGATAAGGAAATTAAGGTGAGGAAAGGGGTGATAAATGAGAGTGATAATGGAAAGAATTGGTGGCTCAATTAACAATACTTCACACATGCAAGCTATATTTTCAAATCAACTTGTTTAAATTTCCTAATGTAGTCAGATTATGATTTGACGTATGAGTAGTTTATTTGCATTTTTATTCCTCCCCAACCTAATTTTGGACATGTGTCAACACATGTGGGAATGGAGTGGTGGCTTGATAGGAAATAATGACATATTATACAATCACTTATAATAATGTGTGATGATTAAGTAAATGCGCTTAAAAGGTAATTAAAAGATGAGAATTACCACGTACATACCTGAGCGTGCGAAGGATGCATTACAAAGATCGTGGAGAGAAAGTATCTATTTATCTTTTTGAAATGATTGAGCAATTAATTAAAAGTGAAGCAAAGTGGAGTAAGGTGAAATGAAACTATGGAAGAGAGAGAAAGGTGGTACGAATGAATGGATGGGCGGATGGGTGAAGAAATGAATTTCCACTAAGGCAAAAATCTTTATTATGGAAATTGCGTACCTTAATTTAGCGAAAAGGTGGGACATTAGGTCCACCAATTTTGGCTACAGGAAGCTCATGTATTGAATGTGGGTGAATTGTTGCAGGGGCCCTTCCTTGGAGGCTAGCTCAAGTAACTTGATTCTGTCAGGGTCAATGATGGTGGGAAAAATAAATCCATTAGGAAAGACCTTAGAAATATCATACAGTCCTAACCACCTTGTCCACAACTTTCTTGTATTGTCTTGATGCTTTAGGTCATATAATAATACCCAGTCACTTGGCTGAAACTCATTTTCCCAATCATGCCATCTCATCCTCTGATTTCGCACTACTTTGGTGTGGTGCAAAGCTACCCTTCTCATTTCATCCAAAGAATTTGGATGCATGAAAAAAATAGGAACATGGGTCAAGGCTGCCTTAGAAAATGCTTTATAACAGTCTTCTATCCATTGGACTTCAATATCTCTTGTTAGGTGAGTGTACAATGGCAAGGGAAAATGGTATTTCTTAGTGGCAGTTTTAAGTTTTTTGTAATCAACACAAACTTGCCACTTCCCTCCCTTCTTTGGAATGATCACTAATAAATACATCCACTGGATGTCTGAAATAAGATGGATAGATCCAACAGCTATCAATTTTTGTAGCTCTATTTTAATAGTTTCTCTTAATGCAGGGTTGATTGTTTGTTGAGGCTGCCCTACTAGTTGACAATCTGCTATGATGTAGATCCATTGAATGCAGAACTTAGGATCCAATCCCTTCATTTCATCATAGTCCCATGCAAATGCATGCTGATGAGACTTTTGCAATTGTTTTGAGTCCATATGGCAGCATGGTATGGAATATGCCTATTGTTGCAGGAAGTTTCCTTGTAGACAGAGTGGCTACAGGAAGAGTGACTGCAAGAAGATCGGGGGGAAGCATTCAGATAGAAGTAGAAGATGATTTATGTCCCTCTTCATAATGGTTTTGGGTTATACTAGATAACACTTCTTCTTCATCTTGAAACTGTAAGAAAGGACTTGTACCTAGCATCATGAGTTGCACCACCAAGTTCACTTCCTTGACTTCCTCATTGACATGTGGCCATAGAGAGAAAATCATGAGGTCTGCTAGATGCTTCCAAGAGTCTAGAAGGTCTATATAATTAGGATCCATCGTAGAACTATTAACAAGCTATAGGAAAATAGGAGTAGACCTCATACATGCAACATTTAGCTGCTGCAGGATGTGCTTAGTCATTGCATTGATTGTTGCCCCTGAATCACTCAGGGAATTCTTTACTTGAATCTCATGGATAGCAACTGCTACTACATGATTATCTAGATCACTGTACTTGGGAATGGCCACTTTTTCAAGCATGATGTTAGCGAGTTGTCTCATCACATGGATTGAAGTCAAGTATTTCTTCTTTTTTCCTAACTTCTTGAGATAAGCTTCCTTGATAGCTTTTCCATATATAGGAACATCTTTTATGGCCTAAAATAGGGATATCTAAACACATATATGCTTTAGCTGATCCTTGATGTCAAAATTTTTATCTTCCTTGTCTTCCTTATACTTGGCAACTTCCAATTCCTGAGGGAATGGTGGCTCTTGTTTAGAATGTTTAGGTACTGTTGGCTGAATAGGATCATTCAGAGGTTCTTGTTCCTTTTCCATAGGTAGCTCAATGATGATGGATGTGGAAAGAATTGATATTGTAGTTCTTGAACACAAGTGAATATCACTTACACTCACAAAATATGCAAGGAATTGATTTGAATCAGCAAAGTACATTGATTGCGACTGTGGTGTGTTATTTAGGTAGTGTGTAGGCTGAGCTGGTAGCTAAGTAAGTTTGTGTGCATTATTAGGTGGAGGCATTATGGTAGGCTATTGGGGTTGAGAATATGGATGCATGGAACTGACTGCCTCATTTGACCCAGAAAAAGGTAATGGACCTAGTAACATACCTTGTTTTGGAACCCAGGGCTTCCTTTATGCATCAAAGTGGACTTGATCTTCCTTAATTTGAATTCATTTGATCTCAGGTGGAATCTTATTGTAGGTGTTAATTACCATCTTGCATCTGTAGTCCTTCTTTTGTCTATAATAAGGGCAGTATTTTTCCAATGTTGCTATTGGATCCTTATGTTTGTCTTTGGCTTGAAGTGTACCCAGCTGAGTAGCTAAATTGTTTGTAACATCCTACTTGAAGTCTGTCAACAAATCAGTGATCTCCATCCTTGGAACTCCACCGGTAGAAGATTGGTAAGCTCTCTCTTCTTTTGAAGCTGCTCTGGAATAGTTCTGACATATTTCCTTGATATCTTCCCAAGAGACTTGAGTGATATCTCCTCCTGCCATTAGGTCCAAAGCATCAGTTTAACTCTTGTTGATTCCTAACAAGAAAAGAAACTTCTGAGATTCTTCATTGGGTGTATGGTGTGGAGATTCTTGCATGCAGGACATAAACCTTGAAATTTAATCTTCCAAGTTCTCATCTTCCTTTTGTTGCATCCTAAAGGCATCACTTCCTTTTGTATCACTGTCCCAACAATATTCCTTGTGTTTTCCAAATAACTTTGTCTTCATGTCTTCCCAAGTTTCCATGGTATTTCTACCTAGACTCATAGATCATCCTAGTGCAGCTTATTTTCAAGTGGTAGGAAATAGCTCAAGCCCAGGAGCATCAGTGGTGTAGTCATAATCCTAGCAGAGTAGGTCATATTCAAACAAGAAGGTATCACCCATGTTTTCTTGATAGATTCTCAAGGCAAAGGGCTATCAATCTGATTTTGATCTTTAGTGGAAGCTTCAGAACTAGTTAGTTCAGGATTGCATCAACAAAAAGGGAAATGGTTCTTCTTCTTCTTTGTTTCTGGGAAGATTTGGAATCTCAACTAGTTATGGTATCAACTCAGCATCAACTATCTCACACAAAGAATGAGAAAAAGAATAATAGATCATTACTCATCTAAACAAGGGGTATTCTAAGAACAAATAAGAAGAAATTCTATAACAAATAAATTATCAATGACCCCGAAGAACCTCCTAGCTTGACACCATCCTCGAAAATGATGCCAAAAATGTCGGCCACCTACAATGATCTCATAACTGGGCTTTTACGACCATGATTCAAAGATTAGACATCTAACATGAATAACTATTCGATCATCGTGGAGGTTCATTTAACTTGTGAACCCAAGGATGTAGACTTGAAATGGGTTAGCACTATATGTGCGCTAGGAATTCTTAAGTAGCCATCTCTAATCTACAACTAAGGAACACACAGTACTGAAAGTAAATTGTAGGAAGGAAATAAAGAAAATGCTAAACATTAACCAACAACTAAGCTAAACTAAAATAAATAACAAGAATAAAGATCTAGATAGGAAACTACTCTCTCTGCTTTCGCTATAGGAACAGATACAGAATGGACTTCTAGTGGCTGCAGGAAAAGTCAATGCTTGATTTCGAACTAAGTACAAAACAAGAAATAATGACTAAGATAATTACTCTAAAGAAAGGATTACTCACCAAGTGGGCCCCCTTGGGTGAGTATCCACTAAAACTAATACAAATTCAAATACTCAAATTTAGACTATCATCTCATTCATTGAAAATTATGTAAATAGAGTAATCAACATGGTTGTATTGAAAAGTAGAGTATGCTCAAATTATCAATGTCATTTTTCAACAACAATCAAGAACTAAGAACTTATCTAAGAAGAAGATTGAAATCCTTATTTATTCTACTAGGTAGACAGGGTGATTGACTCCCACTAACTAGGAGGACGCCATTTAGGGAAAGCAAGGGAAAGAGTGGCAGAGCAGTTACGTCTGCAGGGAATCTAGTTAGACATGCATGCCCAAACGTGGAATCAATGCTACAGTAATGCCTGCGATTGCTCAATGCCATAAATACAAGGTAGTTACAATTGACTGCCGTGGGGAATTGGTTGCTGCTATTCTTTAGTTGTCTCCTTTGAATGATTCCCTTGCATGATCATTTTTCGGTTTCCTTTCCCAACTAAGCATTCACAAATTATGTCCTGCATAGCAATGTTAGTACGCATAATAATTACACATTTAAAATCACCTTAGAGAACATTCATCAATCACATGCAAAATTAATATAGATAATATGCATAATATGTTAATGTCATTAAAAATTCACAAGGATAGGATAAAACCAATGTCGGTTTGAGGGAAACATTATAGAAAATATTAACATTCGATGACTAAAGTTCATGACAATGCCAGGAAATGGACTATAAATTCTACCCAAGATTTAACCAAAAACTAGGCTCATCGATCCTCTCTTTGAGAAATCAGACATGATGTTCCCTAAGAAGAGACCTTGCATGAACTAAGCAAAATCCCTTTGAACAAACCTTACACTATTTTTCATTTACAATGTCTATGAGTTTCAAGCATATGAAGCTTTACTTGGCTCATGAAGATCGAAGATAATTTTTATGTGGTACCTTATCAAAGTTATCAAGAGGTCTAACTTTGGTATGGTTTGAGCGGGAAGCTTGACCAAGGCATGAATTTCCCCATAGCCACTTGCGCGTGTGTGTGAGTGCATACAAACCATGACTATATGTTTCTCACCTTCTTGGACTTCTCACCCAACAGACAGCCAATAATTTTTTTTCCTTAGATTGAGCGTGCATTTTTGGAAAAATAACTTAGATCTAATCCACATTGTGTTGGACAAATGGTCGAGGCTTGATCCACCTTTTCTTACTTTTTTTTTTTTTTGTTTTTCTTTCTTAGTTATTGACATTCCATGCTTGTGTATCTTGATGTTTCATATTATACACCTTGTGTGTGTCCTTTTGTGCTTATGTCAGTTTGACTTAGGATCTTGGATCTTGGGGCCTTGACTGCCTCCTTGATCTTTGTTATCCTAGACCATCTACATTGGTACAATTGGACCCCTTTTGAATGTCTACTTTAGTGTGAGTTTGAAGAAAGTTCATCCTCTCACCAAAGTGGGGGCTAAATTTAGTAACAAAAAAAGTATTCCTTTTCCTTGCTTGATTTGAGAATAATTAATGATAAATTGGACTTGATATTGCCTTGATCTAGTGTTGTGATGAGTTTTACACATCCACATTAGGTTTTGGGCCCTTTTAAAGATAAATAAACCTAAATTTTTCCTTAATTTAGTGTTGTAAAGCATATTTATTTACACCTTCAAATTAAATTTATGAGGCTTGTAAATTAGGTGGATCTAATCTAGTATTGTAATTTGTTCTACACATTCACATGGGATTTAGGGCCCTTTTTAGCTAAATAGACCTATTTTTTCCTTAATTTAGTGTTATAAAGTGTATTTATTTACACTTTCACATTGGATTTTGGGCCCTATTGCATTTATGAAATTTATATCATCATTAATAGACCCCTATGACCCCATATTGTGCATCTCAAGGCATATTTTAATCAAAAACTTGACAATATCAACAAATAAGCTTAATTTACACCCTCCCTGACACTTTAGCACTCAAAATAAGCCCTGTGGGACCCATTTTCCACTTTGGGTGAATGAGTTCTATCCAGGTGGGACCCATTCACCCAATTAGGTGAATGGGTCCCATTTGGCCTATTTTCAATGTTTAGGTAGGAAAAATTGGGTTTTAAGCTTAAATTTTATGTATGTCAACCTTTGGAATCAAATAAACAGTCATTTGAGTGCATTTCCTATATAAAAAAGCTCCTAAACCATTATTTCATCAAGCATTCATGTTATCAAGTCAAACATTCAAGAGTTAAGCATTCCAAGACTTCACAAGATCATCTAGAGAGCATTCAAGATCATTTCTAAGGTATTCAAGAGAAGAATCCTTCATTAATTCTTGCAAGAATTCAAGATCCATCATCATGTCAAAGATTATCAAGCATCAAGCATGTTATTGAGCTAGTGTAGTGATGTAGCATTGAATATCCAAGATCAAGCATTGTTCTACACCTATTGTCAAGATCAAGATCTACATCCTTCATGGCCATTTCATGTTGAGTTGTAGATTTACAAGACATCATTTACAAGAAATCATTCAAGGTATCATTGTTCATGTTTCATATCCTATGCTTCATGCTTCATGTCCTTGTTTCATTGTTTCATCATTTTTTTTAATTACCTAAAAGGGGTTTGACCAAGGCAAACCCCTAGTGATCAACAAGTTTTCTCCTCTTTAAATTTGTGATTGCAGATCTAGGTTTCTTGGAGCTTGAAATATCATTGAATATTAGGTTACAAGATTGTTGGAGTTGTCTCCCCATTTGCAAGGTCATCTATAGCCTCGAAATTAGACTTCTAGATTCAGGAACTTGGAGAAGTAGATTGAGCAGATAGTGAACACCAGATTCAGACCATGAAGTTCCAGAAAATCCAAACTGGACTCATTCACCACAAGTGGTGAATGAGTCCCACTATAGGTGTTTTCCAATTTTTTTTGAAAATTCAAATACCCTTTTGTATGAGACCTACTCCTGTTAAAAAATCCAAAATTGGGATTGATTCGCCTAGAATGGTGAATGAGTCCCACTAGGTCAAAAAGTTAGGATTTCTAACATTTCAGAGCTCCTTCCAATCATCTTCAATTTTCTAGGTGCACACATTTCATTTCACAACTTATTATTATGTTTTATATGAATTTTTAAGCCATTTAGTTCAAGTTTGCATCATATTAGGGTTTTTCATTTCATCTTGCATTTCATTATCTTTTCCAATTGTAAACTTGGTGGTGAACACATCATTAATCTCTAAACATAGGTAAGATACCTTATTGTCAAATATCTCCCTATATTATTCATTGGATCGAGATCTATAAGGTGTCATTGAGTGTATAAAGTGTGAAATAGGAACCCTATCCTTGTTTTCTATTCCTCCAAGGCAGGGGTACTATTTTTGTGACTACAAGCTCATGCACAAGTAAGAATTCTTTAGTGATCACATTCTCTCCATAGACAAGATCTATTAATATCCCATTAGTGGGATTGTGATAGATTTGGTTGACTATGTAAAGGGGACCATCAGGTGCATGTTTAAGTATATATTGTGAGGAGAAAGCAATCTCAAGAGGATTTTTAGTTCAACCCTTACAAGGTTGAGTTTCAATCAATGCAATTAAACATTTTTCAATATTATCCATAGGACCTTGTTGAATGGTATCCACGAGACTTTGTTGAATTGCATCCATGTTCTCATCAGATCCATGTCAACATTCATCACATCATTCTTTGAAGTTTCACTAGCTTTGACAAATGAAATAATATGTTTCAGCATGGGATTAGTAAATATTTGCAAATTTTGGTTGGGAGGAGTGACAAACTTATTTCCTTGATCATTAACTCTTGCAATTTAAAGATGACCAGAATCAATGAGGTATTACACAATATTTTTAAGACGCTTATAATGTCCTGTATCATGTCCATTTTTTCTATGATAATGGAAATAAGCATTCAATCTAAAGTTCATGGGTAAAGGATTATTAGGATTGAGAGTCTTAGTGAGAGGCAGGGTGATCATATTCTGCTCTAAGAATTGTGGCATTTTGTTATGGAGGGTGTCAGGTAAGGGAGTGAATTTCCTTTTCGGGTCCCCATAGTTAAATGGTATTGTTACTTTTACAACAACTACTTGGGTATCGAAATGTTGAGTTGTTTGTTGAGGGGGATTTAGTTGGAGGAAGCCTTTATTCTATTTCCTAAAAGGTTGATTATTGTTTTTTTTCATGGAATCAGACTTCTTAGATTGATTAGAGGTGGAATTTGCATCATGACTACTAACTGAGTTTTGATAATCATGGAGGGTGGTACATAAGTGCATGAAGGAGGTGAATTTCATCATGGTAAGCTTATCTTGTATCTTACTTTGCAAATTCTCTATGAACATCTTTTGAAGGTGAGGGTCGAGAACCTTTACATCAATTTGGGAATAAAGCGATTGATAGTGTGAAATAAAGTCAGTAATCTTTTCCTCTTCTTTTTGCTTACATATCGTCAAATTGTCCAAGGCCATTTTAGGAGTCATATGCACTTGGAAATGGTTTATAAAGGCCCCAAAAATTTCATTGAATGAATGAGTTGAGTTGTTTGGTAATGAAGAAAACGATTCTAATGTGATATCCTTCAAAGATCAAGGAAAAGTTTAGCTAAGAGTTTATTGTCAAGAATAGAGTCACTACATAAGGTAGTATAGGTGGAAACATGGTTAGAAGGACCCCCCTTCCCCCATATTTCTTGAATCCAGGAACCTCGACAACTTGTGGCATCAGTGTTCTCAATATCTCCAAGAACAAGGAACTGCTTTTGACACAATATGTAGACGAGCCATTTTAATTTTGGTTTATGGTGGAAACTTGCTTTTGAAGGGATGAAATAGTTTGAAAAAGTTGGTTTATGAGAGGGTCATTGTTTACATTTTGAGATGGAGGTGAGTAAGGTGGAGGTGTTTATGTGTTTGAGGGAGAAGTGAATGGAATTCTTATATGAGGTAACGTGGTAGGAGATATGGCATATGATTCCACCAAAGGTACTAGGGATGCTAGTGGAAATACCCAAGGGAGGAATCATATTACTATTAGGTTGCATCGTTATTGTAACTTGAGGGTTGGTATAGGTACGAATAGAGGAAATTGTTGTGGAAGGAGGAATTTGAATTCCTCCTTGGCTTGTGACATTATTCAATGGTAAAGCACAACTAGTAGTTTAGGTAAGATGTTTTCCAAAAATATGAACTATGTTACGCACAAGGTCAACTCCGTCTTCACATTCAAGCTTGTGGTGTATATTATCTATGGTAGGGATAGCAATGGTTGAAATTTTTTTAGTTATTATTTGATTTTGTAGGTTTTTGAAGTCTTCATGAATTTGGATTATGTTTTCTTGTAGAATACTAGCAACCATGGTTTCAACATGCATCACACTATTTGAAGGCGGAGAGTTTTTAAGGGCATGGTCCATACCTAGTGTAGTAGTGTCAACAATAGTAGTGAAAGAGTTAGATAACCCAAGATCCATGATGATTGTACTATTGTAGGATGACTTGAGTCTCAAACTTTGTCTTACTATAGTATTAACAATAGGACACCAAGTAGAAAATCTCATGCAAGGGATACTAAATGCAAGATGGATGAAATGAAATTAAACTAAATGTAATAATGAAAAACTCTGTAAACTGAAACATAAAGTTATCAACAACAAACAAAAGCTCAGAAATAGAGTTTTGAATTCTAGAAAATGCATTTTAAAATATGTACTGGGAATAAATTTCCCAAAGGCCCATATGAGTCCCAGTTAGGGTTTTTTTGACAAATTTCAAAAAAAATTAAATGATTTTTATGATTTTTGGTTTGGATGATTTCTAGACTAAATGCAAATGTAGATTTCAGATGATATTCAATGATGTAAGATGATAAAATGCAACCTATATGCACTTCTACTAATGCAAGAATTAGAAACCCTAGAATTCCAATTAACTGATGCAAATCTTAATGCAATGTTAATGCAAGCTAAATCTAGGATGAGGATGCATTCCAAATCAAAATTGATATGTTTTAGATGTAGGTTCACCAAAATGAAAGGTGGTAAATTGTCACTGCTTATGGTTTAGGACATAGAACAACAATCTTCTTCACTCTCATTCAAAGGAACCCTAAAGATATCAATCCAATGTAGGAGAAAGAGATCTTGCAATAGGTTGTCCTAGGATATGATCGATGACTAAGGAGGGGTTCACCACCAAGCTAGGGCTTGGAAAGACTGATGAAATGCAAGACCTAATTTCTAAACCTAATGCAATGAAAAATTTCAATAAATGACCTAGAAATCCATGTAAATCATAATAGAAAGTTGAGAGATCAGAGGTGTGCACCTGGAAACCTGAAGGAGCTTGAATAAATACTTGAAATGCTAAAAAGATTGAAATTAATGCTTGCTAAGACTCATATGCCAGACTAGGCAATCTAGTCCCAAATTAGGATTTTTGGGGAGGAACATAAATCTGGTAGAGGTAAGTTTGAAACACCAAAAATCTAGAAATTTCACTGAATTGGGACTTAGGCCAGAAGTGGCATATCAATCCCATTTTACTTTCCTCTAAAATTAGGACCTAAATTTAATCTTCAATCTCTGCTTAATCGTCTCAACTTGATCTTCAGGTCTGAATTGTTGTATTCTGCACTGTAGAAGTCCTTTAATGATCTCCAAAACAAGGTGACAACTTTGAAAACTTTGAACACTATGAAAAATTTCTCAAAAAATTCTCTTCAATTTGTCTTCGACCTAGATTTGCAAATCACACACTAAAGAGAGGGAAAAATGTTTTTTTTTAGTGGAAAGGGGTTTTCCTTGGTTAAGCCTTGTTTTGGTAATCAAACCTTGTAATGAAATGAAATGAAATGAAGTGAAGGAATGATTAATGAACAACATGCAATGTTACAACTCATCAAACCCTAGTAATAAAGTTCTGCAAACATGTATGAAATGGCTCCAATGGATGCAGATCTTGATTCTTGCTTGAATGTTGTAGATCTTGAATTGAAAGCTTGATTAAATCATGAAACCCTACATCACAATTGTTAGCTCCAAAACAACATGATGCATGATGAATTTGACATGAAGCATGATACTTGAATAATGCTCCAAAAAACTCAATAATCAACTCTTGAAGACTCTTGAATGCTCCTGTAAACACTTGAATGCTCTTGTGAACTCAAATTTTCTATAAGGATGCTTATTCAACTTGCTAGGTGAAAAATAAATCAAATAACCTTGTATTTATACTTGTTTAAGCCAAATTTCACAAAATTATAACACTACAAGCCGACATCAGATCTAGGAGGATAAAATATTGCCAAGAATTTGAATTATATTTGATTTTGGGCCACATGAGACTCATACACCATAAGTGGCATATGAGTCCCATTAGGCTTAACTATGGGACACATTTTTAAAAAATGGCTAGATTCATGTGAAATCAGGATCAGGGCCCCGAAACCTATGTGGGACTCATATGCCCAAGGTGGTGTACGAGTCCCAAATCACTAAATTTGGGACACACTACCTAAAAAAGACATGAATTATGATTGGATGCTGGTTTATGTCGAGATTATCCTTGAAAAGATGCATTAGTTAAGGCTTGTGGATGCAAAATAAGGCCAAATAAGGCATAAATAAGCCAAATTATTAATGAAAATCCTAGATTAGTGTGAAAGTGTGGTACAACACTTTACAACACCCTAAAAAAGTCACAATTAAGTTTATATAGCTTACAATGGACCAAGACCTAATGTGAATGCGTTAGACACATTACAACATTAAATCAAGGCATCATTAAGCTTGATTTAACAAGAAGGATCCAAACAAGTGTGAAAATTTCATGAATGCAATTTTTTGACACTACAACCTCAACATTATTCACCTCCATCTCATAATAAAACCAATGACACCATCATAAACCATCTTTTACAATCTGTTTCATCCCTTTAAAAGAAAGTTTCCACCATAAACCAAAATCAAAATGGTCAACCTACATACTATGTCAAAAGCAACCACTTATCCTTGGAGATATTGAGAACGTCGATGCCACAAGGTCTAGAGGTGCTTAGATTTAACAAATGTGGGGGGAAAGGAGATCCTTCTAACCATGTTTCTACTTATACCACCTTATGTAGTGATTTTATTCTTGAGGATAAGCTCTTGGCTAAGATTTTCCCTAGATCCTTGAATGATATCACCTTAGAATGGTTTTCCTCATTATTGAACAATTCAATTCATTCATTCAAAGAACTTTCTGAAGCCTTTATAAATCATTTCCAAGTGCATATGAATCCTAAGATGACCTTAGCCAGTTTGATGTGATGTAAGAAAAAAGTTGATGAAAAGATTACTGACTTTATTTCATGCTACCAATCGCTTTATTCCGAAATCAAGGTAAAGATTCCTAACCCTCACCTTCAAAGGATTCTCATTGAGAACTTGAAAACTAAGATACAAGATAAGCTTACCATGATGAAGTTTCCCTCCTTCGTACACTTGTGTACTACCCTTCATGATTATCAAAACTTAGTTAGCAGTTGTGACACAAAATCCACCTCTAGCCATCCTAAGAAGTCTGAATCCACAAACTAATTCAATTATCAACCTTTTAGAAAATGGAATAAAGTATTTTTTCAACTAAATCTACCTCAACAAATGAATCAACATGTTGATACCCATGCGGCTGCTATAAGAAAGACAACTCCTTTCACATTTTAGGATCGGGCTAGGTAATCCACTCCCTTACCTGATACCCTCCATAACATAATGTCACAACTTTTAGAATAGAAAATGATCACATTGCCTCTCGTTAAAACTCATGATCCTAATAAGCCTTTATTTCTGAATTTTAAATCGAATGTTTACTACCATTATCACCGAAAGAATAGACATGACACATAACATTGTAGTGTCTTAAACATCTTGTGCAAGACCTCATTGATTCAGGTTGTCTTTCAATTGGAGGTATTAATGATCAAAGAAATAACTTTGTTTCCCCTCCTAACCAAAACTTGCAAATCTTTACCAACCCTATGCCAAAACATAATATTTCATTTGTCAAAGCTAGTGAAACTTCAAAGAATGATGTGATGAATGTTGACACGGATGATGGAAACATGGATACTATTGAACAAGATCCTATGGCTACTAGTCCTATGGATATGTATACTATTAAAAAGGGTTTAATTATGTTGATCAAAACTCAACCTTGTAAGGGAAAAACTAAAAAGTATCTTGAAATTTCTTTCTCATCTAAGGACATTATTTGAAATGCAATCGATGGTCCTCTTTACATAGCTAGCCAAATCAATGATAAGTCCACTAATAAGATATTAATTGATCTTGTTTGTGGAGAGAATGTGATTACCAAAAAATTATTACTTGTTCATGAAATATATCAAGTAACATATGACAAACCAAAAGCATGGATAAAGATGCATAACGGTTTTGTTTTCCCTATGATGGGATCGATCACCCTTTAAAAATAGGACCAAAAAAATTAGATTTCTCATTCGCCATCATCTCGACGTTGAATCAATTATGTGTGAAGATTGGTTACCCATGGCTATGCTCCATGGAAGTTGTCCCATTGATGGTGCATAAATGCTTGCAGTTTCCCTTTGACAATGAAATTTTCACTGTACATCATAGTGGATTTAATCCTTTGTCTTCCCATGGAATCTTTTAATGAGATTTCTTTTGGCCTGAGCCTATGGAACCTATTAAACCTCAAGAAGACTTCTTTTTCAAATCCTATAAATTTTTTAAGGTGAAATGCATATCAAAAATATCCCTTACAAATATGCCTCAACCTATGATTGAGCCTACCATCGTTGATGAAAGTATGATCAAACCTAAAGAGATTCAGAACAACCAAGACCAACCTAAGATAGATCATTCACTTATCTCCTACAAAAGACCAAGAGATAACAAAATAAATCTCATCACGCATCCTAAAATAAAACAAGTCTACAAAGCTAAAGATAAAGTGGTTGAACAACCTTCCATGGTTCCTTCTGTTCCTCCCCTTAGGGAAGAAAAGAAATCTATGATTGATAAACCTACTCCTACACAAACACAAGTTGAAAATAAAACTAAAAGAAATAGAAATGATAGAGAACGTAGGCATAGACGTTGCGCTCTTTCTTGAAGGCTAAATGAAGAAACAAATAAAGAAAATAAACATCCAATCCTGACTGAAGGAATACATGATGAGTCTCCCTCTTCATTGCAACAAAAAGATCCTATACCGCAACTGCAACATGAGCTAAATCCTTCTTTAAACATTATCATTTGACCTCCCATTGTGATTAACTTAGATGATGATGATGAGTTTGATAAAATTGATGAGGAGGTGCATAATGAATTGAATACATTATTTTCCTCGTCTATGAGCTTACATAATAATTTTCCTAAGAAGAATGTTGAACTTGGTAATGACCCTAGTTCCACACTTGCTATTGTCCCTTTGGCTAGTTGTCTGCCTTCTATATATGATGAAAATGATTGGGATGCAGACGACCTACTAATAGGTTGACTTGCATGTGCCTTATTAGTCTTTTACATTATTTTTTATTTTGCATGATTGCATGTGCGTAATATGATCCCTCATAAATTTTTGTTTGATGTCTCTCTCTCTTTGTGACATTCCTCTATTTGTACAACCTACATTCTTTTCTATGTCGTAAATATTTTATCTTTTCTTTATCTTTTGTTTTCCTTTTGGGGATGACACAAGGCATTGAGACATTCATGTCTCTTCCATGTTGTCCCAAAATAAAATTCCTTTATCTTTATCTTTTCATTTGTCTTGTGTTTTCCTTTTGGGGATGACACAACGTATCGAGACATTCATGTCTCTTCCATGTTGAGCTATTTCTTTTTCACTCTCTTTGTGTCATTCTTCTTGTTGCATGAGTATTTGGGGAATGATGAAAGTTCCGAGCTCTTTATAAAAATTGTAGCAAGAACATACTGACCCCAAATCCATGGATCCCGCGTGTGTTTGGAATTTTTTTTTTTTGGTATACTCCACTTTCCATTTCATGATGTAGCTTTATTTGGAAAAATATGACTTGGCATAGGGATTTCCAAATAAGCTCTCATGTCATTTTTATTGTTACCATTTATCATTTTATACTTTAAAGTAATTGCTCACAACATGGTGTTTAGAAATTTCTTTAAAGTGGGGGCATACATTGATATTATTCTTTTGCATTTCATGTTTCAGTTTGTAGTCTTCTTACTTCATGTGATGTGAATTTTTCTTTGTGGTGACATTGGGTGTAATGTCCCTCAAGAGTGTGATCTATCTTAGCATATTATAATCCTCTTGATGGCTTGATGCAACACACTACATCCCCTAAGTTGTGAATCTTCTATTCTTTAATTTTTTCTCTCTTGGAGACATTAGGCACAATGTTGCCTAAGCTAAGACCTTACATGAACTAAGAAAAACTCCTTTGAACACACCTTACATTATAATTTCAGTTATATGGCCACCTTGCATAACATACTTTTCTTGCTTGTGGAGCCATCTTGTTTTTTCATGAGTATCAAGCATATGAAGCTTTGATTGCCACATGAAGCTTGAAGTTTATTGTTGTGTGGTGCCTTATCAAATTCATCAAGAGGTATAATTTTGGTTTGGTTGAGTGAGAAGCCAAACTTAGGTGTGAATTTCCCATAGCCACTTGCTTGTGTGTGTGAGTGCATACCGACCACATGCATATGTGTCTCACCTCTTTGGATACTCACCCAACAGGAAACCTAAAGTTTTGTTGCCTTAGAGTGAGCGTGCATTTTTGGAAAAACATCTTAGATCTGACCCACATTGTGATGGAAAAATGGTCAAAGCTTGATCCACCCCTTTTTGTTTTTGTTTTTGTTTATACCTTTGAAAATGCATGCTTGTACCTTGTTGTTGCTTCTTATATTATTGTCATGTGTGTTCTTTTGTGCTTATGTTGGTTTTCCATAGGATCTTGATCTTGGTCACTTGCACAACCCTCTTGGTTTTTGTTGTCCTATTTTACTAGAATTGGTACCTTTGGACCCCTCTTGATGTGATTTTTCCTACTTTAGTGTGAGTTTGAAGAAATTTCACTCCTCTCACTAAAGTGGGGGCTAAATGTAGTGTAGAAAAATGTATCCCTCTACATTTTCACACTTGTTTGGGCCCTTGTGAACTAAATGGAATTAATTGTGACTTTTTTAGGGTGTTGTAGAGTGTTGAATTAGAATTTCATGCTAATCTAGGGTTTTATTAATTAATTGAGTTTCTTTATGCCTTAATTGGCCTTATTTTACATCCACAAGCCTTAATTAATGAATCTTTCCAAGGAAAATCCTGACACATATGTAATGACCAATCATAAAATTAATTTTTTTGGATTGTATGGCCCATATTTAATGATTTGGGACTCATACGCCACCTTGGGAATATGAGTCCCACTTAAGTTTTGGGGCCCTGATCTAGATTTCACATGAATCTAAGCATTTCTTGAAAAATGTGTCCCATAGCCTAGCCTAATGGGACTTATATGCCACTTCTAGCATATGAGTTCCATCTAGCTTAAACACAAATTAAATTAAAATTCTTGGTGGGATTTTATTCTCCTAGGTCTAATGTTAGCTTGTGGTGTTGTAATTTCAAGGAATTTGGCATAAACAAGTATAAATACAAGGTTATTTCACTCATTTTCACATAAGACTTTGATGAGAGCATTACCTATAGCAAGTTTGAGTTCATGAGAGCATTCAAGAGCTAATTATCAAGTGTTTTGAAGTATTATTCAACTATCAAGCATCATGTCAAAGTCACCGTGCATCATGTTTATTTTTGAGCTAACAATTGCAATGTAGGGTTTTATGATTCAAGCAAGAGTCAAGATCCACATCCATTTTAGCCATTTCATACATGTTTGCAACATCGTATTCAAGGGTTTGGTGAGTTGCAACATATCATTTCATTCATTTATCATTCCCCCTCCCTATTTCATTTCATTTCAAGGTTTGATTACCAAAATGGGGTTTGACCAAGGAAAACCCCTTTCCACTAAAAATATAACATTTTTCCCTCTCTTTAGTGTGTGATTTGTAGATCTATGTTGAAGATCCTTTAAGGAGAAATATTGGAGAAAAGTTGTCAAGTGTACAAAGTTGCCACATTATTTACAAGACCATAAAAGGACATCTGCAAAGTAGAATTTAGCATTTTAGATCTAGAAATCAGGTTGAGAAGATAGAGTAGAGGTTGAAGAGAAGATTCAGATCTTGATCCTCTGAAAAAGCTAAGACTGATATGCTAGTTCTGTTGTATGAGTCCTAGTATAGGGCTTTTTCCAGTTTTTATTCCTACCTAGAAACCCTAATCCAAGACTAAATCACCTAGCCTAGCCTATGAATTCGAGTTTTTATTAAAATCAATGTTTCTAGCATTTTAGGTCTTCATTCAAGCTCCTATAGATTTCCAGGTGCACCTCTTTGACTTATCAGTTTGCTGTTATTTTTTGCATTCATTTCTAGGTCATTTATTATTGTCTTGCATATCATTAGGTTTCATAATTAGGTCTTAAATGTTACCTATATTTCCAAGCCCTTGGTTGGTGGTGAACCTACTTTTAGTCTTTGATCATACCCTAAGAAAAACTTTAGTAGATCTCTTTCCTTCACTCCATCTTTGGATTGAGATATCTAGGATTTCCTTGAGTGAAACTAAGTGAAATAGGTCTAGGTCCTAGCCCTAGTGTTCCATCTCCCAAAATATTTGGAACCCCCCCTATTTCCTAAGTTTCACACATTTAACTCTATTTTTACTTTGAGAGTCCATTTTGGAGTTGTCAATTATTCCTTCTTTCTTAAATTGCTTTTCCTTTTTAGTGTTCTTCTCATAAAGTTTGTTTTGTTTCATTCCCTGCAAGTAGGGCTTGAGGCTTAGTAGACTTAAAAGTACACATTTGAATTAGCTTTTCTTTTTCCCTTGTGAGATCAGCAATAGAGTATCAAGTGTGGGAATTGAATATGAGGCTCTATGATCTGTTTTAGTGGAGTAGAAAGTTGATACAAAAACACAAAATCCTTGACCTATCTTGGAAAGTATAGAAAGGATTAATTAATCCTCTTTATATTGTCAATTCCATAATCTTTTCATTGCAAATTTAAAGACTTAAATTCAATGAAGAAATATTGTAAATTTGAAAAAATCTTAGGACTAAGACCTAAGAGTTGATTTTTCAACTCATGGATTCTATGTTCATCTATTTTCCCAAAAGGTTTTTCTAGAGTTTCCCAAACTTGGTTGGATTTTTTCAAGTTTTCAACATAGAGGAATAATTCAGGAGATAAATTTAAACATAGGAAGCCAAATGCTTGATCACAATTATTGAAAAAGTTTTCTTTTTTTGTTCCCATGATTACCCTATAAAAAACCTTTGTTCTTAAGCACAATAATTACTTTCATCTTCTAATCATGATAATTAAAAGTTGTTAAGGGTAGTATAGTTACATTAGACTCCATGCTACTAGACTTAAATAATTTCTTGTAGAAATGCAAAAATGAAGAACTTAGAAATGTGTGTTGAAGTGAAGGGAAAACACAACACATAAAATAAATTATTGAGGAAGTGTGGAAATGGACCACACACGACACCCCCTTTGATTATTTATTTCCATCCAATTTGGAACTTTATAGGAGTGCTTGTAACTCACCCAAAAGAGGCATAAATGGGCACTTTATAGAACTAGTGCAATAATATGTTCTTTGGATTTGTGGTGAAAAATTATGCACTTTTACAAAAAATGGAACTCAAATCCAAGGTATGATACAAAATTTATTATACTTTGAAATTTTCACCCTTTACAAAATAATCATTTCTTCTTGCAAAATTATTCTTTTCATTTGCTTGAAAATAATTTTAGTACAAAATTTTAGAATAAGAGAGGAAAAAATAGAGAAAATTTAAGCCCCCTTGGGTTGGAAAGAACCAAGGGCTTAAATTCCATATGACCAGAGACTAAAATTTGGAAAGCATCCCCTCCCTCCATAATGACATAAGACCTACTAAAAATTGTTGAGGTGATAAAGTGGGAATTAGAAAAGAGTGACTAGTGATGCCACTCCACCATCCAAATATGATGGCCACAAGAAGTGTGAGGGATATGCGGCATAGATATGACTATGGGCATAGATATACTTGATTTCCCTAGTTTGAGAATGGATTTACATGTGGTTTCAACACACTTTCCATCCTTCAAACCCTCTGCATGCGTACCCTTCACCTTCATATCTTGAATTCCTTTCAAGAAAGTGGTGTGAGGGTGTATGGTAGATGTACGATTATATTACACCACCCTCCAATGCAAGGGCGAGGAATAAAAAGGTTTATTGTGGGCTAAGATCCAAATCACAACCTCACATAGGAAAATTTTGGCCTCCAATCAAAGTTCTTCCCCCCAAAATGCAAAACACATCTTGAATTGGGCCAAAATGTGTCGATTTGTCTTTCGTATGAAATGAAAATGCATAGAGATGAAATAAAAAATCCAAAATGTATAATATGAAACACTTATGGCATGCTAAAATTCTAAACTACTCTAATACCATGTGAAAACCAACAAATCTAAAATATAAGAGATTATAAACAAACACAAATTTCATAAATTCAACCAAATAGATTAGGAAAACAAGCATACATAAATAAGCAACAAGGAGGCACCCAACTTCCATGAAATTACCTAATAGGATTCCTCATTCATGGAGTGGTGGCAATTTTCTTACCAAAACTGAAGGAAATGTGTTGAAATTAAGTCAACACCTCATAGGACACCTATCTACATTGACACTTCACTCATAAAGGGTTAATCAGATGCCTAACTAGGCATAAAAAGCCTAAGTGTTTGGAAAGTACAATATATACACTAAAAGTACATATGATAATACTATGCACAAATTTCCATGCAACATGTTGTAATCCTTACCAAATGACTTCCTCCTTCAAACTATAGGTTTTTTAGTATTTGTATTTTCTAATTATATAGTTATCAATTTTATTCATTTTTCTATTAGTAGTTATTTTCACGAATTCAGTCTCTTTAAAAATTTTAGCTAGTTAATTCTATTTGAGTCCAATTAGTGAAATTTACTCTCAAAGGAACTTAGTTTTCCTTTTGCTAGATTCAAATTTTCTACATTACAATTCTACAACCATAAACTAGATCCGATGTTAAAAATTATAGTCATCTAACTATTGGGATATGGTGTTGTACACTATTGATCATCAAAGCTTGTGCCTCTCTGACAATATTATGGGAAATTCAGTGAGTGGGGGTCTAATTTGTGCCTCACTAAATACCTCCAGGATTTTTATAAAAATCCAACTCTTCTTTGGGGGTTCAAAGTAAAGGGTAGAAAGAAATGTAAATATAAAACATGAAAAGGGTGATATGCCAATGCTTTTACAACATTTCAAACCCAACCATTTCTGTGATTGATATAATTAGACACAAATTGCCACAACCCTTCATTGTTGGAAAGAGAATGAACAACAAAGGCTAACAACAAGCACATTGGACACTTTTAGATCTTCCTGCAAGTAGTGTTCATTAAGGTCCAATCAAACATAAAGATTTCTTAGGGTAAAAAAATGAACATTTAGAAATTGCATGAGATATTTTTCCTAATACAACATAATATAGTGAAACAACAACCTTTCATAAAAATAGAGAAGTCGAATGAAAATCCAATTTTCACAAGTCACTATTCTACCATATGAGCATACAACATGGAAATCAGCTACTTAAACTATTTAGATTCAACTTGCAAGACATAGTGTTTCATTCAAAACAATAGTATAAAGAATGAAAGCTTGAAAAAGGCCATACATGTACAGTCCCAAAAATTTATCCTCAATAGTTCATGTGTTATATATAAAATGAACTTTAAAACAAAGGTTGGATGCCAATCTGACAATAGTTTAAGCCTTAAAAGATATAACATGCTAGAGATAAGTAGCTCTACAATTGTTCTTTTGAAAATAATTCTATATCCTAAGAAAACTAAAGAAACTTTCCTTAGCCAAGGAAACTGAAACTTGAAATTCCAACCCCTCATTATATTGTCACCTTCCTTATATAGCTATAAAAAAAAAGAAAACACCGCCTCAACACATAAGTCAATATTTCTAGGTGTTTGATGATTAATGACACATGATCTAATCGTAGATATTTTGTTAGGTCACAATGATCTTTGCTCATCAATTCTAAACTACCACATTGATGTTTTTTAGATATTTAGCAAAGATAGAGGCCCGTAAACGATTAAATCCTAAAAAAATAGCCTAGAAAAAAGGTCCAGTTGACCGATCACATCACCCAGAGGTAGTGCCTTAAAGCTTCCATCCCAAAAACCAAGAAAATAAAAAGGCCAACTAGGTCTGACAAACTCCCCAAAAGATATCAGTCCATAGGAGACGTAATCCACCTACAACGAAGAGGTGATGTGTCAAAAAGGTGGACACTTTCAAGCTCATGAATATAGCTCCCTAGAAAATCCCTTATGAGCCAACACATGTTCCAAACTCTGTCCCAAAAGGGAGACGAAAGATGAAAGTTGTGAAACCACCACATGGTGCATTGTGCATGTTTGTAATAACTCTACTTGAGTGTGGGAACACCTAAAACTGAAAACATTGTACAAGCCAAAAATCAAAGCGATTAAGGAAAAAACACTTCACAGTTTTGGTGACTCACAGGGGGTCTTTGCTTGCAGAGGCACAAACCTAGGCATCTGGTTGTTCTTGGAGTTTGATGAAAGTAGCACATTGAGCCTCCTAGTCTGCATCAGTTGGTAGGACGAGGTTTCAGATCTGCCTGTATGCTTGCTCAAGATTTGATATATCCTTAAAAATGATGAATCCCCTTTTGGAAGAAATTGCTCCTAGATGATAATAGAGTCGAGAAAGAGGATAAACCTCACACTCAACATCATCCATCATGGGTGTTGCACTTGAACTTGGGAGTTCTGCGAAGGTCCAAATTTTGTGTTGAATTGCATTAGTGACTTGCTCCACTGTTAACACATCTTCATTTGATGAAAGAAGAGGAGGCAACCCGTAAGTAACCAAGATGCCAAAGTCCTTCTTGATCTTGACAACCCGCTTATTCAGCACCATATGGCACTGTCTACATTTTTCTGCAACCCTGTGACAGTTGATGATCTCATGAGCTTTGATGGAGGTAATCCACCAATCAGGAATCCCCGCTCTTTCTAGGACTTGGTCAGTGGTGATGCACAACGTGGAAATGAAACTTTATGAATCTACCACTTGGGATGAACATTTCTACATAAAGTGATCATCCATCGGATCAACCTTAGCATTTAACTCATGAACATCTCTTAAAACTTGTAAAGAAGGCCCAAGAATGATAATATCACCTACAATCTACTCCCAATGTGTAGATATCAACCTCTTCATTATCAGGAGGGCTCCAAATCCTCATGTAACAACTAACTCTTGGTTAAATTGGGCCTCTCTTACCCTTATGCTTTCTTCCATTTGAACTTTCTCTTGAAGGGTGTTTTCCAATTATGAGCTCAATCTTTTGACCTCTTGTCTTGACTCTTCTACTTCTACCTAGATCCTCCAAAGATCATCAAAAGTTTGGGATTGGGAATCCTCTATCTCTCTCTTTAGATTTTCAATTTCAGCATGAAGCTGAACCTGTTCACTCCAAGCTTCCACAAGCAACTTAGACACATCTCCTTGCTAGCCTTGAATCTGCTTTATGCAAGTCACTTCAAATTCTCTGGCTTGAATCTCATTCTGTGGTTTTCTCACTGTTTCTTTTAAATTTTCTAACTCTACCTCATGCTTCTTTAATTTCATGTCCAACCTCCCATAATCAACATATACCACCATTTTAGTTTCTTTGGCTAGGACCACTTTGTCGTGTAGGGAAGTTTCATTCAAATCTAGGCCTATGACATGAATGTCATAGTCCTCCATCTGCATCTACCCTTTGGGCTTGGAGACAAGCGGCTTCGTGGTAGTAATAAGTAAAGAGTTCTGCTCTTCATTGAAGCAAGCTTCAATATTCTTTGTGGTGGGCTTCTTGGTATTATTCAATAATATTTGTTGCTTCCTAGCCTTTTAGGCCTATTTGGTAGCATCAAAATGACCTTGAAGAGTCTGAGGGACATCGATGCTCTATGCTGCTCACTAGGGGGTAGTCTGAAAAGGGTCATGGTAGGGGAAACTTCAGATGTGTGAGCATGAGGGGAAACAAAAGGAAGTGCAATCATGGAAAAGGGTGGAACGTCAAATCGAGCAAAGGAAAAACTAGTAGGGGTGAACACAAAAATAGGCTAATGTAGAGGTTCCTTCCTAGAAGTAGATGGGTTGGGAGTGATGGGAAAAGTGGTGGTATCAGCCATTTCAATGGGGGCTCTTGGCAGGACAATTAAAGACACAACAACAACTATGGCGGATGACGCTCCTTTGTCATGTGGGGTGGTTTTAGTGGGTTCATTGAAAATGGTAGGGGGTGCAATCAAGATTACTAGTTCGTGGTTCAAGGACAAAGGATTCCTTTCCATGGGAGGGGGCATAGGATTGACCAAACATGTAGAAATAGGAGGAAGAGGGGGAGTGAAACTTACCTGAGATGTAGTGGTTGGAGTGTTCTATAAGGCGGACTCCACTTCCTCTTCTTGTCAGACTAGTACATTAGGGGCACCTAGATCTTGAATCCTTCTTCATTTTGTATGACTAGAACTAGCACGTTCCCATCCTCTAGTAGCAGATCCTTATAAAACTTGGCCTTTAACGGCCAATGTGGCTCCTCTTGAAGATTGTTGGGTCCTTTTACCTTTGCTTTAGGCATTGGAGGTAGACGGAGCTTGTGAATCCCTTGGCCTCGAGTCTTTTTCGACTGTCAGATTCCTGAGGTCTAGAAACTTGAGGTGGAACTTGTTCCTCATCAATCTCATGGATTGTTTTGGGATTTCTATTTTTAGAATCAACCTCTTTATCATATAAGTCCTTGAATTTATCATCAAGTGGATAAAAGTTACCAAATGGGGCACCTGGGCACCTCATCTCCTATCAGAATCTCTAGAAGTCTACCTTTTTCATTTTTGACCATCCCTTGCACTTCAGTTGTGCATTGAGAGACTTGCCCATCAAGAGATTCCTCTAATACTCTACCTACGGCTCATAGAAACTTAGCCATTTTGGTCACTCTTTTGCAATGTGAGCCAGTTCAATGTATATCTTTGTGCTTTCTTGACCCGAGTTCCTCCTTCTATGGAAATAATCCACAACCTCGTGTCTCAAACTATAAATCTCGTTTGGGTTATAATTCCACTTGTCACAAATGAGGACCAAGCCCAAGGCCACTAGTAAATTTATGATCTCATCCTCTTCCTTCCACTTAGTCAGTATTACCTAAATCTTATCAATCACAAGAGGAAGATCGTAAAGCTTTGTTTTGTTCCTCCCGACACCATAAATCATGTCAACGATGGTTACTTGTCAACATGCCTCCAATGCAAAGACCCTGTGTGTTACAAATATGGGGAGTTGGAAAGCCTCCCTAGGAAAACCATGAAATCTGATGAATGTTAAATCCTCACCTAGGAAATAATCCATTGGGGTTGGAAGATCTTTTATCCATTCCATAACCTCTTGAGAGAAACAACCAGTGGGTTAGGGCAACAAATCTTGGAGCACTGGGCTCAAAAAATTATCTGCAAACTGATAATAATCCCCTATTCTTGAAAGCATAGGGGTTCATACAGAAACTGGTTGGAGACAACCCCTTTCATCTAGCCTAGATACTGGTACATTCCTTCCTAGCCACTCAAAATTTTAATGTAAAAGAAAATGAGACAGGATAGGAGTATGCCTGAATTTGGACTTAGTACTTTAATTCTTTAGCTGCTCCCTCATGTTCCTAGCTATCATTTTAGCAAAATCATAGTACCTCTAGACATTTTCCCATTTGAGTGTAAGAGCTAGGGAAAATTGGAAAGGATCAACCTCTTCATCATCATCGAGGCCAAAAATCTAGGCCAACATTGAGAACATAGATTGTGTGTCCTTAAATTTCTTGCGCAAAAGAGGCCAACAAATATGCCCTCTTTGCAGTCTTTTGTTCATCTCATCTTTGTAAAAAAAAAATTTCCTGAACATGTCCTCCCCCATGACATCCATCCACTCTTCATCAAAAATCTCGGCACCCCAGCTCATAGGGATACACAACATATCTCCTATAGCTTTGGAAAAAATGGTAATCTTGACCCCTTGACCCTTAATGGCCTCTGTATTTTTGTTAAAAAAATTTGCACATGCATCAACCAACTCCAGGAAAGGATGTACAACAGGAAACATAAACTATGGTAAGCCACTATTCCATAGTTGAAATGCAAAACCCTCTAATGGTTTGTGCTCCAACATCCTCTAAAACACACCATCCCTAAGGTTTTTAGGGTTAGCCAATAACTGAGGGTCAAAAAAATTATTAGTGATGTCTTGCACCACCTCCCTTTGGATGTGCTTATCAGGTTAGACCTTTCTACAGTGCTCAAAAGGATGCTCTTCTATTGTTGGGGTGTTGGTGAATGAGTTGCACCCAAAAACATCAATATAACCAGGTTTTCTATTTGCAACTACGACTTGTCTACCAGAGGTCGATTCTTTCATCATGACTATACGAGTAAGTTACAAAGAGCTTCTCTAGTGATAATGACCACTTGCCTTTTGCTTCTTTGGAGAAATCTACTTTCAAGTGCAATTAATTCTCTCACTCGTACATGCAGTTAAGGTTACACCATTGCCACTAGCCCATTAAATTTTTCCACCAAGGTGATACATATGGATTGGAGATTTGTATCCCTCAGGAATTCCAAAATGACATGAGAATGGAATTAGTACATTCCCTTTGTCATCTTTTTATCAAATAAACTCATTGCATAAAAAAGTGTGCTTTTCTCTATGTGAAATGTGCTGAGGTGATACAAGGTAGTCTTGAAAAGACATTCCCATTAATTTTTCAAAGATTTAGCGCATTAATCCATGTCTTTTCTCATTATTAAGCTGGCTGGTGTTGATGATGGTACGGGGCACATGTTGACAATTGGCATACAAGAGCATTTACTGCCAACTCCCAAATTTATTTCTCAAGGTATTTTGTCAAATTCTCCGTACAATTTATCTACCCTTCTCTTTTTTTCCTTCAAATTTTCTCATTGTCATCTAGCCAAAAATAGACCTTTTATTTATTGAGTTGGCCAAATCACCTTTCTATATATAGCTATGCCATCTTTTGCAACATTCATTTGAAAATATTGTCTCTTAAGTTTATCAAGCTTGTCATTGTTTCCCATTCTTCTATCTTTCATTTCTTAACAGCATGTCTACTTGCTTAGGCACTCCCATTCGACTCCTCCCACAGAGGCCATAATACTGCATTGTGGGAGAGGTCACTAGTGACCGAATTAAGCACCTAGTGAAGAAATGTGACTATCTCATCATGGTTACGTTTAGGTAGGTAGTTGGTCAGAACTTCATCAACGATGAAAACCAACTCCAGAGCAACTACAATGTGCTTTCCCGCTTCGTGGCCTCACTGTTAGACCTGAATGTGTTGAAACCCATGATAATTGAGATGTGTCACCAGATGTTCAATACTTCAATGATGGAGGGGATTGGCGAGGTAGTGCAAGTGGCTATCCCTGACATTGGTATACCAAGCACAATGGATCTTCACAGGCACGTGGACTTTGGAATAGATGTACCCTCGTTGCCCTTCCTCTTTGACTTCCGCACTTTGGACATTGAGACACACCACTGCTCTTCTTAGCTAGTGACCAATTTTTTTCTGCAAGAGTATGAAGTTGAGCACGTTCTGGGACTTTCTTAGAGGAAGCACTTCAACTTTTTGGTGTAGAGTCGTGATGAGTAGACCCTAGGTCTGCGCTGTTTGGCCTGTGTGCATCATGTTTTCAGCCCCTTTTTGCAACCCGTCAGATGAAAAGAAGGAGAAGCAAAAAGAAGAAGAAGAAGAAGAACCTGATAACAAGCCCTTTTTGCTTCATTGATGATAGCTGGAGGCTTTACTTTACTATTTTTTTCTTGTTGCCTCGCTTTTGCTTCCTTTTGCTCTACTACTCTTTTGGGTTTTGCTCGAGAGAGCCTCATGTTTAAATCTAAGCCTCGGCCCATGCATTATATTGTAAAATTTTCAATAAATATAATATCATTTTTTGTTTCTTTAGTGTTCTTCTCAGATGGATTATTCTCAAAATTAGAACGTATTTACAAAAATTTACATATGGTACATAACTGTTAATTTTTTTAAAGAATTATGTATTTTAATGGAATAACTTCAGAAAAATATCGTTCATGGGTATATCTAAAGCATTTCCTTCCATTTCTTCTAGTTCATACACATTCTTTTCCTTGCACATGCTAATTTGGAAGGATCCCTTCCATAGCGCTTCAAATTTTGTGTGTTGCTTTGGTTTTGTTGTGCGCTCATCGTACTTTACCACTAAGCTTTCTTCTTTGAATTCTAGGTTAGAAGTATTTTTGTTGAACCAACACTTCACTATTTGTTGGTGGTTTATCATGGAGTCATAGGCCTTTTCTCTATCTTCTTCTAGCTTGAATAGCCTTGCTAGATTTACTTCCATTCCGTCACTTTCCTCAATTTCTAGGGATTTCAGTAGTTGTAAGGTAGGGATCTCTATGGAGATAGGTAGCACTACTTCCTTTCTGTACACTAGTTCATAGGGGGAAGTCTTCAAAATTTTCTTGAGAGTAATCCAATCTGCCCACAAAGTAGCTCCTAGATGTTTGTGCCAATCCCTTTGTCATTATGTTCCAATACACTTGATTAACCTAATTAGGATTTTGTTGGTTGATTATGCTAACCCATTCCCTTGTGGGTAGTAATTCGATGAAGGATTTAGGAAAATCCCATGTCTGATAGCAAAATCTGACATTCCTAACCCTACAAAGGCTTGGGAATTGTTTGATATGATAGTCTTGGGTGGGCCAAATCAAGCTACTAGCTCTTCAAGGAAATTAACAATTTCCCCTTCTGTAGCAGTTTTTAGGGCTACAACCTCCATCCACCTTGTGAAGTAGTCAGTTGCCATGAGGATCCACTTATATTTGGCACTGGAAACAGGATTTATCATTTTGATTAAATCCACACCCCATTGAGAAAAGGGTTCCTTAGTTACAATCAGGCTTAGGGGTAGAGCTGCATTCTTTCTTTTGCGAATGAAATGTTGGAATAGGGTACACTTTTGCACCAGATTATGTGCTTTGAAAAATATAGAGGGCCAGTAATATCTTGCTCGCATGATTTTTAAGGAAGTAGTCTTGGCAGAGAAGTGCCCACCCTCTTGATTGTGATGGAATTCATTGAGAACTCTTTCTGCGTATAGCTTGTCGAGACATTGGAGCAGTACACACCCTCAATTAATACATACCTGGTGCCTTGCAGTTGGTTGCATCTCCTTTTATGAAGTGGAAGACTATTTGAATAATATCCCTTTTGCATATACTGTGTCCGATCAGCTACCCAAGACTCTTCAGACTCGAATTGGTTCAAGTAAAATTGGTTGGTCTCCTTGTTCACTTTTGGATTTGATTCCTATGTAATGTACTCACATAGACCTCTTCCTTGAACCAACATGGTTGGTCTAATGTCCACATCGTATTCTAGGATATTGGTGATCCAATTTTCCCTTTTTTTTGTTATTTCTCCTTCTTTGATGTATTCCTGCACACTAGGATGAGCTACGAGAATAGTGATCTTGTTGTCCAACACCAAGTTTTGGAATTTCTTTAAAATTTTGACAATGGAAAAGGCCTACTTCTCTACAAAATTATACCTAGCTTCATAATCTTTCAGGGTCCTTGAATGAAATGTGATAGGATTCTCTCCATTGTCTTCATTACACTTTTGAGTGAGCCCAAAAGCTATATTGTGTTGGCCACTGTACACATAGAGTATAAAGCCTTTGGAAAAATTTGGATTAAATAGCACAGGGGCTTCAAAGAGGGCTATCTTTAGTTGCTCAAAAGTTGCTTTTCCTTCTAGGGTCCATCTGAAAAGTAGGTTCTTCTTGAGAATTAGGGCAATTGGTCTCATAATTCCAGTGAAATCTAATATGAATCTACTAACAAAATAAATCTTTCCCATAAAAGATTGCAGTCCCTTTTGGTTCATTGGCAAGGGTAATTCCATTATAGATCTGACCCTTTTGGGGTCTATTGCTATTCCCTCCTTTGATACTACAAAGCCAAGGAGCTTACCCTGAGGTACTTCGAAGACACATTTTTTTGGATTCAAAGAAATCTCAAACTATTGGCATTTCTAGAAAACCTTTTCCAGATGATCAAAATGATCATATTTTGATTTCGAGAATACTGTTAGGTCATCCAGATATATGAAGATAATCTGGTTGATCAATCTTTCAAAAAAAATATCCATTGCTCATTGAAAAGTTGCACCAACATTGGAAAGTCTAAATGACATCTTTGAATATGAAAACATTCCCCACTTAGTGGTAAATTTTTTTTTATGTTGATTAGATTCCTTCACATAGACTTGATTATACCCTAAGAAACTGTATAGCAAAGAGAACATCTCTGATCTGACCACAGTTTGCAAAACCTACTCCATCAGTGGCAAGGGGTAATGGTAATTTAAAAAGGCTTTATTAAAGTTTTGAAAATCGACACAAAGTTGGATATCACCATTAGTTTTTTTAACTAGAACCAGATTTGATACCCAGGTGGAATGTTTGATCGGATATATGATCTTTGATTTGACCAGCTTAGTGAGCTCTTGTTCCATCAGCGCTTTGACCTTCGGGTTGACTGGCCTTTGCTTCTATTATATGGGTTTGGATCCTTCTTCTAGATCAATGGCATGTTGGATTATGCCCAAGTCATATCCTCTAAGATTGTCATAGGTCTAGGCAATAACCCCATCATACTTGAAACATAAATCCTTCAATTTTTTCTTGTCTTTGTGAGGAACTTCCCTTCTGAATTTTATCTTTTTTTCACTTCCAACATAAAGCTCTTCATAATTCCCTACATCTGTAGTAAAAAATTTCTTTCCATTCCTTGTGTTGTTGCAATCAAAGAGATTTTTGAGAGAAATTAATCCTTAAGGAGGCTTGTTACCTTTCAATTGGATAATTTGATCTTTGGGAAATCCTATCTTTCATGGTGAATAGTCAAAAGTTGTCCTTGATATTTGTATGAAAGAAGTAATTTGGATGTCATCATCAAAGACTTGCTAGTTTTGATTGTTGTTGGAATTGAGCATCAGAAAATGACTTGTACTATTCTTTGCTTTGTCAGGTCAAAAATTGGTACAAATTGCGAACCGATAGAAGCCATTCAATCAACAACATTGTTTTGTGATTGGGAATGACTTGTATGTTGAAAGCTTCAAAACTCTCAATCAGATCCCAAAATTAATGCCTATAAGATCTCATCCTTGTGTTCTTTGTATTCGCTTGTCCATGGACCTGGCTCCCTAGTAGTTCTGAATCTTGAAAAGCTTGTATCCTTCTCGTGCTTATCCACTCTACTAGAATCATCCCGTGAACCAAGGCTTCATACTCGGTATCATTATTGGAGCATGAGAACTGAAAATGGTAAGCCTTGAGAGTCTCCAATCCAATTGGAGACACTAGTCAGACACCTACTCTGGAGACACTAGATGATTATTAGACAGATCATTGGATTCCTCCTGATCCTTCATTAGCTTTGGAAAGACCTGATCATCATCAAAAATCACATATGTGCCTAGCCCTATTGTATGGAAGTTTCTGAATGGATCAAAGTCAATGAATTGGTTGAGCAACACCTCTTCCTCAAGGGTTCAATCACTTGTATCTTCTTCATCTTCTATCATTTCTAGATAATATATGTCTTGCTGAGAGATGGAGGTATGTGCTTCCTCAAAGAATAGGTTTGGGTTGTTAGTAATGTGTTCGGGATGCAAAGATTCAGACATAATCTTCATATTCACCTCATGCTTGGTCCTTAATTTTAGGTGGGACCAATCAAGTGCTAAGTATCCTCCAAGCTTTGCAATGAAATTTCTTCAAAGACACATTCCAAAAATTGGGGGAATGTCTATCACTACTATTTCTTGTGTAACTCTTTGTCTTGGACACGAGAAGATGGTTAGAGATAGATCTTTTATCCAAACAATGGTCAGAACATTCTTCCTGTCTAGTTGCATGATTCCTTTTTCAAGGGGTTCATTCTTAAGGTCAAAGAATCCACCACTTTTTTTGGCATAATAGTCATGATAGCCCCTGAATCAATCATATTATTATGTGAAAACTTATCTCCCACAATAAGAGTAAAAAATAAAGGTGTGGGCTTTGGTTTTCCTACCTCTTTCTCCTTTACATTTCCTACATCATTCGCATAAGCTATTTCCTTTGGAGCTTGAGGGGGTGGCATGGATCCTTTGTCTCCGCTTTGATTGCATAGCTGAATTACGTCTGCCTATGGGATTTGTTCTTCTTTCTTTAATGCTTCTTAAAGCAATGTATTTTGTTTGGGAATGGATATGTCATCCCATAATGACACATTGGTAGGTTCCTTTTTTAGTTTTTCCACTGCATTAAGTGTCCTAACTGGTTGAGTCTTTGGCTTGTACAGTGGTATTTCTCTTATCTTCGAAAAGGAACACTCTGTTGTGATTGGGCTCGGTGCATTATCTGCCTCCTTCTCTACTAATGGTGGATTATGTGGCTATGGAAAAGGTCAGATGATGGGCGATGGAGCCTACTTTTCCTATGGGAATGGTTGACATGCCAACAGATGTGGCAAAGGTTGTTGCACATATTCTCTTGTGAGCCTTCTTTTGGACCTTGTATTATAATCTGACTGCACTTGAGGAACACTAGTCGTTAGAGCTTCATTTGTGAACATTTCATCTTCTTCTTCCATACAAGAAAATAGAGCTTGGTCAGGTGTAATAATTAGTTCTTGTTTCAAAGACATTCCTTGCATTTTTTCTTTGAATCAAGCACTTCCCATTTCAAAAGACTCATACTCATCTACATTTGGGAGCATACCCTTGCTTCTTTGTTCCACTATCCTCTGTTGCATATTCCCTCTTGGGAATTTTTGGGGCATATGGCTATCATTGCACGGGAAGCACCATACATTCTCTTCTTCCTAGCCCATAATTAGCTCCTTAGCCATGTTGTCTTTGACTATTTGCAATGGCATGGTGACCAAAATTATCTATTTTGTAGATGTGGTTTGTTGACCTCCTCCTTTGGAGGATCTTTGGTATGGATTTTGTTGATAAGACAACTTTCCTTTGCCATAGGCTTGCGTATTTAGCTTCAGAGGCATCGTTTGTTGTCGCTTGATAAGGATCAACTCATTGGAAATTTTTTGCATGAGACTCTTCATGTTGACAATGTCTTCCATGATTGAGGAAGAGCTTGATGTGCTTGATTGAGTAGTGGGATACACGTACATAGATTGCAGAGTGACTAACATTAGTTGTGTAGTGTAAGTGCTTGGAGTAGCTTCTTCCCATGGGGCATCTAAGATTTCTGCAAACACTAGCATCAAAGGTGGAGGTAGAAGCTTTTTGACATCAATTAGACTATTCTCTATGCACACCACCACCTCATATGCATTGGGAAAGATGTCTCCTCCCATGGAGGTTATCATAACTGTGATGCCCAGATTAAAGGCCTTCAGATAGAACATGAACGCCATTGTGGCTTGGGGTCGAACAAACAAGGGGATCCTTTGCCAGGTCTTGTGGAATCTAGTGTTAAAGTCACTCATGGCTTCTTGTGGAGCTCTCTTGATGGTAGTTAGTTGTTGTAGGAATGAAGAGCAATCTCCTTTCTCTAAGAAGCACTCAAAAACCACTCTCCAAACTGATCCTAGGAGATGATAGAACCTGAGGACAAATATCGATACTAATATTGAGCCTTTCCCTTGAATGAGGTAGCTAACAGCCTCAAAGTGATGTTATCCTGCAATATGTTATGTACCCTACATACCTTTGCTATATCCTGAAGGTATTTGGAAGGGGTTTTGAAGTCTTCTCCAGAGAATCTCAGAATAGCCTTGAGGGCGTTAGCAGGTATGGTAGGCCATACGTTTAGGGGTGTGGGTGGTCATAGCAGACTACTAATGTCCCACGTTATGAAATTTCTAGGAGTAGGAGGTACATGAGCCATGGAGAAAATATTCCTATGAATCGGGTATACAAGTATTCTAATTTGGAAGTTTAAGCCTCCGGGCAGAGTAGATAAAGCTCTAAAGACTGGGCTCTTACTTCTCTCTCTATTGCTCCTTACAGGTGATAGAGAACCTATAAGTCTTCTCCTTCTAGGTACTGAGGTAGGTAACTCAGAGTACTGGAAGTGACCTCTTGAAGATGCTCTTGTTTGGACTCTAGGCATGAAACTTCTAGTTTCCTTCCTTAGCCTAATTCAAGAAATATTTTTGACTTCTAATTAGGCATTCGGAAAACTTCTTGTCCCATTGGGCATTACAAAAAAAGAATTGTTGATCATCAAAGATTGCACCTCTCCGACAGTCTTATGGGAAATTTAGTGAGTGGGGGACTAATTTGTGCCTCACTGAATACCTCTAAGATTTTTATAGAAAGCTGAATCTTCTTTTGGGGTTTGGAGTAAAGGGTAGAAAGAAATGTAAATATAAAACATGAAAGGGGAAATACACCAACACTTTTACAACATTTCAAACCCAACCATTCCTATGATTGATATAATTAGACACAAAACACCACAACCCTTCATTGTTAGAAAGAGAACAAACAACAAAGGCTAACAACAAGCATAGTATAGACTTTCAGATCTTCCCGCATGCAGTGTTCATTAAGGTTTGATCAAACATAAATATTTCTTAGGGTAACATAAAGAATGTTCAGAAATTGCATGACCTCTTTCTCCTAATACAACATAATATAGTAAAACAACCTTTTAGAAAAATAGATAATTCCAATGGCATAAATTAATTTTCACAAGTCACTATTCTACCATATGAGCATACAACATGGAAATCAACTACTTAAACTATTCAGATTCAACTTGCAAGATGTATAGTGTTTCATTCAAAACGGTAATATAAAGAAAGAAAGCTTGAAAAAGGCCATACATGCATAGTCTCAACAATCTCTTCTCAATAGTTCATGCTTTAAATATCAAATGAACTTTAAAACAAAGGTCAGATGACAATTTGACAATATTTTAAGCCTTACAAGATATAACATGCAAAAGATAAGTAGCTCTGCAATTATTCTTTTGAAAATAATTCTATATCCTAAGAAAACTAAAGAAACTTTCCTTAGCCAAGGAAACTGAAACTTGAAATTCCAACCCCTCATTGTGTTGTCGCCTTTCTTATATAGCTATAGAAAAAGAAAACACCGCCTTAGCACAAAATTCAATATTGTTAGGTGTTTGATGGTTAATAACACATGATCTGATCATAGATCTTTGGTTAGGTCACAATTATCTTTTATCATCAACAAACATAAAGGCTCGTAAATGATCAAATCCTAAAAACAATAGCCTGGCAAAAAGGTTCACTTGACTGATCACATCACCTAGAGGCATTGACTCAAAGCTTCCATCCCAAAAACCAATGAAAGAAAAAGGCCAGCCAGCTTTGACAAACTCCCCAAAATATATCACTTCATAGGAGACGTAATCCGCCCGAAGCGAAGAGGTGACATGTCAAAAATGCAGGAACTTTTGAGCTCATGAATATAGCTCCCTAGAAAATCCTCGACGAGCCAACAAGTGTTCCGACCTCTCTCCCGAAAGAGAGATGAAAGATGAAAGTTGTGCAGCTACTAAGTGGTGCATTGTGCACCTTTCTGATAACTCTACTTCAGTGCGAGCACACCTAAAACTGAAAAAATTGTACAAGCCAAAAATCAAAGTGATTAAGGAAAAAATGCTTCACATACACCATTGCATAAATTGGTTTATTATACTGTTGTAATTAAACAATTATTTAGTTGTGATGCACCTTGGTGGTGTGGTTAATAACACTAGGTAATTATTTGGGGACCACTTGATGTTGTATTGTAACATTGTATTGATGTGTGGGAGACATGCGATAATAATTTAATATTGGGGAAATATTAAATAAAGTGAAGTCTTAGTACCCAATATTAAATAAAGGGTTAGTGGTTTTGTATTCACATGGTTTTTTGGTATGTGGTTTTACCTTACCACTAGTTGTATTTTGTGTGAGCTTGTGTCTATAAAAGAAAACACATATGTAGTGGTTTAGGTTGGGGTTGAGTAGTTTTTCTATCATTATAGAGTCTTTTTGAGGAGTGCATTTGCGAAGCATGGCATGGGATGTGTGGATTCATTCTTGGACACATGCAGATGCATTGAAGGACTTGATGCTTCAGAAGTTTTCATTGTAACTCTTGTATGACTTTATTGTTGATTAATATGATGGATTATGAATGCTTTTGGAGGCTAGGTTTTTCCCTCTTGATGGTTTTCCTAGGGTATATCTTGTGGCATATTTGTGGGTATGTTGTCTATTCTTTTGCATATGGATTATGAGTACTTATTTGGATTGATATCTATTTTTGGTTATGTGGAAATTTTCATTAGATGGCTACAAGTTTCATTACAAGTGGTATTAGATATTTCTTGGTTGAAGATTTGTTGTTATAACCCTAGATGGAGAAAATATTGGTTGAGTTTTAATCTATGCAATGCATGAGAGAATGAAATAAATGGCAAGATATGAGGGTTTTGTAGGTTGTTTATTGTAGATCTAAGGGTTTTGGGTCTGTTGTTATGATGGGTTGTTTGTAGATTTGGTAAAGAACATCAACATCTACCCATGCTCTAATAGCATTGTTGGCTCAACAAGATGATAATGGTAAATAATATCCTATTTTTTACATTATCTAAACTTTAATTGATTATGAAACTCAATATACAACAATATAGAAAAATCATGTTTGGCCCTCATGTTTGCTACTAGTAAGTTGAAACACTATTTACTAAATGCGGAAGTGCATTTGGTTACAAAGTTTGATCCTATAAAACACCTCTTTGCTAAAATAAACTTATTATGATGCTTAGCTAGATGGGTTATGTTGTTAACTAAGTTTGATCTTAAATTTGTCTCTCAAAAGGAAATGGAAGGAGAAGCCTTGACTAACCATTTAGCTGATGATCCTTGTCCATTAAACTTACCTAATATGGGCTCATTCCCTAATGAGAGTGTGTTGACAACTAAAAAGTACACATGGGAATTGTACTTTGATGGTTCTAGGTATCAAATTGGCTTTGGAGTGGGGGTTATATTAAAACCATTTTCAGGAAAGCCTACTCCCTTATCTTACCATCTAAATTTCTTATGTACAAACAATACAATAGAGTATGAGGTCCTAATTACTAGAATAAATGCATATTTATCCTTAGGTGTTTAAAAAATTTACATATTTGGTGATTTTCAATTGGTCATTAAGAAAATTAATGGATTCTATCAAGAAAAACATGAAAAAATAGCCGAATATAAAAAACTCACAATGACATTGCTTGAACACTTTGAATCATTTACCATTGACAATATTACTCAAAAGGATAATCAACATGTAGATGTAATGGAAAGTGTCACTTCCCTTTTATCTCTTGATGATCCTTCAATGGATTTCACATTTTTTGTCTATACAATTACCAAACCATAAATAGATGAAAAAGTGAAAGAAGCATTAGTCACTAATATGAAACCCTCTACTGAATGGTACACACTGATATTTAATGATTTAAAAGAAGGTACCTTCCTTGAACTAACCACTTAGAATACTAGAGCTCATATTCAGAAACTTGCTACTAGATATGTCATCCTAGTTGATGTCTTATATAGATGATCCTTTTAGGAAGTTTGCAGAGATTGCTAAGGTTTTTCATTGATGATGTTGGTTGGAAATATGAGCATAGAAGGTACACAACATTATGATAGAGTGTTTTCATTTATGTCAACATTGTTACAAATCATTTTGAGTAGTCCTAACAAGTTTTAGAATTGTTAAGGAAGACATTTGTGCTAAGTAAGTTGGTCTGAAAAGATCAGTTGCATAAAAATTTGACTAAGTGTCAAATCTTCCTATTCAATGTAACAATGCATCAGTTTTTGGGTCCGCACCACTCTGTAAATGAACATTTTTCTCTACACTTCTTACATCATTTTTTGGATGTTAGATGTACCTAAATCCAAGATTTCATCTTGTTTGGACAAGTAGTTTGAAAGATATGAGTAACAAAGTTTATCCTAGCATTTTATAGTAATTTTTTTGTACAATGTGTTTGTGTGGGAGAAGTTGCACTTCTCTACAGATGAGTTATTGGCCTTGCGGTATTGAAGATAAGCTTCTAGATGTTAGTTGAGCATGAATTACAGATGGAATTCAGTTTTGAGGTCCACGTGTCCAGATGCAGATACACATATGGAGGTTTTTTCTTTTAGGTCTTATATGAAGTTGACCTAATATGTTTGTGTAGTCATGGAAAAAGTAAGCCTTTTTCCTTACTTGGTTTGATAATTGACATTAAAACTAAATTAATGATGTATTGGAGTGGTGTTGTAATGTGTTGTACACATTCACACTATTCTAGGACATTTATTTAGCTAAAACATGCCTTAATTGATCCTTTGCAAGGGTGTTGTAATGTGTTGTAACACACTTTCACACTTTTCTAGGATGTATTTGCTTAATTAAGCCTAATGGGCCCTTTTCTAATAAAATTTACATAATGTGTACCTTGTTTAAGTGTTGTAAAGTGTTATAAAGAACTTTCACATTTATCTAGGTGGTCTTAATTAATTGTGGTTAATTGGAGTAATTAACCCCCTTTTAATTCAAATTTAAGCCTTAATTTTGACACCTCCCAAAATCTATCCCAACACTCATAATTTAATTAACAAAATATTTCATTGGGAAAAGTTTGGTCCTAGAAAATGGTGCCAGGACCCATTTTCCTATGTGGTGAATGGGTCCTCCGTTAATAGGAACCCCCTTTTTTAGTTGATCTGGAATAGGTTTTTAGCCCTCTTTCAATCCCCCGGGGTTAGGTCCTAGTAAACCAAGCCAGGACCCATTTGCCCAAGGTGGTGAATGGATCATCCCTTAATGAGACCATTCTTTTTTAATTTTGTTATGGTGAGAATCTAATAATGTTTCTTTCCCAATATGGTATCGACCTTAATTCTTTTAATTTCAGGGTTAATCTCCTAATTTAGTATAAATAAGGGGTTACTTCACATTGTTTCTCCTAACACAATCTATCAATTAATTCTATCTTCAAGCATTCAAGTGATCAAGCATTAGAGAATTTCAAGAGCATTCATAAGGAATTTCAAGGTAGATTTCAGGAGTTTATTGCAACAATTCAAGATCATTTCATTATGTTAAGGGTTTGATGCATGCATTCATGTTGTTGAGCTAAAGAAGTGGATGTAGAATTGAAGATCTACTTGTAACTATTTTTCACATCACATTCAAGGATCCAAGATATACATTCTTCATGGTCGCTACATGCTATTTTTCATATTTTTTTCACAAGACATCATCCAAGGTGCAATCATTTACATATTTCATGTTTCATGCCTCATTCCATTATTTCATCATTTGGTTTAATTACCTACAAGGGGTTTGACTGAATCAAACCCCCATTCACTAACAAACAACAAGTTTTTCTACCTTTGAGTGTGTGATTGTATATTTACATATTGAAGATCAAGTGGAGTAAGATTTGGAGCAAAATTGTCAAAGTTGCAAAGTTGCAAAAGTTGTCATTCAAAGTGAAAAATAAAGGAATCAAAGCTCCAAAATTTCATTTTAGAAGTTGATAAAGGGAATTTGAGAGTGTAGACATCAGGGAACATGACCTTGAAATCAGTTTCCCAAAACTGTAAAACTATCCATTGGCAACTGAAGGCGAATGAGTCCTTTGTAGCTCAAAAATAACAATTTTTTGGCTAGATACACAACTTTTTATGCTCTAAAAACTTCCCCCATAGTTACTATAACAGTTAGATAGCATTTTTTATTGTTATTGGCATCTTATTTTACACATAATTGAGTGTTTAGGGTCTTAGAAAAAATAGTGGTAGATCCTCTTGTTCATACACTTGGGTCTACCCTATTTTTCCCCTATACATCTTTGGTGAACCCAATGTATTCAACATTTATTTTTTTTAATTTTTGGAGTCTCTCATTTCATCTTAAGTTAGATATTGCATTGAATTAAGATCTCATTTAGGGTTACTTATTTTTTCCTTGAAACCTTGTACACCATATAGGATTTAGATTTGTATTGTTTTGCATCTTTCTAAATCTGAAAATTACAAAAAAAAATTAGTGATTTTGTATCTCATTTATACCTCATACAATTGCATTTGAAAATAAAAACAAAAATGCATTTCAAATTAGGTCTTGCATTTCATCTTTTCATTGCATTTTTACATTAAATTTTTGGAAAATTTGAAGTTGAAGCTCACTGTCTCAAACCTGGAACTGAAAGATATAACTGGGAGCTTGCAAATCATTAAAATGTAGTTTAAAAGCACATAACTAGGACCCATTCACCTTTACTAGTGAATAAGTCCCCGATCAGGTTTGATCTGAACCTTCTGAAAACTGAAAAAGCATCAAAATTCACTTTGAAATCCATAGAAAAATCTCAGAAATATCTAACTAGGACCCATTCACCCTTACTAGTGAATGAGTCCCTGTTAGCTATTTCTTTACATTTTTAGGACATTAAAATTTTAGTTTTTAGCTTCTGTTTGGTGCTCTTACCTTTCGATTTCAGTTTCCTAATTTGTTGCTTCATCAATTTCATTGCATTTAGCTTAAATTTCTTCATTTCAGTGCATTGTTAAAAGTTTAAAATTGTATCAAAATATTTCATTTTTAGCTTATTGCATTATGAAATGAGTAAATTACCATATTTAGCTCTTAAATTCTAAAAATGGAGAACTATTTAGGCAATGTGTGGAAGTCCTTGTTCTCTTTGGTTGATGTTTCAAATTGTGTTTTTGGTAATAGCCCTAATTAAATTGAACTTACTCATGCTCCAAAAACTCCTAATGCATGTCCTCTTCGTGATGTTGACATCATTGGAGAAGATGATTCCAACATGAATGAATTCATAAATTATTTATGAAACAACCTTGAGTGTAGTGCATCCTTTCATCCTTCAATGAAACAACCAATACAACTTGAAATGTTTGGTATATTACTCCCCAAAATTGAGTCACAAGTTGCAACTAAGTTTCCTACAATAGGTGAACCTAGCACCTCTAAACAAGTAAAAATTCAACCATCCTATGTCAACAAAGTGACCAAAATATCAATCAACCTTGAAGAGACATAATGGAAAAGTATTCATGATATTATGCAAACAAGGATGTGATACAAAAAGTGAACATAAAATTCATCAACTCCTAGAACAAATACCAATTGAAGAAACTAAAGGCATATGATATGAAGATCCTACTCTCAACATAAGTGATCCTAAAGAATAAATAATGCTTCGTAGTGATGGTACAGTTGTCTTAGATCCTCCTCCTGATATAAGTGTCCTCCTTCCTAAGGAGCAACCCATACCTCCTAAGGATAAGGATAACAAAGGCAAGATCATCTAAGGAACTCTTTCCCTAATTGCATCTAGATAACTTGGTGAATCTAGCAATAGCAAGAGGCCATAAGAGCTAAAGAAACTAAAGTTCCCTTGTGCGACACCTGAAAGTGTAAGGAAACTACAACTGCTTCTAAGCAAAGAACTTATAACACTACCACCTATGAAAGAAAAGATAAGACTGTATCCTTAAGACGTGAATGTTCCACATTGTCGATACCATAGAACTCTTGGACATAGTACTGATGAGTGTTGTGCATTCAAATTGGAATTGAGAAATTTTCACTTCGATGGAAATTATTTCCATCTAGCGATTGAATAACATAACCTTCTACTCCTTGTCATGTAATAGTTGTAGAATCTTAAAACATTCTCACTATTACATGTTTTACACTTATTGCAAATCATTTTCTCTAATGCAAGGAGCTCATTTTCCTCACTTATCTCAGATCATTCTTTTCTTGCACAAAGTGGGGGAAATAACTTGATATCCTTGTCCTAGTAATGCATTTTTTGATGTCCTTTTAGCTAGTTTCTTTCCTTCCATTTATATCGACTGAGGTTGGAAGGCTTACAACTTTCTTTAGTTTGACTCGCCTATGCCTTACTAGATTTTTTCTTTTTTTTCATTTCTCTTTATGTGATTACATGTGCATAATGTGATCCCCCATGACATTTCGTTTGATGTTCCTCTCTCTTTTGTGCATTCCTCTATATGTACCTTCATTATTCTCTATGTTGTAATCATTTTTCATTTGTCTTGTGTTTTCCTTTTGGGGATGACTCAAGGCATCGAGAAATTTATGTCTCTTACATGTTGACCCAAAATCTTTGTCTTTGTCTTTTTCATTTTTCTTGTGTTTTCCTTTTGGGGATGATGCAAGGCATCGAGACATTTATGTCTCTTCCTTGTTGACCCTAAATATTTTTCTTTTCATATTTGTTTGGAATAGGATGCCATATAATTACAATGCTAAACATATTTCATGTATCTCCTAAGTCCTTGGAAAGTGTTCCCCAACACTAGGATTAAAAAGAGATTAAATTTGAATGAAATGAACATGTAAATTGACATTTTTTATTATTTCTAAATGATAGGAACATGTGGGGACTCCCAAGAAGAGCTCTTACAAAATAGGAGCACATGGGGTGCCCACATGGAAGGTGGAACCCACCTTGAGTTTAGTTAAGTATTTGGAGAAAAGATAACACTTCAGTAATGCATGTAAAGATCATAGAAGTTAGGGATTGATATTTACATGAGTGGAGTTTAGTTTAGTTCATTTCAGTTATGGTTCAGTTATCTTCAATTGCATGTAGTTAGTTTACTTTAGTTGACTTGAGTTGCATGACTAATGATTTCAGTTGCATGACAGATAATAGGTGATACATTCAATTAAGTTGGGGTGATCAATCATGCATAATGTTTGCATGAATTGATGGAGAGATATGTTTTGGTTAACAAAGATTGACTTGGACCCACCTTGGCCAACACAGTTGGCATCTTGTAGTTAACACCTTTTGCATGAGAAGATATTTACAAGGCTGAGTTAAGTGGGCCCATTCTTGGGTACCAACTTTTAGGAGAAGCTTTGAAGACATTTTCTTGACCAACGATCAATTAGGAATTCATTTTGGAGTGCCTAAATTGAGGAGACATTGGATTTGAATTCATGTTACATGATGAAACTCTATTTGCACAAAATAGACGTAGGTTTTTTAGAGGAGCTTCAAGCTCTTGTAATTGACAATTATTTAGAGTTTTCAATGCTCATAATTGTCTATTAATCGTAGCAAGTTGAAGAGATTTTTATCAGAGTTTATTGCAGGTTGTGAAGAAGGATTGTTGAAGGTAAAAGAAGCATATCAATTAAGGATTGATAAAATATTATTGTAATCTTTTTCTAAGGTTAAATAATACAAGCACTATTGATTTTGGTGGTGGAGTTTTTTCCTGAAAGGGTTTCTCCACGTATATGTTGTGTCACTTCTATCTTCTAGTCTTATTCTTCTACAATATTCTATCTACTTTCTACAATTGGTAAAATGAATCTAAACAGATTATCATACAAAAAGAATTTGTAACAAAGAACACTTAATTAGATCTACAATCTCATAGTTTTACAAGTTTTAAGCTACATAATTACCTCCATTTTTCAACAATCTTTTCATTTTTCTTATGTTTTCCTTTTGGGGAAGATGCAAGGCGTCGAGACATTCATGTTTCTTCCATGTTAACCTAAAAGGATTTTTCTTTTTTTTCACTTTCTTTGTGTCATTCTTCCAGTTCTATGATTATTTTGGGAATGATGATAGTTCCATGCTCTATGACAACATTGTAGTAAAGACATGCTGACGTCAAATCCATAGACTGCTTATGTATTTGTGGGGGTAACCCTTCCTTCCTATTTCATGACACAACTTACTTTGAAAACATATGACTTGGCATAGGGTTTTCTGAGGAAAGCTCTCATGTCTTAGATAAAAAAGAATTGGCTACTTTAAAGCAATTGATCATAGTGATGGTGTAGCAACCACTTTAAAGTGGAGGCATACATCAATGACATATTTTGGAAAAATTTCATGGTGTGATTTTCCTTTCTTCTTGTGATGTGTCCTCTTCTAGTGGTGTCATTAGGTTCGATATCATCCAAGAGTGTACAATCTACTGTCATGGCATGATGTGAATGAGGCATCCCATGGGTGATGATTTAAAACTTTTGACTTGTCCTCTCTTGGAGACAATAGGAATTATGCTCCCTAAGAAGAACTTTACACAAACAAAGAAAAATCCCCTTTAACAAATTTTTTACATGATATTCAAAAGCATTTACAAAAGAATTACATTGTGGTTCCTTATTGAAGTTATCAGGAGGATAATTTTGGTATGGTTAGTATGATTGGAAGCTGATACAGTGGCATGAATTTCTCATTATATGGTGGGAAGCCAACACACTAGCATGACTTTATCACTAAACCACTTCTTTGGGCCAAATCACCTAGTGGAAAGACTAAGGTTCCACTACCCTAGAGTGGGCAACATATGTTATGGACAAACAACCTCACTCTGCATTGTGTTAGAAAAATTGAGCTTGATACTTTTTTGTTTGTTTGTTTTTCTTGGCCTTTGACAAGGTATGATCATGTATCTTTTTAATTTCTACATACTTAAGTGTCTTGGATTTCTTCTTTAGTGTGAGTTTGACATGGGGTCATCCTCTCACTAAAGTGGGAGAAAAATGTAGTAACAGAAAAAATAAGCCTTTTTCCTTACTTGTTTTGATAATTGACATTAAAACTAAATTAATGATGTCTTAGAGTGGTGTTGTAATGTGTCATACACATTCACACTATTCTAGGACTTTTATTTGGCTAAAAATTCCTTAATTGATCCTTTTCAAGGGTGTTGTAAAGTGTTGTAACACACTTTCACACTTTTCTAGGATGTATTTTCTTAATTAAGCCTAATGGGCCCTTTTCTAATAAACTGTACATAATGCGTACCTTGTTTAAGTGTTGTGAAGTGTTATGAAGCACTTTCACATTTATCTAGGTGGTCTTAATTAATTGTGGTTAATTGGAGTAATTAACTCCCTTTTAATTCAAATTTAAGCCTTAATTTTGACACCTGCCAAAGATCTATCCCGACACTCATAATTTAATTAATAAAATATTTCATTGGGAAAAGTTTGGTCCTAGAAAATGGTCCCAGGACCCATTCACCCTAGGTGGAAAATGGGTCCTCCCTTAATAGGACCCCCATTTTTTGGTTGATCTTTAATGGGTTTTTATCCCTTTTTCAATCCCCTGGGCTTAGGTACTAGTAAATTGAGCTAGGACCCATTCACCCAAGGTGGTGAATGTGTCCTCCCTTAATGAGACCACCCTTTTTGAATTTCATTCTGGTGGGAATCCAATAATGCTTCTTTCCATATCTAGTGTTGGCCTTAATTTTTTGAATTTCAGGGTTAATCTCCTAATTTAGCATAAATAAGGGGTTAATTCACATTGTTTCTCCTAACACAATCTAGAAATTCATTTTAAGTTTTCAAGAATTCAGGTGATCAAGCATTAAAGCATTTCAAGACATATTTAAAGATTTTATTGCAACAATTTAAGATCATTTCATCATGTCAAGGGTTTGATGCATGCATTCATTTTTTTGAGCTAAAGAAGTGGATGTAGAATTGGATATCTAATTGCAACTATTGTTTACATAAAATTCAAGGATCCAAGATCTACATTCTTCATGGCCACTACATGCTAGTTTTCAGATTTGTTTCACAAGACATCATCCAAGGTGGAATCATTTACATATTTCATGTTTCATGCTCCATTCCTTTATTTCAACATTTGGTTTAATTAGCTACAAGGGGTTTGATTTAGGAAAACCCCCATTCACTAACAAACAACAAGTTTTTCTTCCCTTGAGTGTGTGATTGTAGATTTACAGGTTGAAGACCAAGTGGAGTAATATTTGGAGAAAAATTGTCAAAGTTGCAAAGTTGCAAATGTTGTCATTCAAAGTGCAAAATCAAGGAATCAAAGCTGCATAATTGCATAAAGCTGAAAAATTAAGAAGTCGATAACATGGAATTTGAGAATGTAGACATGAAGGAACAAAACCCTGAAATTAGTTTTCCAAAACCCTAAAAGTACCCATTCACCACTAAAGGAGAATGAGTCCTTTGTAGCTCAAAAACAACTTTTTGGACAAGTACACAACCTTTTATGCTCTAAAACCTTCCCCCATAGTTGCTATAATAGCTATGTAGCATTTTTGATTGTTATTAGCATCTTATTTTACACGTAGTTGAGTGTTTAGGGTCTTAGAAAAATTAGTGGTAGATCCTCTTGTTCATACACTTGGGTCTACAGGGCTATTTTTACTCTATACAGTTTGAAGGTATGCGAAGGTTAAATAAGTGTTTCTATCTTATGTTGGATCTAATACACATCCATGTCAACCTATCTTAATATATTTTGAGTTTTTAATTATGGCATATTGTGTGGATTATCATTTTTGGAGCCAACAAGTTACATTTTGGGTATTACATCTAATTTGGCCAACCTAATTGATGTTATACTTGATGTGGATATATAAGTTGGATTGATTTTTGTGTTTTGATACAATGGATGTGAAATTTATTGTATGTTTTGTGAATTTGAGCAGAGCAGGGAAAATTTAAGTTGTGAATGTTACGTTGAAGATAAGAATTGTGTGAATGAAGAGAAAGGCTAAGTGTTGAACCATAATTAGATAAAGTTTGTTATTGTGCTTCAATGGAAATGTAATTCATGCATACATAAGATGCAATTGTAATAGTTTCAAATAGGCTGTGATCCACCATCTCTCTTCTATCTTTTTCTTTATAGACAGTGAGTCCACCTGTAGTGAGCATTTCTGTAATATACTATAACCAATTATAATATATTGTGAGCTAACCCTCACCGTGTTTTTTCCCATTTTGGATTTTCTACATCAAAATATTGGTGTTCATGTGTTATGTGATGTTGTGGATGCTTTCATGCTTTCTTTCCTTACTACAGTTGAATATGCATTAGTGAATGGATGTTTAATGTTTGAATGGTTTAAGAGAATACCAATTCACCCCCTCTCAGTATTTTGAGTGTTCAACAATCGTTTAATGGTCTTTTACTTAGATTTCTTAAACAATTGAAGATTTCCTTATAGCCCTTGAGGAATCTCATGTTGGTGCTTGTGGGGGGAATTTTGAGGGAATATTGTTAGTTCAAAAATTAATCCGCATAGGATATTATTGGAGGCATATGGAACAAGATTACTTTGATTATGTTAATAAATATCACAAATGTTACTTGAGCATAACAATCTAATTCACGCTTCTTCTTTTGAACTTCGTGCCCAAGTTCCTATTTGGCTATTTTTAGTTGGGGGTTTGGATCTCATTGGAAAGATATCATGTCCCTCTTCTTTTGGAAAAATGTACCCCCTTACATTTTCATATTTTTTTGGGCCCTCCTTGTTAAATTAAGCTTAATATTGCCTTAATTTAGTGTTGTAATGTGTTTAACACATTCACATGAGGTCTTGGGACATTGTGAACTAAATGGACCTAATTATGCCTTATTTAGGGTGTTGTAAAGTGTATCCTAACACTTTCATACTAATCTAGGATTTCATTAAATAATTATGCTTATTTATTCTTTAATTGGAATTATTTTGCATCCACAAGCCTTAATTAATGCATCTTTTTGAGCTTAATCCTGACATAAACTAGCATCCAATCATAATTCAAGTGTTTTTGGATAGTATGGCCTAGATTTAGTGATCTAGGACTCATACACCACCTTGGGCATATGAGTCACACCTAAGTTTCAAGGTATCGATCCTGATTTTACATCATTCTAAGCATTTCTTGAAAAATGTGTCCCATAGCCTAGCCTAATGGGACTCATATGCCACTTCTTGCATATGAGTCTTGTGTGTCCCAAAATAAAATTTAATTCAAATTCTTGGTGGGATTTTATTCTCCTAGATCTAATGTCGGCTTCTAGTGTTGTAATTTCAGGAGATTCAGCATAAACAAGCATAAATACAAGGTTATTTCACTCATTTTATCCTAAGTTTTCAAGTGTTCATGCATTATAGAAAATTGGTGATCACAAGTGTATTCACCCCCAATCTGAATTTACTTCATCTTAACTAATTAAATGTTTTATTTAATTAATTCACCCTCCCTAATTAATTAAATAGGTGTATTTAATTAATTAGTCCATTTCTTCTCATAATTAATTAAATGTTTTATTTAATTAATTATGTCATTACCTAAACCTATAATTCTTCTAGTCAATTAAATAATATTAGTTATTTAATTGTTCCCATCAAAATCCCCTTTCTTCCTAAACCCAATTACATCAGTTAATCCATGATTAATTAAGGAGCCAACCTCCATTAGCCCATTCTCCAATTTTTTACTCCACTTGGATCAATAAACCTATGGTTTTCTAACCTTACCCATCTCATTATGATAATTAATCCCTAATTAACTAGCTTAACCCCCATAATTACTAATATTTCCTAATTTAAAATTCACCCTCAACCTCCTAATCTTGTCTCATTAATGCTAAAAATCCCACCTACCTCCACTATCTTACAACTTGCCTCCAAAATTAAATGAGGTGTCATTCCAAGGTGTGTCCACACATGTGTGAGCACAACCTCACCCTTCTCCATGCATTCAATTATGACACTTGTCACTATGCTAATTGGCCACACCCATTGATCCATGCATCACCCTAACTTTCAATCCTAGCCCTCTATTTTACCCTCCAATTTTCTATAAATTGTGCCTTCATCCTCTCATTTCTCCATCTTGATTTAAGTTAATATTATGTTGGTGAAATTGTGATCAATCACATATCCATACTTAGATCAAATCAAACAAGAGTTGGGTGCATCTTATAGCTCAATCAAGGAGGGTCATCAAAGGTCTAACTTTATGTTATGTTGCTGTGATTATTTAATTTGTGTTTTTATGCTTTTGATGATAAATTAACCCCCTCCACAACAAGAGAATTCAAGATTTTACAAGAGCATTCAAGAGCCTTCAAGAGTTGATTATCAAGTGTTTTAGAGCATCATTGAAGCATCAATAATCATGTCAAAGTCATCATGCATCATGTTTTATTTTTGAGCTAACAATTGTGATGTAGGGTTTTCATGATTCAAGAAAGGATTCAAGTCAATATCTACCATATTCAAGCAAGAATCAAGATCCACATCCATTGGAGCCATTTCAAACATGTTTACAACACTTTATTCCTAGGGTTTGGTGAGTTGCAACATTACTAATTTTTCATTCATCATTCCTCCTTTACATTTCATTTCATTTCAAGGCTTGATTAGAAAAACGATGTTTGACCAAGGAAAACCCCTTTCTTCTAACAAAAAAACATTTCTCCCTCTCTTTAGTGTGTGGTTTGTAGACCTAGGTTGAAGACATATTGAAGAGCAAGATTGGAATGAAGTTCTCAAGTGTTCAAAGTTTTCAAAGTTGTCACATCATCTAAAAGATCATTGAAAGAACTCTACAAAGCATAATTCAACAACTCAAACCCAAAAACTAGGTTGAGAAGATAGAGTAGATATTGAAGAGTAGATTCAAGTCATGATTCTTTGAAAAAATAAAACTGGACTTACATGCCACTTTTGGAATATGAGTCCTAGTACGATGAAATTTGGAATTTTCAAGTGTTCCAAACATATATCTACCAGATTTCTATTCTGGCCCAAAAATCCTAATCTGGGACTAAATCACCAAGACTAACATATGAGTCCCAGTGGACATTAATTTCAACATTTTTAGCATTTCAAATCTCTATTCAAGCTTCAATAGGTTTCTAGGTGCCCCTCTGTACTTTTTCAGTTTGTTGTTTTGTTTTACATTCATTTTTAGGTATTTTACTCAAGTCTTGCATATTATTAAGTTTCATAATTAGGTCTTGCATATTACTTGTCTTCCCAAGCCCTAGATTGGTGGTGAACCCCTCTTTAGTTCTTCATCATACCCTAGGACACCCTATTGCATGATCTCTTTCCCCCTTTCTACATTCAGATTGAGATCTCTAGGGTTTCCTTGAGTGAAACTTGGGGGAAATAGGTCTAGGTCCTAGAAACCCAACTAGCTTGTTCCCTAGGAGGATAAGGTGGCCCATTTTTGTCATTTCATTTTGGTGAACCCGAGATGAACACCTCTTTTCATATTTGGAGTGCACTATAATCCTAGAACTAGCTTGCATTAACTTTGCATTAGTTAATTTGCATCTAGGGTTTCTAAATCTTGCATTAGTGAAAGTTCATATAGGTTGCTTTTTTGTGTCTTGCATCATTGAATTTCATATGAAATATACATTTACATTTAGTCTAGATATTATCCAACTCAAAAAGCATAACATTCACTTAAAATTTTCTGAAAATTGTGCAAAAACCTTAAAGTGGGACTCATATGACCTTCTAGGTGATTTAGTCCTGTCTCAGATTTTGAACTACATTTTCCAGCATTAAATTCTTTGTTTATATGCTTCTGTTTGCTATTGGTAGCTTTCTATTTCATTTTATAGAGTTTCTATTTCATTCAAATCACTGCATTTAGCTTAAATTGATTCATCTTGTGCATTGCTCAAAATTCAAAATTGCATTTAGAGTGTTCATTTTAGATTGTTGCATAGTGTGATTAGTAAATTACCTTGTTTAGAATCTAAAACTTGCTTTCACATTTCATTTTAGGTCCTTGCATTTCCCTTCACCCTCTTTCCATTTTGGGTTTGTCCACTAAGTTTGTGAAGTATTGTATGAGCTTTACAACTTGGTGCCCTATTAGTAATACTATTGTGAGATGTAGTTCGAGAATCATGTCATCCTGTGATACACCATTCGTCATGGATCTTGGGTTCTCTAGCTCTCTTCCTAATAGTGCTGATAATGAAACCCTATTTGGATTCTAGTTTGCATACTTCATTTCCCATGACTACTATGCCTTCAGTTACTGTGTTTCCCGTTAGCAACACTATCCCTACCATCCCTAGTTCTACTCAAGCTTTGAGCTGCACTCATATCCAAGGAGGAACTTCCATCCATAACACTATGATACCCATTTCTATCCCTACCTACACTAGTACTCAACCTACCATAACAATTCAACCTACTAGTAGTGTGAACACTTTCTTAGGTGTTCCCTTAGGGAATTCCTCTAGTTCTATTCCTTCAACCATAATATCTCCTCAAACCTCCTCCATCCCAAGTTTACAATTAACTAGTCCTCCACATACCTACCCTACACCACCTTATACCCCTCGACCTTACAACAACAATGATGATATCATTAACACACTTTTACAAAGAATGGAATACCTTCAACAACAAGTTACAAACCTAAATAAAAACAACAGTCAAACCTCACAATACATCAAAACCAATTCCTTATCCTTGGAGATATTGAGAGAAAAAATTCCACGAGTAGAAATTCCCTGATTCAAGAAATATGGTAGGAAGGGAGATCCTACTAACCATGTTTTTGCTTTTACTTCCCTATGTAGTGATTTCATCTTTGAGGACAAACTTTTGGCTAAACTATTCCCTAGATCCTTGAAAGACATTGCCTTGGAATGGTTTTATTCATTACCAAATAACTCAATTCGCTCATTCAATGAACTTGTTGAGGAATTTATTAACCACTTCCAAGTGCATATGACTCCTAAGATGACCTTGGCTGATTTGATGAGATGTAAGAAAAAAAAAGATGAAAAGGTGACTAAATTCATTTCACGCTACCAATCACTTTACTCCCAAATCAATGTTAAAATTCTCGATCCTCACCTTCACGGAATGTTCATAGAAAATTTGCAAAGTAAGATACAAGATAAACTTACCATGATGAAGTTCCCCACCTTTGTCCACTTGTGTACTACCCTTCGTGATTATCAAAATTCAGTTAGTAGTCATGAAACAAAACACACCTCTGGTCATCCTGAAAAATTTGAATCCCCCTCAACCAACTCAACATAATGATGCCCATGTGGTTGCTATAAAGAAGACAACTCCTTTCACATTTGGGGATTCGACTAGGCAGTTTACTCCCTTACCTAATATCCTTTATAACACCATGTCACAAATTTTAGAACAAAAAATGATCACCTTGCCTCTCATTAGAGCACATAATCCTAGTAAACCTTTACCTCCAAGCTTTATATTGAATGCTTATTGCCACATCACTGACAAAATTGACACGAAACTAAACATTGTAAGCATCTTAAAAATCTTGTGCAAGACCTCATTGATTTCAGTCCACTCTCAATTGGAGGTGTTAGTGATCAAGGAAATAAGTTCATTTCCCCTCCTAACCAAAAATTGCAAATCTTTACCAACTCGATGCCAAAACACAATGTTTCATTTTTCAAAAAACCTAAAAAGAATGATGTGATGAATGTTGATACAGATGATGACACCATGTATATTGTTGAACAAGATCCTATAGATACTAGTGTAAGAAGTCCTTGGGATGATATGGTTGGATTGGTCAAAATTCAACCTTGTAAGGGTCAAACAAGAAAGCCTCTTGACATTGCATTCTCCTCACAAGATATACTTAAAAATGCACTTGATGGTCCTCTTTACATAGCCAGCCAAATCTATGAGAAGCCCACTAATGGGATGTTAATTGACCTCGTCTATGGAAAGAATGTGATCACTGAGGAATTCTTACTTGTACATGAACTATATCAAGAAAAATATGATAAATTGAAAGCATAGACAAAGACGCATAATGGTTTTTCTTTCCCTATGATGGGATCAATCACCCTTCCTTTAACTATTGGAATGAAACAATTAGATGTCTCATTCTCCATTAGCTTGACATTAGATCAATTTCATGTGAAGCTTAGTTACCCATGGCTATGCTCCATGGAAGTTGTCTCATCGATTGTGCATAAATGTTTTAAGTTTCCCTTTGACAATGGAATCTTTACTATGCACCATAGTGGCTTTAATCCTCTTTCTTCCTGAGGAAAATTTTCTTTATATTTCTTTTGTCTTGAGCCCATGGAGCCTATTAAACCTTGAGAATACTTCTTTTTCAAATCCTACCAAAAGTTCAAGGCTAAATGCATAGTGAAACTATCCATTAGAAACATGCCTCAACCCGCAATTGAACCTCTTATCCTTCATGAAACTTTGATCAAACCTAAAGACATTCTAAATAACCAATACCAACCTAAGATATATCCTTTGCCTACCTCCTATAAAACGCCAAGAGATAACGAATTTCTTTTTGTTGTCCCTCCTAAAATAAAAAAATTTGTAGACATACAAATCGATATTATGCATCTAAATTTGACTAATTAACATCAAATTTCTCTATTAATCAAATAAAGTAATTTATTAGATTTATTTACTAATGTTCATCCTATTTGATTAAATACACCAATTTATTTAATAAAAAATTCCTAAATTCCTCTCATGTGATTTAATAAACCAAATTAATTAAATCAAATGTCAAATCCCCTAACTTCTTCAAGTTAATTAATCTGAATTAATTAACCCATAACCATCATTACCCATCCTCTAGCTTTTGACTCAACCTAGGTCAAACCTAAACCCTTGATTAACTAACCCACTTGCACATGAAAATCAATTCTTTTAATTAACTAATTATCTCATTTTCCCTCACAAAGGCATATTTTAAGGGAATATTCCTTCATTAACTCCATTTATTTGACTTTCTTGCCCAAACAATTTTCCTCCAAAATATCTTAACCACATTCACTTAATGCATCTTACAAATGCACTAATATCTCTTACACTTCTCAAATTCTCAACCACATGCATTAACTATGCACATTCTATAAAATGTGCTCCAACTTCACCCATTAGATTTGTGACAAGTGTCACAATCTTAATGAATCTCTTTTAGTCCCACATTTCTCCCATCTCTCCATTATTCAACCCTTCAACCTATAAATAGAAGCCACAATCATCCACAATCTCATCCACAATCTTAGCATTCTCACTATAGGAACATTCATCTTGCACTTGATCACACCATCTTTGCTTGTTCATCATATCGTTGGAAGCTTATCAAGGGGGTGGGAAAGGGAATTCTTTTCACATCAAAGGAGCACTAGTTCCACTATGGGATAGGTTTGTACATGCTTATATATGCTTTTAATTGATTTTATTTGGTATTTCATTGTTTTGTTTACATATCTAGTATGTTTAGATATCTCATAGGAATACTTGGTTTGCTTTGATTAATTTGACTTATATGATAATGTTTTTCAAGGTTTAACATTTGCAGGTTTAGTGTTCACATTTTGGTGCCCACTATGGGGCTTTGCATTTGATGTGCATTGAATCTCTAATTTGAATTTGTATAGCCTTTTTTACTAATGCTAATTTGAGCCTATTGGGTAAGTCAAGTCTGTTGCGCCATTGGAGAGATAGACACACTATCTTTTATGTGTTATTCTCTGGTTTTAAATATGCAAGGTAAATTTTCTATTTGAAGTTTCATGCTGAAATCAATAGAGAGGAGTGTTGATTTCCAGCCTCTAGTTCATATTGTGTAATTTGATTTTTATTTATGAAATCGATAAGCATCTTCTATTTCGAATGATTTGTACACATCATAATTTTCTATCCCCAATTCAAGTTGTATATTTTATATTCCTTGTGGCACATAAGTATAGCAACACGTCGACTTTGTTCATTGAGCTCATCCTATATACCCTTCTACTTTACTTTTTCCTATCATCCCATCTTTGGCTATGATTAGATATTACCATTCACTTTGCATGTTTTTCTTTCTATGATTATGTTTCACCATGCAACCACTATTAGATTTGGGTGTCTCCAAGATTATACATAAAGGATTTTTGAGGTCTTGCTTTGGAATCTGCTTTGTATGATTTTCTTTTTTTATTTCCCAACCACAACAGCTGCTTTCATTATAGACATAATTTTGTACATTTTCTGCAAACATGACATCTCTTTGAGTCATTCTATCAAACAGTTTGTGTGCCTTCTCTATGCTTCCATTTTGGCACATGCAAAAAATTTGTGGGAAAAGGTTGTGTTCACTGGCTTAAGCATGAAAAATTTAATTTGGATTGACTTTGGTTTTAGACTCAAATGATTCCTGTGTGATCTTGCTTATTCACAAATGGAAAAAACTTGATTTTTATCTTCTAAACCAATTTTCATATTGAATCTACTTCAAATATACTAAGTAAATATAATATATATCTAGTAGTTATGTTGCCATGTTATATACATTCCATATTGCCATTTATATGGTGTGGATGGCCACTATATGCTCTATCTAGACAAACTACATTATGTATTGTGAAATCTATCCTACATTCTACAATTTAACATCCCGTTACAAATTCTCTTCTGTAAAGAAATTGGAAGCTCCTAACAGGAATCTTAAATTGCTAAGCTCCCATAGCATGTAAGTATATATAGGTATGGGAATCAATGCCTTCAAAATGTATGAAGAATCTTACCATTTCAAATGCCTATTAGGGCTCTGAAATCACCTTTTCTCCATCAACATTTGTCATAGAATAAATGTAGAAATGTGTTGTATTGGTAAGCTAGTACACTATAGAAAGAAATAAATTGGTATTTATAATGTTTTTATCCTTCACAGAGCTATGTGCAAACAAATTCCAACCAATTTCAAGAGGATTTGATCATCTGGATGCACTTTTCTCTTGTGATTTGGTGCCTGCTATGCTCTGGTTTTGTCTGGATCACTTTGTCGATCAAACCTGGGACTCTTTTATCTCCCTTAACTATAGATTCACCTACTTTTAAGAAGGATCTCAAGCCCATTTGTATGTAAAAGAAGAGAAAAGGAATTAGAATGGTTTCCATAGGAGCGAGGATTCAGTCTGATTATGATCATCTCCTAAAGCTTTTGCTCATTGGCGACAATGGCATCTATCTTGTTTGAAGTCATTCATTAATGGTTTTGCATGAATCTTTATTGTGAGGCATCGCTCATTTATGGTTTTTTGTAGGCATCTTTATTATATCTAGGATACAATCTCTCTTAGGCATTATTCACATGCAGGTTGTTGATAGTGACAACCAAACTTGAATTCAGAAAGGAAAGCAATGAATGATAGATGCTTTAATATTCGCATACTATTATTTCCATTATTGTTGTCTATCAATATTCTTAATGACTTGTTATTTTGGCTTTGATGACATTAAGATGATTAGAAAATTTCTTTAGAAATGCTATTGATTTCTGCAAAATTCACCAACTATTCGATGCATTGTCATTCTATCATTCTATTAAATCAAGTGATAATATCAATGCTCACAAAACAAATGCACTTAACATATCATCATTTAAAAAAAAAATTGCTTTCGATTTGACAGGCGTGACATTGGAAGGGAAATGGTAGTTGGTTCTCTTTATTTTCTTGATAATTGTGGGAATCAAACAAACAAAATTTAGTCTTATTCTTGTTGTTGCTTATTTTGTTCTTATGTGGCATAAAGAAATAATGGTGGCCTCTTTCACATTGAAATAAATCTTACTTGGGATAGCTTTGTAATGTTTGTAGGGGGGGATTGCATAAAGAATTAGTGGCATTGGAGTTGGGAATTGGAATTAAGCAAAATAAAGCAGATTTGAGTTGGAGAATTGAGCATTGAACTTGAACTTAAAAAGGAATTTTTAAATGCATATTGTAATAGCCTAGGGCATTCATTACTACTTTTGTTTTCTCCTTTAGGAAAACTCACTTCATTTTTGGGTTTAAATTAACCATTGATTTGATATCTTAAAGTTGGCTAAAATTGAACATTGGAAACTCATTAGACTTTGATTTTACATGCTAAAATTGAACAAACAACTTCACACTTGGTTTTTGGTGCTTAAAACGAACTCAGCATTGCTTTGAGGCTTAAAACGAGCTTGTGCTTTTATTTTCTTGTTTTTTTTACAATTCATGTCATTCAAAGCGTAGGGACTTCTCTCACACTTTCCAACAATCTTGAGAATCAAAATAATTCTATTGACATTGGTTGTCTAAGCAATTACCCACACATTTCAAATTTGGGTTTAAAATTGAACAATCATGCTAGTGTGAGAAAGAGACATTGTGTGTGTTCCCTCTTTTTGCTTTACATGAACTGGGTGGTTGAACTACAAGTGTACTCCCTCTCTTTTTTTCACCTTTAGAAGGGTCTACCTAAGAACAACTCAAAGGCAACTCCAGCCTATTTTTCACTCGAGCCAGTATATAAATGGATAAGACTAAACTGTCAAGCCCTCATGGTATGTAGGCCTTAGCCATATATTGTCTTTCAGAATGGGGTACTACTGTAAAATGTATAAGAGCCCCTAGTAGGATTGATTAAAGCATTTAGTGGCTTGTTGGATGCTCGCAAGGTGCCATGTCCCCAATTACCCAAACTAAGAACCAATTTGTTTAGAGGCCAAAATCCTTACTATTTGTTGGTGCAAGAATGGTCATTCTGAAGCCACCCCATATTTGTACTATTCAAAGTAGAAAAAAAATAAATCCTTTTGATCTTTGGATTTTAATTATTTTGAGATTTGGTGGTCCTGAGAAGTGTGTGCCATGCAAGGGAGCCATTGTCACCAAATCTCTAGCTATTCGCTTTGTCTCAATGTTTGGAGAAATCCAAGTGGGGACTCAACAAATATTGTCGTTTATATTGTAGGGTTGTGCAATTTATGAATCAGTTAAATAATTTTCTTGTATCTAAAACTTTGAAACAAACATTCAACTAGTCATCAAAATTTCAAACCCTTTGGAAAGAGTAAATATTCTTGAAGAGTCCAAATTTTACTGCTTGTCCCTAGGGATTTTATCCTTAGAGGATTCTAAATATTTGGGCCCATATCTCAATTTGTTCTCTCCAAAGTCAACCTAGGAAAACTATGCCTTTGATTCTTTGATTTTCACATAATGGACCTTGTGGAATGAAAAGGAATTGAGACATAGACATTCAGTTTGAAAACTAAGAAAGAAGTGTTGATGTGGTAAAAAGAATCCATTTAATCAAAGATAAAAGACAATTGAACCTCACATATGTGTTTGTTCAAATTATTTTCAGAAAAGTTAAAATCCAAAAACCAAAGTCTATCAATCGTCATAAGCGTCTTAGTCCAAAAGCTCTCAAGAAACATCTTTCAACACTTTACGAAGTCAGAGATAGATTGGTCTACAACTTTTACAAATGTGCTTCAAGAAACAATCAAAAATTGTACTCCTTCTATTATTGTCAAAATTTGGGTCTTTTCCAACATTTTGAGTTTCTCACATAGGGTTGAAATTTTTTAGAGGTACAACATGTTCTTCAAAACCTCGATCTTATAAAAAAAGTATTTCTCGGTTCAACTAGGATCAAATCAACACCTTTATCCATTCCAAACATCAATAAAATCCCATTTCACAAACAAATTTTAGAACCTTGGAAAAATCATTCATACTAGGTTTTTGGTAAATGGGTATGTGCAGGATCATCATGGAAAAAACAGGCCCTTAAGTGGCAAAAAATTCAGAAAAATCAGAGTTAGGCAACTTGACATACAAATTTGAATAAGTTATCTATATTATTTCAAAAATATGTAAGAGTAGAATCTGTATCAAATTGATTGTAGTTTCTAAACTACTAGGTTTTTTTAAAAATAAAAAAAAAACTATTTGGTGAAAATTTGAAATTTCAATGCAGTGATACTTAAATTTTAGGGAAAAAATAAGAAGTAGGTGTCTGTCTGACCAACCTAACCACAATAAAATGATAATATTTTTTATAAGATTTTAGATATAAGTAGAGGACTCATGCCCCAATGTGATGCATTTTTGTAATTTTTTTCCAAATAAATAATTAATTATGAATTTTTTATTACAACTTTTTTAAAAATATAAAAACTCGTATGTCTAACCACCTTAACTTGGTCAAAAATTCACGAAATTCAATTTTTATTTTTTTAATCCTATAGTATGTCAAGCATAGAATGTGATGCATGTTTTGGATTAAAAAAATGTGATACTGTTTGAAAGCTATAGATGTTTTTCAATCAGCCTATCAATTAGGACTTTAGTCATAATTTGAATAGAAAATGAATATTAATTACTTATTAAATTCGAAGTAAAGCATAATTTGTATTAGTGGAAATTTGAGAATCTCCTTTAAAAACCATTTTCGTTTCATCAATTTTGGATAAAAGAATAGTCGTCAACCATAGACCCATCATATTGCCACTTTTTGGCCCATCATGATCTTGCACATACCCAAATCCTTCAAATCAAAATCAAAATCACGTTGTTTGACTAAGTGTGTGTGGATGAATCCTTTTCTCATACATTTATTTAGATTATCATCCTTTTGAACAAGTTCATCCCAAGATAACATCTAACATCTTGGGTTTTATAAGTTCATTATCCAAAATCAAATCAAACCAAATCCAAACCAAACACAGAAGTCCTAAAGTCTAGTATTCCTCCAAGGGTATTAAAATTTAAAACATCCATATCCTTCATCCTTCATTTATCTCATCACCATTTGATCCTTAAATAGCCAAGATTTTCTTTTTGCACCTAAAGTTTATATCAACCAAGGGAGTTAGAGGAGCTTACCTCCCATATTCCTAGAAGTTGATCCTTATTTTATGGTCCAAACTAGATCAAAATACAAGAAGATCATGGATCAAAACAAAGAAACATCCACTTCAAGTGATTTGACTCAAACTAAAACATAATTCAACCTTAGGATATCCATCGACCTTCCACTTAATCCCCCTCAAATGCATCAAAATACTCAAGAGGGAGTTTTCCAAGTGGAGGACGCCACCAACAACTTTCAAGGGATGACCCAAGACGAAATAATTGAGCTAGTCCAAAATCCTGAAACACACAAGATAGCCAACATTTTCATGAGACTCAATCCCACACAATACATGTTATCATTAGCAAAGAAAGGAGCTAAACTCCTTTCTAACTTTGATGTGAGCACTATTGTGGAACACCCTCTTGGGGATATGTTGTCAGTATCATTCACACCTTCCTTGCAACACATCATCCAACCCATCATACAACCAACATCATCTCATGCTCCAAGTCAACCCATGATTATCAAGGGGAGTTCATTACTCCAAGCTCTTCAAACACATGCCCTTCTAAAAAACCAAAACTTGGATGCAAACACAATCTTGGGTATGCTTAAAACCATCCCACAAGACCCAAAACATCCATATGTACCACTCATTTTCCATGATACAAACAATCCTTCCACCTTTTCTGCATCACTGGAATACTCTCTTAACAGACAAGTCTCTTTCCCCATGATATTGCAAGGACAAGTAGATTCATTTGGACAAGTGGGAACTTTAAATGCATCACCCTCACTTTTTCAAGGGAACACACCACCAATATTCCCATCATTCCCTCTTTTAACATCAACATCTACACCAATCAAAGGTATAGGGAAACCCCATTTACCCAACATACCAATCCAAAACCAATCAAATGAAATCAATCCACCAATCACAAGAAAAACCAACACGTCAATCATACCAAATCCTCTAAGCATGCCATTGACATCGCAACACCAAGTGGCACCAATCCAAACATCTCAACCAATCATCACTCAATCTACAACACCTCAAACTCTCCAAAACATGGTCTCTTAAGGACCTAGCACATCAACCATACCATCTACCAATCAAACCCTTGTCATCAGGGTATGTGCAGGATCATCATGGAAAAAACAGGCCCTTAAGTGGCAAAAAATTCAGAAAAAATAGAGTTAGGAAACTTCACATAAAAATTTGAATAAGTTATCTATATTATTTCAAAAATATGTAAGAATAGAATCTATAGCAATTGAATTTAGTTTCTAAAATATTAGGTTTTCTTAAAAAAATTAAACTCTATTTGGTGGAAATTTGAATTTCAATGCAGTGGTACTTAAATTTCAAGGAAAAAATAAGAAGTAGGTGTCTGTCTGACCACCCTAACCACAATAAAATGATAATATTTTTTTATAATATTTTAGATATAAGTAGAGGACTCATGCTCCAATGTGATGCATATTTTTTTGTAATTTTTTTCCAAGTAAATAATTAATTATGAATTTTTTATTACAATTTTTTAAAAATATAAAAACTCATATGTCTACCACCTTAACTTGGTCAAAACTTCATGAAATTCAAATTTAATTTTTTTAATACTATATTATGCGAAGCATAGAATGTGATGCATGTTTTGGATTCAAAAATGTGATACCATTTGAAAGCTATAGTTGTTTTTCAATCACCTATCAATCAGGACTTTAGTCATAATTTGAATAGAAAATGAATAATAATTACTTATTAAATTCAAAGTAAAGCATAATTTATATCAGTGGAAAGTTGAGAATCTCCTTTAAAAACCCTTTTCGTTTCATCAATTTTGGGTAAAATAATAGTCGTCAGCCACATACCCATCATATTGCCACTTTTTGGCCCATCATGATCCTGCACATACCCATCACTCAAACACCTCAACAACCACCCCAGAAAACTCTCATCACACCATCTCACACCATTCCACTGAATCCACCACCTCCACCACCAAATCCAAATATGGAAAATCAATACAACATCACATTGCAAGCATCCCAACAAGCGTATCAAAAGGCACTTCAACAATTCTAAGCTAAAAAAGCCACACAAGCTATGTAATAAGCCACACAACAAGCACAAGAATGGCAAGCCGCACAACCAACACAACAGGTTGCCTAAGCACAAGCCAAATTTTTATTGCAACAACAACAAGCCACACAAGTTGCATAAGCTGCACAAGACGCACAGGTTGCACAAGTCGCACAAGCTACACAAGCCACTCGACAAGCTCAAGCTCAAGCACAATACCAATACCAAGCACAAGAAGCCCAAGCACAAGTATTCTTATAACAACAAGCTTATCAACAAGCTTTGGAACAATACCAAGCACAACAAGCAGCTCAACTACAAGCCCAACAACAATAAGACCAACAAAAACTATAGGCATACCAACAAGTGTTGCTTGCACAACAAAACTTACAACAACATCCCATGAATACACAACCAATTTCCTTGAACACAAATATGCAAGTCAACCCACTACTCACTCTAGCAACAATACCACCCCGAAACACATTCATCCCACCACCAAATCCACAAAATGATTTGTCCGCACAAATTAAACTGCTCTCACAACAAGTGTTGGAGATACAATTAGAAAAGACAACAAAATCACAAGGGAATTTGTGCCCCTATCCATTTGACAGAAGCATTGTGATGGTTCCATTCACACAAGGATTTGAGATACCAAAATTTGACAAATATCATGGGACCAGTAATCTTGAAGATCACAACAGGGAATTCCATGTACACTATATGGAAGTTGCATATGACGATTATTGTTTAATGCGACTCTTCCCTCAGAGTTTGGTTGGTCCATTCCATTGGTTGGTCCATCAATGGAATGGTTCTCCTGCCTTCCCCTTGGAATTAAAAAGTTTAAAGAAATTATGGACTTATTCATACATAATTATTGATTTAACATAGGCATGTACGTGAGCTTGGAAGAATTGTCTGGCCTAAAAAAGGCCAAGGGAGAAACATTTGCATCCTTCTTGCAATGATGGCGATCCAAGGCCAATAGGAGCAAGTGGGCTATTCCAAAAGAACAAAAAATTAGGACTGTCATCTCCAACCTTGAAGGGACCTTGTCTTTTCATTTCAAAATGCAATGCATAACAATCTATGACCAATTGATTCCAAAGGTGCTCAACATCGAAAGAGCCCTTATAGCATAAGGGGGTACACCCACATATCAAGACAAGTGAACACATGGTCAAAAAATAAGAATGCCACTAACGATTGTGTTGCCAAAGCCAAAGTTATTATCAGTGCTCCAAGGAATAATACACAAACATATCAACAAGTGCAAGTCAATACCAAAAACAACATAGAATCCAATCCATCGTCACAACAACAAACCGACAATCAAATGGTCAACAACCTAAATGCTTAAGGGGGACCACCCCCAAAGAACAAATATCCCCCTAAACAAAAATACACACCACTTGGGTAACCAATCAAAATTTTCATGTAATAGCTAGTACAAGAAAATATCATCAAAATACCTATTTATGAAATTATCAAGAGCCTCAGGTTAAACCACCATGGTATAACAAGAAACATCTTTGTGATTTTCACAAAATAAAGGGACACATGAAAACCAATTGCATGCAACTTAAAAATATGATCCAAGATCTCATTGATGACAAGACATAACCATTAAACAACCTACAGGGAATCAAGATCTTAAAATATACATGAATCTGATGCCTGATTACAATAAAGGAAACAACAATGGTAAGGGAAAGCATAATAATGTGAACCATATTTATGACCATGTTGTTGCATCCTTGGATGAGTGGGTAATAGTTGTCAATATGAAAGGATCCAGAGTCGAGTGTGGAGTCACCACACGAGGTGACAAAATTACCATCCTAGGACCTTCACAACCACCCAAAGCACCCACTACAAATCCAAAGTCAATCCCTAATGACTATAATTTCTTAGATCAACTGAAAAGAACCCCCACCTAGATCTCCATCATGGAGTTGCTAAAAATCTCACTTGCACATAGGGATATCCTAGAAATGGTATTAGTTGTGTGTTCCATTCCCATGGATCTTGATGTAGACCAGTTTCAAGCTATGGTCAGACATATCACCACACTGCATCTCCTCACATTTTTTGAGCATGATCTTCCAACCCAACCATCTCATAACCATGCACTCCATCTTGAAGTCTTAATCCTCAAGAATAAAGTCAAAAGAGTCTTGGTGGATGGAAGTGTAGGTTTAAAAATTTGTACTCTATAGCTAATAAAGAATCTAGGATTATCTGAAGATGTCATCGAGAAAGGAAAAGGTATCACTATTAGGGCTTATGATGATCAAGAAAGGATGTCTCAAGGAACCATTCAACTCCCTATTCAAGTAGCACCAATAATCATGGAGACTACTTGCCAAGTCCTTGACCTTTAACTCCCTTACAATATCCTCCTAGGGCACCCATGGATTCATGGGATGCAAGCAATTGCGTCCAAATTCCATCAACATATTAAGTTCCCTTATCAGAACCAAGAAGTCACAGTCCATGGTGATCTTGAATCATTATATTATTGCAAAAATCTGGAGGCCAAGTATTATAAGATCCCTCAAGTCTCGAAGAATGATGAGGGATCCACATCTTCATATATAGACCCATCCACCTGAGCCTCCAATTATAAGAAAAAGACACCTTCCATTCTAGAAATCCCTGATATTAAGGTTATTATCTGAGATAATGGATGTGGAGACTATAAAATAAAGAAGAGTTCCTTTGTGATGGGAAAGTTACCTCAGTCTCCTAGATCCCATGGGAAGCCACAACCAATCGACACAACATCTCAAACCTTCAAAGCAAAACCTACCAGCTTCAAAAAGTGGGGAGACCTAAGCAAAGAGGTGGTAGAAAAAAAATATGTATCAAGCCTATTATATCAAGATGAAAGGCCCGCACTAGATCTCCCCATGGAAGAAAGCAACAAAGGTCTTCAATTAATGTTTAACCAAGGCTATAACAAAAATGAGAAGCTTGGGAAAAATGATAATGGTTTATTTGAACCCATTGATAATGAGAAGCACCCCAAGAATCTTGGCCTTGGATGTACCCCTACGAAGATAACCATTCTTGGCAAAGTGTAAAAAAGGATTTTGACACCTTAGCGATATCTTGCACTTCTAGGATTTTTCACTTAAAAGGTGAAAGAAGAGCCAAAATGGGAAATGTTACACTCAAGATTAATGCAATATGAATGAGAGGTGACAAAATGTAATGATATAAATGCAGTAAAATATAAAAGTAAATGAATTATTAATGCAAATCCTAAGAAATGTAACTTGTTTGAAAACACATTGTGATATGCAAACCTAAACTAAATGACCTAGAAATGAAGGTAAATTGTAACAGAAATTGATGAAATTGAATGTGTGCACTTGTAAACTTGCCGAGGATTGGAAATGACTCTAAAATTCTCAAGATGCTGATTTTTAGGCCTGATGGGACTTATTCACCATTTTGGACAAATTAGTCCCAGTTCCAGAAAACTGCACTAGGGCCCGTTTTAGCCAAATGGGTGTCCAAATCTACAAAAATATTAAGGAAATAGGTAAAATGGGACTCATTAACCACTTTGGGTGAATTAGTCCACTTTGGCTTTTTTGAAAACTCAAAAATGGAATCTGAAGCTCTCGGTCTGCTCAATCTTCACCTCCAGGTGTCCAATACTGAAACCTTGATTTCCAAGGTTGTAAATGAATTTTTGTGAGGATTTTGGCCTTGCTAAAGTGGATATGACTTCAACAAGTTTGAAACCTATTCTTCAATCATGTCAAGCCATCCAAGATGCTTAAATCTTCAAAGACACAATAAAAGAGAGAGAAGTGTTGGATGTTAGGGCATGGGGGTTCACCTTGATCAAACCCTTTTTAGGTAATTAAACCAAATGAAGCAATAATATGAAGAATGAACATGAAATGAAGGGATTAATACCTTTCCATGATGATTAAACTTGATTTGTTGCATCAATAGATGAGAATTCAACCTTTGAATGTCTAAAAATGATCTTGAATGCTCTCTTGATGCCCTAACTTGCTTGAGAAGAATGATATAATGAATGATAGATGAATAATGAATGAGTTAGTTGAATGGGGTGAAATGAGATGGAAAATCATGTATTTATACACAATTATTCCCTAATTCCCAAAAATACCTCATTATAGGCCGACCTTAGGTCTTAATAAAGAAAAACCCAAAAGTAATTTGAAATTACTTTAAATTTTGTGCCAAGAGGGACTAATTCGCCCCTAATGGAAAATTAGTCTCAGTCAAGGATTTTGAGTGGTTGTTGGGAATTGTGATAATTTAAATAATGTTTTTCAGGTTCTTCTTTAAGAGGACACTTAAATACGGCCTATAAGTGCATAAAGGGGCCATTAAAGAATAAGGAAGGTGTAATTAGTGATGAAAAGTCTAGAAAAGTGTGAAGGTTTGGTACAACACCTCACAACACTTTGAAATAGGACTTGGTAAGGGGTAAAAAGAGAATATTTGGATGAATTATAATAGGAAGAGTCTAGAAATGTGTAGAAATGTGTTACAACACTTCACAAACACCTTTACAAGACATTGATAGATACCATATTTTTAGTTTGCAAGGGTCCAAGACCTAATGTGTAAAAAACCTCACAACACTAAATCAATGCCTCATTAAGTCCAATTTATCATCAATTATTCCCAAATATAGCAAGTTTCCTTTTCTCTATGGTACACAAAGGTACCCCTATTAAAAAAGTCAAAGCTCCTCCTCAGTTATCAGTATCCACAGGTCTACCCCTAGATAACCATACCTCCATATAACTAATGTGTGTGATGAGGATCCCATCACTAACCTACCCATGTTATTTGAGGATTCCCCCCTTTTTATGATCACTACCATTTCTTTCAAGCTAAGAATCAAACCACTGAACTGAAACTTGTTTACCCCCAACTCATCGATGTGACCAACAAGGACCACCAATCTTAGACACATTCAAAAACAATGAGGCTCTCTCAAAATTCATGGTACTAAGGGATAATTTAACATATGGAGATCATAAAGTAGGGTTTGATATTGAGTTGGACACACACACGTACTATGGGGAAATGGTTGAATCTCTTAGTTGCAAAATTGAAAATCTAAGAGTAACGTCTAGGTCTCTAAGTGAAAACCACCAAGTGGCAATTTTTGATCTCAAAATAGTAAAAAGAAAGGATGTATCCAATGGTGAAAACCTCTCTGAGGTGCCAAAGGATGAGCGATTCAATCTTCCCCTTAGTGTTATCCATTAGGAAAAATTGGTAGTACTGGAAAAAAAATACAACCCAGTCAATCTAGGAACTGAAGAGACACCACACATCACTTTCTAAACAGAGTCAGTTTTGACCGAGGAACAAGAAATTCTAGCTACATTTCTAAAGGAAAGGAAAGTAAATTTTGCATGGACCTATGCTGACATGCCAGGCCTTAATCTAGAGGTAGTGGTTCACCATCTAGTAGTCTATCCAGAGGTGAAACCAGTAAGACAAAAATTGAGAAAGATGCACCCACAAATCACATTATTGGTCAAACTTGAATTATAGAAACTCCTTGAAACTGGCTTCATACAACCCATTGACTATCCCGAATGGGTTTCCAACCTTTTACCTATTTCTAAGCCCACTGGGGGCATTTGTATCTACATAGACTTTAGGGACCTGAACAAAGCATTCCCTAAGGATGATTTTCCCCTTCCCAGACATGATTGTAGATCTAACAATAGGGCACAAAATGCTATCATTGATGGATGGATTTTCAGGGTACAATTAGATTATGATAGCCAAGGATGATCAACATAAGACATATTTCACTTGTCCATGGGGGATTTACTACTAGAACATGATGCCATTTGGGTTAAAGAACGTTGGAGCTACAGACCAAAGAGCTATGACTTTGATTTTTCATGACATGATCCAAAAATTTATAGAGGATTTTATAAATGACATATTAGCCAAATCGAGGAAGCATAGAGACCATATAGCAACACTAGGATCCATCTTTGATAGACTCAAAGAATATAAGGTACGACTCAATCCTAAGAAATGTGTCTTCGATGTACACTCAGGAAAAATTCTAGGGTATATTGTATCAATGAGGGGAATCGAGATAGACCCTACAAAAGTCAAAGAAATTCTTGAAATGGAAGCACCAAAAACATTGAAGTAGTTAAGGGGCTTGTAGGGAAGGCTCCAATCCATTCACAAATCCATAGCATAGTTAGCAGATAAAGTTGTCCCATATTCTCATCTACTCCACAAGGCCCGGGTAACATACAAGTGGGAGGAGAAATGCGATCATGCATTCAATAAAATCAAGGAATACTTGCTAACACCACCAGTCCTCATGCCACTGATCTAGAAAAAACCACTCATCCTATACATATCAGCTACTATGGTAGCCCTTGGTGCCCTTCTAGAACAACATGATGAAATAGGGAAAGAAAGAGCCATTTACTATATTAGCAGAACCTTGGTAGGAAACGAGATAAATTACACATTCATCAAGAAAGCTTGTTTTGAAGTAGTATTTTCCTCATAAAAATTCAGACACTACATGCTTGCTCATAAAATAAAGCTCATCGCCAAGATAGACCCTCTAAAATATCTACTCTCTAAAGCAACAGTCATAGGGAAAAAGGCTAAGTGGGTCATGATCCTAACAAAATATGTGGAGCGAAAAGCCATCAAGGGATAGGTAATTTTAGATCAACTGGCTGAGGCACCTATATATGTAGAGAACCCATTGATATCATAATTTGTAGATGAGTCCATTTTTAATCTTAGTGTAGCAGATCATTGGAAGATGTACTTTGACGGGTCATATACTCAACATGTGTAAGGAGCCAGAGTCTTCTTCATCACACCACAAGGGGATTGCATCCCAAAGTCGTACAAGTTATCTTTCCCTTGTACAAACAAAATTGTGGAATATGAGGCTCTAGTCATAGGACTCTGAATTATAGTATAGTGGAAAATCATAGCACTTAAGGTTTATGGGGACTCATAGTTAATTATCAACGAAGTCAATGATGAATACCAAACAAAGGATGAAAATCTTACCTTCTATAAGAAGCTAGTAGAGGATCTCAAGGAATTCTTCATTGACATCACATTTGAGAAAATACCGAGGGAAAACAATAGAGCAATTGATGATATGGCTACAATTGGATCATTGTTGGATATCCCACGCAACGTCCCTAAACATGAATTCTTGGTGTAGAGAAACTTCTCGTACCAGCTTTTGAGGCACCAAAATCTTAGTTTGTGTGTGAAAGCATTGGTCTCGGTGATCCTTGGTACAATGACATATTCACCTACCTAAAAATAGGTGTCCTCCCTACTGACATCACCCCAAGCCTCAAAAGAAAATTTATTAAGAAGTCATCTCGTTTCATTATCTTAGGTGACACCCTATACCGTAGTAGTATCAAAGGAACCCTTTTGCGATTCCTTAACCCCAAGGAAGCTTTGACTATTTTAACTGAGGTACATGATGGTATTTGTGGTTCGCATTCTAGTGGTATGACCTTGGCAAAGAAACTGCTGAGGACTAGGTATTACTGGCCTAAAATGGAGAAGGAAGCTCATGATTATGTCCAAATATGTTTGCAATGTCAACAACATGGGGACCTCATCCATGCACCAACTTAGGAGCTCCAACCAATTATAACGCCTTGGACCTTTTCATAATGGGGGCTTGATCTCATTGGAAAAATCACTCCCACCTCATCTAATGGACACAAGTTCATTATCACTGTAATAGAGTACTTCATGAAGTGGGTAGAGGCCATCCCCATGACTTATATCATAGGGAAGAAAATTTCCAAATTCATCTTGAACTACCTCATCTGTCATTATGGTGTTCCACAAGCCCTTATCTCATATAATGGAACACCTTTCAAAAACCAAGATTTTTGCGAGCTATGCTAGAAATTCAATATCCAACATCGCTTCTCCACCCCATACTACCCCTAGGGAAATGACCAAGTTGAGGCTATGAATAAAACCATCTTGAAAGTCCTAAAGAAAATAGTCAATGAAGTTGGTCGTGATTGGATCCTATAGTTGAACCCCATTTATGGGCCTACTAAATGAGTATCCACATGCCTATAGGTGCAATCCCTTTCTCCCTGGTCTACGGATCAGAAGCCATCCTTCCCATTGAGAGAGAAATCCCATCCTTAAGAATATCATTGCAAAATCTCATTACTGATGAAGAGTATCAGGTGTCATGGTTGAACAAGCTAGAACTATTGGATGAGTGACACATGGATGCTTTGAACCACCTATAGGTCTATCAGAACCATCTCAAAAGGAGCTATAATAAGAAGATCAAGAATAGTTCATTTCAAGTCAGAGAGCCCATGTTAAAAGAAAATCACAAGAGGGTATGTGTAGGATCATGGAAAAAATAGGACCTTAAGTGGCAAAAAATTCAAAAAAATCAAAATTAGGAAACTTGACATAAAATTTTGAATAAGTTATCTATATTATTTCAAAAATATGTAAGAATAAAATCTATAGAAAATTGAATGTAGTTTCTAAACTACTAGGTTTATTTTAAAAAAAATCTATTTGGTGAAAATTTGAAATTTCAACAGAATACTTAAATTTTAGGGAAAAAGTAAGAAGTAGGTGTTTGTCTAACCACCCTAACCACAATAAAATGATAGTATTTTTCTATAAGATTTTATATATAGGTAGAGGACTCATGTATGGATGTGATGCATATTTTTTGTATTTTTTTCTAAGTAAATAATTAATTATGAATATTTTATTACAAATTTTAAAAAATATAAAAACTCATATGTCTGACCACCTTAACTTGGTCAAAACTTCATGAAATTCATTTTTTTAAATCCTATAGTATGTGAAGCATAGAATGTGACACATGTTTGGATTGAAAAATGTGATACTATTTGAAAGCTATAGATGTTTTTCAATCAACCTATCAATCGGACTTTAGTTGTAATTCAAATAGAAAATGAATAATAATTATTTATTAAATTCAAAGTAAAGCATAATTTATATTGGTGGAAAGCTGAGAATCTCCTTTAAAAACCCTTTTCATTTCATCAATTTTGGGTGTAAAAAAAGTTGTCAGCCACATACTCTACACATACCCATAATATCACCACTTTTTGGCCCATCATGATCCTGCACATACCCAAGAATGTACCAAATCTAGACAACAAAGACAACTTTGAACCCAACTGGTTGGGGTACTTCATCATCACAACAAGTTATAAATCAAGAGCATATCAGCTATCTACACCCAAAGGTGAGCCTCTATAGGAGCCTATCAATAGCTCCCATCTCAAAAAAAATTATGCTTAAGCTTGCAAGGTATAAACCAGAAAAACCAAAATATACATATATATAATAATTGAAAAAAATATCAAAAAAATGATTGAAAACCGTAAAGAAAAAAATCATCCTCTGGTGAAAACCACTTTGATGGCACTTTGGGAAAGTACTTTGGTGAAAATCTAGCAATCAGGTGCGTTGTGTAAATAAAGAACTTTCCATCCACCATGATCTCTATGGCTTGTTCTACATCATTCATCCATCGCATTCCATTGATCCTTCTAAAACCCATTTTTGTCTACATTATGGCTTGATTCTGCGTTTGTATCGTGTTCCATCCTAGAACTACTTGGCACATTCCTAAGGCTAATTTTTTCCTGCCTATATAAAAGTAGTCTATCGCATCACACTGGGGACATGTTCTTATACCTACATTAGATTAGTTCTGTGTATGTTATGCCTTGAATAACCACCCCATTTTATTCTAGAGCAAAATGGGTCCCCCTTTTTTCGATTTGCTTTCGTTGCCTTTGGTTATTTGCTTTGCCCTTTGGAGTTATTTTGTTTTCCTCTTAATTTTGTCTTTTTTTCTATTTGGTGTTGGTTTTGCCTTAGTCAGAATTGGTTTTCTTCTTTCTTGAAAAATTGAATGAAGCAATCATAAGCAATAGTGATTTTATTATAATATATTTTACTTGCTTCTGAGGATTAATGAAGACCTTGTTTTGCAGGATTGGAACATGCACATGATGATATGTCTCAAGGAGCTCAGTTGGAAAGCTTCCCTAGTCCAGTTTGGCATGATTTTCCTCTAAGAGAAAAGTTGGCAAGACCCTGCAGCTGTCTTGCCGACTAGTTGTGCATTCTATTCATTTGAAGCTCACTGGTCACCCAAACATTCCTGTCGCCGTGATTTTTTAGTGTCTCTCCGACAAGAGGAGGCCTCGCCAAAAGATTCTGAGTTTGGCCTAACATCTTACCGATACGGGCGAGGTCTCGTCGAAGGAAGTTGCACTCAGTGGATAGTTTTTTTTTCTTCGGCAGGAGGTCTGGCAGAAAGAGAAAGTCTTGCCGAAAGGGGATTCCCCTTCGATGTAATTTTTGGAGCTTGCCGTAGTGTCTCACCGACCGAGCGGAGTCTTGCTGAAATAAAATATGAGCCCAGGGAAATTTTGCAATTGGTGTAAGGTCTCAGAGAAGAGGGCTTGTCTCCTCGAAATGAAATAAGATCGCCAAAAGATAATGCTCGCCTAAAGGTCTCGCTGACATGGAGGAAGTCTTAGCCAAACAAGGTGTCATCAAGGAAGCAAGGTCCCACTTGCTATGATCTCTTGCCGAATGGAAGGTCTCGCCAAAGTAAAGTGAGCTACCGGCAAAGAGAGGAGACTTTGGTGTGATGTGTGGCCAACTACGGAGTGTCTCGGTGAAAGTGACGGGGCTTCGGTGTAAGGTATCGGTGAAGGAAACTAGTCTCACTGATAGAAAGGAGCTCGGCATAATGTCTTGCTGACCCGGTAACCTCTTGTTGACTGGTGAAGTCCTCGGTGTAGTGTTTCGAGTTCGCCGTGATGTCTTTCCAACCAGGTGGTGTCTCGCCAAAGTAGAGCGGCGACGGCGAAGGATTTCGGTTTTGCCGTGATGTAGTGTGTTCCAGAATGGTGTTCATCTTAACTTAATCATTGGATTTAAAAAGATTTCAAGGAAAGAAGTTTTGTTTTATGTTTTGTTTAAATAGTGATTTAAAATCTATTGTTAAGATTAGCATTGTGGATGAATGAAGTTGTCTGTCAATCACAAGTTGATTTTGTTCTCTAGTTTTAGTTAGCAATTCCTTGAAAGGTAACAAGTCTGGCTAAGTTGGATGAATTATTATTCTTTTCAATTCCAAGCTTTGATCTATCTTTTTCTATTTCTTTAAAACCCTAGTTAAAATAGGTTTAACTTCATGCTTAATCTTAGAACAATCCACAAGCTCAACACCAGCAGGCCCCTTGAACATTACTATTATATTGACTATTGAGCAACATTAGCACAGTTGAGAACCAACTATAAAGACATTGGGAGCTAAGATATCCATGTGTTGTCTTTCTCTTTTAGGAGAAGCAGAATAGCAATATTATGTTTAACTGTTGTTGTGCTATTTATACCATCAACAGAAACTGGCGCTAGAGGGAGGGCCTAGAAGGGTAAGCTGGATAATACTGGATTTTTCTCACCAGAAAGGTCCTGTAGAGTTCTTCGATTAGCTGAAAATCCACCACCTTTGATAGAACTCAAGACCCCAATAAGACAAGAATCACAAGGCTAGGGAAACCATCATTCCACCCTTATCATCTCTACTCACTCCACTAGGCTTTTCACTAGTACCCCAGTGGATTCCTATCAATCCACCGTCGAATCCATTTGAATTATCATCACAGCTGGTTCAACCCATATAACAACTGGCTCAACCACCACCACCACCAATGGCGTTCTTTCAGAATAATACCTCTCCATTGGGGACTATTCCTGGAGGTTTTCATGATATGCCTAAGAATCCTGAAAAATTATGTCCTAAGTACATTCATGGTGAATCAAGGAGTGTTGAGGAGCACATAAAGGCTTTTAAGGATGCTTGTACCAAGGCTCAGATAGCCCACCATGATGTAGTTTGTAGGTTTTTTCCTTATTCCTTAGGGGATATGGCATACAACTGGTACCTTAATCTTCCTCAACATTATATTCTGAGCTGGATAGACTTGGAGAATGCTTTCATCAATCAGTTTAGAGTCTATGTGGATCCAGCTCTTTTATATCACCAATTTGCTACCATCAGGAAGGAGCTATGTGAATCCTTGCCCATGTTCAATACCAGGTTTCGAAGAATGTATAGGAGACTGCAAGACTGATCTGGGGGACAATTTTTAGTGAAAATTGAAGTGTTCCCAATGCTCCAGATTTCAGCTTCATCAGAAAGAGAACGACGTCCTGGTTCCAACGCAACTTGAACGGGGCGAAAAGGACTCCGTTTGTGCAAGTTACGGCCAGTCAAACTTCTAGTCAAACTGGGTTCAGGGGCGTCCAGAAGGTGAAAAAAATAATCATCTTGGAAATCAACAAAATCAGCGTCATCGCGAGGAGCTCGTCGAGACGATTCCGACGGCGTTCGTTTCGTCGAAATCCGACGTCGTATGCTCGAGTTAGAAGCAGTCAAACTTCGGTCAACTTAGAGGGTACGGATGATGTCATCATGTTGACGTGTCAGTCCGTACAGTACGGAATCCAAATGGAAGGATTTCAGCCCAACACGTGGCAGGTGAGTCATCGGTATGGAGCCAATCAGGTGATGACACGTGGCAGTCCGTACGCACAGTCAGCACATGCGTCAGCAGTCCAGTCATCATCCGAGTCAGTATACCTGGCGAATAAGAGGTCGACACGTAGACGGTTTGGTCAGCGACACGTCGGCTACAGTCAGCGTACGGTTCATCTGCGTCAGCACATTCTGGCTAATAGCCGTTTGACACGTGGCACTGGGAATTTGCGCATCTCTGACCGCGGATAATTCTGTTTTAACAAAAACTGTTGTGGAGTTTCGAACGGGCGACCACCCTCACTCGAAACCGCCGGGAACCAACTGTCCAAATATAGCCGTTGGTATATAAGTGGAGCCGATTGTTTTTATTGTTTAATATCTGTGGTGTTGCAAACAAAACGGAGGCCGGCGGGTTGGAACCGCCGACCTCCATCGAAGCAAAAGGTGTAGCCACCTATTTTGTTGTTATTCTATTGGCCTAGCCTTAACCAAAAGGCTTTTTAGGCCATAACAAACAAGATATGCCTTATCCACCCGAACCAGAAGATTACAAAGGACAAAATTGTCAGGGTACGGGTTGTTTTGGGAAGATATGCATTTATTTTGTTTGTTAAGCCATATTAGGCGAATTTCTTGTATAAAAGGAGGGGGGTAGGCTTTGATTTCACAAGTCCAGGTGGAGAACGAGAGAATGTTCGAGAGATGATTTGCATTGTTCCTGTATATCGAAGTAATGCTGTGCTTTTGATGTGCTTGAAGGGGATGATGCTGCCTCAATTGTAACTGATTTTTGGAGCTAATCGGATCGGTCCTCCATTGGAGAGGGACCTGGAGACGTAGTCCTTAGGGACGAACTCCGTTATCAACTTTGGTTTCGTCTCTCTATTCTTCTCTCTTTTCTTTCTCAGTTTATCTTGGCATTTATTTTATGTTATGTTCATTATTTCATTTGAGCATTTAAATTGGTAATCACTTAAGTTAAACGTTGTAATAATCGATCTTTTACGTTAAGCATTCTGTAAGCAATAAGTCCTAGATCCCTAAATAGATCAAAGACCCCTATCTAGTTGCTGAGAATAGTGCCATTCAAGCATACTTTAGGGTTATAGACCCCTTGCTAGGTTTGTTCCTACAAATAACTTATCAACCAGACGATATTGATTCCCTCTAAAGTTTAGCATTTGGCTATCAAGCTGCAACAACAAATCAGCTCTCAACAAGGAAGTTTGGGAGGAGGTTTTCCTCCAATAGGATATCAGATGCATAGCCCAACTCCCTTATTCAATACTGTCCTGGGAATGTCTCCTTCCCATTATGGGCCTATGCCTGAGTTGCAAAATCAACCTCCTGTTCCATTCTTTTCTAATAAAACTCTGGACTTCTTTCAGCAATCATAGACTCCTCAAAGTCCCCATGGTCATCATAACCAAATTGGGACACTAGATCCTGTTGGTCAGCCACTTCTTGCTAGGGCTGTTGAAAGTGAAAAGATAGTTCAACTCACAAATGAGGTAGAAAACTTAAAGAAAACACTGTCTCAAGTTACAAATGACATGGCTTAGCTTAGACTGAATCCCTCTCAAAACCAAGGTAATTATCCTAATCAGAGCAATAACAATTAGGGTAATTATCAAAATCATAACAATTATAACCAAAGGGGTTATCAAAGCCAAAAATCCTCTAACCAAGGCTATCAAAATCCAAATAGAGGATATAACCAAAGACCAAGTAACAACCGACAATGGAATACATGACCCAATAATGGTGGAGTTCCTCACAATTATCAAGTTAATGAGGAGTGGTCGCATACTAGAAATGTGGCTGACCTTAATTTTATGAATAACTAGTGCAGATTGCATGATACTGCAACTCATTATGAGGTAAACTGCCTCAAAATGGAGAAAATTGTCAAGATGGCACAGGAAGATTCCCACATGTTTCAAGGGAATTCAAATAGAGGAGGTGACTCAGTAGATATAGGAATGACTTATGACCTCTTTGAAGAACCCTCATTCCCAATGCAAAGTGAGAATGAACTAGAGGAAGACATGTATGATGCCCAAGCCTTTCAGACAAAGGGAGGACACTTCCTAAGGAATCAGAATAAGGGTCCATTCACTACATTAGCACCACCTAATCACATGGTGCCTCCAAATCAAACTACTGACAACAACCCTCCTCCACTAAAAGGTCCACCTAACTTCCATAACAAAGGTAATTCACTTGGTGTTGTCAAAAATAATGCAAGTTATAACATGAAATTTGATATTGTTTCTGAGATGCAGAGATAGAAAACCTCTTTGTCATACTTTGATATCTTAAAGTGGTGCCCTGCTCAAAGGGAGATAGTAGTGAAAGCTTTGGAGCAAGCTGATAAATCAAAAGGGAAAAACAAGGTGGCACCTGCTGCAAACATGAATGCAACTTTGTACAAAAGTAAGGTAGGTACCCCACCATTTCTTTTGAATTTAAGAATTTGTGGGAAGAACCTACATAATTGTCTGCTAGATTCAGGGGCCTCAGGCAATGTTATAGCATTTTCTATTTGCAAGAAGTTGGGATTGAACCCTGTACAAACAAACAAGAAGGTCATCCAACTTGACAAAACGGAGGTTAATGTAGTGGGGGAATTAAGAAACATACATGTGCAAGTGGGATCTGACCCTAGGATCCTAACCAACATAGATATCCAAGTAGCAGACAATCCCGAGACCTATGGTATGCTGCTGAGCAGAGATTTGATGAAAGGTATAGGAGGATATCTCTCCCTTGAATTTTCACATATGTGGATACCATGGAGAGGAGTTCCTACAAAGATCAAAATTGAAAGTGAGCCTCGTCTCAAGCATGTTATTACTGAATATGATTGTCTTAACAAGGTAACTTAATTTGAAAATAGGATAGGGGTTTATAAAAGATAGGAAATCTTGAACTTTTCAGTTCTTGACTCTAAAGATTTGTTAGCACAAGAGTCCCTTGATCCCACAATTAACGAAGATCAACAGGCCTTGATCAGGAAGCTGCAACGAGATCAACTAGTCTTGGAAGAAGACATCGATTTGCAAAGTCTTTTACCCCCTAATTGGTGTAGGGTACACTACCAAAATCATTCAAAATTAACTTGTCAACTATGCATCATCATTTTAAGTTATGTTTCTCAAAGTGAGAAAACTAGCCCAACTCATCCTGAGACTGTTGTAGATCACTTCTCATTTGAAGCCAAAGAAGCAACAATGTTAACCAGGGATAAGATACTTCTAAAAGAAGTTCCTTCCCAAATTGAACTGGCCTTAGTCACATTTCCAAACCAACATATTTATGAGGAACATCCCCAAGGCTTGTTTGATACCCCTGCACTCACAAGTATGCCAAAACCTGAGAGATCAATGAAAGAGGTAAGTGATTGTCAGCAGGGTAGCCATGGATTACCTAATATACCTGAGCAAGAATTAGAAATTACACCTAAGGAACTGGTTGAACACCCATTCCCTATATCTGATGTGCAAGATCAAGTAGCCCCACCTATGGCTCATTATATCCAAATACCCACAATAACCCCAAAAAGACCAACCCCAGCTTATGATCAGCTATGGACCCTTACGTTTGATGGATCTAAGTCCAAAACAGGATGTGGTGTTGGGATCGAATTAACCAGTCTGAAAGGGAAAACTTTCTTTGTGTCTTAAAGGTTTCAGTTTGGATGCACTAACAACATAGCGGAATATGAAGCTCTAGCTCGGGGGCTGATGTTCGAACATAAGAAGAAATTCATAGCCTTGGTGGTCAAAGGGGATTCAGAGATAGTTATCAAGCAAGCACACAACCAATATACATGTCGCAATAGAAGGCTGGAAGCCTATAGAAATTGGGTATGGAACCTGATTGAAGACTTTGATGCTTTAAGAATTAGCTTAATCCTAAAAGAAGAAAATCAAATAGCCGATTCATTAGCTATTGCTGCAAGTACCCTGGAACCCATGCAAGGCTCCAAGCTTATGAAATTATCAGTGGAATTGATATCCACCCCTGCTGTTCCTAATAATGTCAGGAACTTCCAAGTTTTTTATGACGATTGACATATCCTTGCTTTTCTAGCAAGCTCAGATGTTTTTGAAGGGAAAATCATTGATGAGTTCAACATGGATCAAGGAGATTGGAACCCTGAAGATTGTGATATATAGAACGGGTCCTCAATTTAAAGAATAATAACATTCCCAAGGGAATGGTGGCTTTAGAAAAGATTTTTGATTCAGACCCTAGAGATCGAGAGAAGATATTAGCTGAAGATAAAGGAAGTGAATATGAAATTGTTAACTTGGCTGATTCTGGCCCTGAAAGGAATGTCTACATAGGGAAAGCCTGCCCTGAAGCAATTAGAAAAGACATATTGCAGGCATTGAAGAAAAATATTGCTGCAATAGCTTGGGGATATGAAGAACTAAAGACATTTGATGCTTCTGTAATGACTCATACTATTCCTTTGAAGCTTGAGGTTAAACCATTTCGATAGAAGCAGTGCCCTATCAATGCCCTGATTGAAACACTGATCCTTAAAGAGGTTCAAAAATTTCTTTTTGTAAGGATAATATTCCCTGTACGCCATTCAACATGGGTCGCTAACTTGGTACCAGTTCGTAAGAAGAATAGAGAGATTAGGCTATGTGGAGACTTCAAAAACCTAAATAAAGCTTCAGAAAAAGATAACTACCCACTTCCTTCTCAGGATGAAGTCTTGTAGACTGTCAATGGATCTCAGATGATATCATTCCTGGATGGTTACTATGGATACATTCAGGTAATGGTTAACTATGAAGACAACCTTCACTACAAAGTGGGGAACATTTGCATACAGAAGGATGCCATTCGGTCTGATAAACGCTGAAGCAACTTTTCAACGTGCCATGGACATAGCATTCAAGGACTTAATCAGTAAATGCATTATTGTTTACATGGACGACTTGACAGTGTTCTCCAAAATCAACTGAACCATGCTGCGGACTTGGCTAAAGTTCTTGAAAGATGTATCCAGTATGGTGTCTCCCTGAATCCCAAAAAGTGTGTATTCAGAGTTTCTGAAGGGAAAATTTTGGGACACATAATCTCAGAAAGAGGAATATCGATTGACCCAGACTGAGTTGAGTCCATTCTGAAGATAGCTATGCCAGGAAGCAAGAAAGAGATGAGATCCTTCTTCAGGAAGATCAATTTCATGAGGAAGTTTATCATGGGCTTTGCAGAAATTGTTAAACCACTTAATGAAATGATGAAAAAAGACACCAAGATAGAGTGGAATGATGAGGCAAAGGCCGCATTTTCACAAGTCAAGTGATCCATTTCAGAAGCGCCGGTACTTACTAGCCCTGACTACACCAAGCCATTCTATATTTACTCTTTTGCCTCTGAGCATTCCTGTGCATATGTCTTAACTCAACAGAGAGAAGAGGGAGAGGAGAGGCCAATCACCTTCATGAGCTCTACTTTTAAGAATGCCGAGATAAAATATCCACCTCTTGAGAAACAAAATTTTGTGCTGGTCAGGGCTGTCAAAAAGTTTAGGCACTACATTCTCTGAAGCCAAATCACTGTTGTAGTTCCTGACACTGCTGTGAATTCTCTACTTATGCAAAGTGAGCTGGGAGAAAGAAAATGGAAATGGATGGCCATCTTACAAGAGTTCGATCTAAAGATACGCCCTATGAAACTTTTCAGAGGCACATGCTTGTCTAAATCCATGGCGAATGCTAGTGAGTACATTACTTGTCAGCAATACACCACTCAGTCCTTCTCCAACGACCCTTGGTATGATGATATCATCCACTTGATGCTTAATAATCGGTGCCCAGATAGAATGAGTGCAATTTAAAGGAGAGCACTAAGGATGAAGAGCTCTCATTATATGCTTAAAGGAGGTTTACTATAAAGGAATAATTTCGAGGGAGTGTACCTACGGTGCCTTGATTAGCAGGAGGCTAAACATGTGATCTCTAAGTTTCATGGGAAACATGGCACAGGCCATGGTTCTGTAGATTCATTGGCACACTAGATCCTCAGATCTGGTTATTTCTGGCCTTTTTTATTCAAAGATTCCCATCAAAATGTGAGAAAATGTCACGTATGTCAGATTTTTGCATCAAAAGAATGCCATCTAGCCATGCCATTGCATCCTGTCTATGAGGTAAGGCCATTTTCCCAATGGGCACTAGATTTTATTGGGGTAATAAACCCACACTCTTCTGCAAGACACAAGTTTATTTTGACTACCACTAACTACTACACAAGATGGACAGAGGCTATGCCCTGCAAGAATAGCCCAGAAGAGGTAGTGATCAAGTTCCTCACCAAATACATCATAACCAGGTTTGGGGTACCCTTCGTGCTGGTATGTGACAATGTCTTTTCATTTTCTTCTTCTAAATTCATTTCATGGGCTTATGATCACAAAATTGTTTTAAAGTATTCTTCAAACTATTACCCACAAGGTAATGGAGTTGCATAATCAACCAATAAGAATATCTTAGAGGTAATTAAAAAACTGTTAGAGAACAACCCTAGGGACTGTCATACCCAGCTAAGATTTGCATTATGGGCAGATAGGACTAGGATCAAGGCTACTTTAAAAACTTCACCATTCAAGCTGGTATATGGCCAAGAGTCTGTGTTCCCTATCCAACTGCAGATGCCTATCCTTGAGTTCATGCAGAAATTCTACTCTAGTGACAATAGGATAGAAGTAAGATTAGCCGCCTTGTTGAAATTAGAAGAGCAGAGAGATGTCACCTTGCAAAAATTCTTTAGGCACCAGGTTGTTGTCAAACGTTGGTTTGAAAAAAGAGCCAAAATCAAATCTTTTAGGATATCATACCTTGTGTTGTTATGGGATAAAGCTAGTGAAAATAAGGGTAGTCACCAAAAATTCGATAAGCTCTGGCTAGGTCCTTATCAGATTGCTGAGATCCTAGGAGAAAATGTTTTCTGATTGAGTAGTTTAACTGGAGAACCTGTTCCACTGCCTGTCAATGGACAGTTTCTTAAACACTATTTTGAGTCATGAGGTTGGTATCTTTGCTAGGTTTATTAAGAGAGAAGTGGTTTAGGTATTTTCACATTTGCTGATTAGGTGCTCTTGTCCTAAACTCTTTGCTTTATGCCCATTGTCAATAAGAGTTATGGAAAGTCTTGAAAACAAGCTGCAAAGTAAATATATGAAACTCTATGAAAAAAAAAGGAAAAGAGATGATTATCTAAGAGGAAAAGAGGACTAAATATGAATGGGTGATTCCAGTATCTCTACTGGGGCTATGGACGCCTGACTGGAAGTAAAGAAATATTGTGAGAAGACTAGAGGTATCTCCATCGGGGCTATGGACACCTGACTGGTAGCGGAGCAATGCCCAGGATATCATTGCATGACAGCTAAAGGGAATCAACTCATGTAGCTCAAATATTGCACATTGTTCTTTGAAAGATAAAGAAAACTTTATAAAAGAGTGATGCACAATCAAGCACACACATAGATTCGGGGGTGGCTATTGTTGATTTACATTTGAGATTCTAGCTCAGCCTTGGTTGTTAAAATTGACCCAACTGGAGTTGTGATTTTCATAAACCAGGAGCTCTGGGTAGCTGAATTCTTCAGTTCCTTAAAAATGGTTAAACCATTTTCCCAGTCGAGTCGCCATTTGTAATGCCTTGCATAACCACCCCTTTTTTTAATTTGCTTTCGTTGCCTTTGGTTATTTTCTCTACCCTTTGGAGTTCTTTTGTTTTCCTCTTAATTTTGTCTTTTGTTCTATTTGGTGTTGGTTTTTCCTCAGTGAGAATTGGTTTTCTTCTTGCTTGAAAAATTAAATAAACCAATCATAAGCAATAGTGGATTTTATTATAATATATTTTACTTGCTTTTGAGGACTAATGAAGACCTTGTTTTGCAGGATTGGATCATGCACATGATGATATTTCTCAAGGAGCTTAGTTGGAAAGCTTCCCCAGTCCAGTTTGGCATGATTTTCCTCTAAGAGAAAAGTTGGAAAGACCCTGTAGTTGTCTTGCCAACTAGCTGTGTGTTCTATTCATTTGAAGCTCACTAGTTGCCCAAACATTCCTGCCATTGTGATTTTTTATTGTCTCATCGACCAGTGGAGGCCTCACCAAAATTTTTTGAGTTTGGCCTAATGTCTTGCCAACACGGGCAAGGTCTCGCCAAAGGAAGTTTCACTGAGTGGGTGGTTTTTTTTTTTGGCACGAGGTCTAGCTAAAAGAGAAAGTCTTGCCGAAAGGGGATTCCACTTCAGTGTAATGTTTGGAGCTTGCCGTAGTGTCTCACTAATCGGGCAGAGTCTTGTCGAAAAAAATATGAGCCCTGGGAAATTGTGCACTAGGTGTAAGGTCTCAGCGAAGAGGGCTTGTCTCCCTAAAATGAAATAAGATCGCCGAAAGATAATGCTCGCTAAAAGGTCTCGCTAACATGGAGGAAGTCTCAGCAAAACAGGGTGTCATCAGGGAAGCAAGGTCCTGCTCACTATGATCTCCTACCGAATGAAAGGTCTCGCTAAAGTAAAGTGAGCTACCGGCGAAGAGAGGAGACTACGGTGTGATGTTTGGCTGACTACAGAGTGTCTTGAAAAAAGAGATAGGGCTTCGGTGTAAGTACTTGGTGAAGGAAAGTAGTCTCACCGACAGAAGGGAGCTCGACATAACGTCTCGCCGACCCAGTAACCTCTTGCCTACTGGTGAAGCCCTCAGTATAGTGTTTTGAGTTCACCATGATGTCTTGCCAACCAAGCGGGTTCTCGCAGAAGTAGAACGGCGATGGCGAAGGAGTTTGGTTTTGCTATGAGGTCTGGGTGACTACAGGAAGTCTCGTCGATAGGGTGAACATGGGGAGAAAAGAGGAGATCAACATGAGGTCTCATCGACAGGGTGGACTCTTACTGATAGGAGTTCCAAGCAAAAGATTGATGTTCAGCATAAGATCTCGCCAAGAGAGATAACGTTGCCATGACATCTCACTGATAGGAAGGATATCGCTATAACTCTTGCCACCCGACGAAACGTCTCGCCGACCCGATGGAGTCTTACCGAAATGTAATGAGCTCGGGAAGAATAAATGAATTCGGTGAAAGGTCTTGCTGATACAATAAGGTTTTAGCGAAAGAGGGTATGCCTTCAGCATAATGTCCCACCGACTTGAAGAAGTCTTTCCAAAACAAAAAGGGCTTGGGCTTGGGGAAACAAGAATTGGCTCAGGGAGATGTCTTCCCAAGTACGATGGTCACGCCAAGGTGGAGAGGCTCTGGGGTAACGTCTAGCCGACCTTGTAATGTCTTACCAATGTTTGCCACAAGATGAGCTCGAAGAGATTCCTGACTGAACATTTTTCTTTTGCTGGGATGTCTTGTCAAATGCAGATGTCTCATCGATGGAAGGAGGCACTGTGGTATATCTCCTGGGAGCTCGCCATTAATTCTAGCCAATGACGATTGTCTCAGTGACCACTGTGGATATCGATATAGCTTGTGCAGCTCGCTATGGGGTCTCGCCGACCGTCGAAGGTCATGCTGATAACTACTGTAGAATGTAATCACATCGGGGAGACACCAATGGTGTCTCACCGACATGCAATTCTATGTGAATAACTTTTGACTGCTTGGGAGTCTTACGTGGAGTGTGTTCACCCAATCAGGAGAAGGTAAAGAGGGCGGATCAGTGACAGTTTGACTAATTAACTACTCCTGTGAAGGAAATCTACATGATGTGAATGACATAGACTCATTCTGAGATCATGAGCTAATGGATCGGCTCGGGTGATGGTGTTGAGATATAAAGGGAGGCCCACTGATGCTTCCAGAGACGGGCAATGGGCAGACGGATCTGAAGTGTGAATGGAAGGCCGAGAGAAATGAAGAAACTACAAGTGACAGGGACAGTTGTGTGGTCTATTGGCGAGGGGGCGGATTGATATTAGTGGGGATGCTTTAGAGCATTCAAGACAGCCCCGATGCAGTTTGAGTATGGACATAGAGACATGGAGTTAATGTTGTAGTAACAAAGGATCTAAAGACTTCTCCTAAGGATGAAAATATTTCACCAACATTGATAGCGGGGATGCCATTAAACGCAACATTAACTCTCTTCAAAAAGATCTACGAGCTGACCTTTCTAGAGTAGGATATTTTGTAAACCCTAAAGCAGGGGCCACCACATTCTTTTGGGTACACTCTGTATATATGACATTCTTTCCTCTTTTAAAATGTTAGAAGGTTAGTAGAAGAAATAGAGATAGTTAGAAAAGATAACAGAGTAGACAGGCCGAGAGATAGATTTTTCAAGAGTAAGAATTTTCTGAAAGATAGAGGAGACTGAGCTGCATCCTGATTCTTTGTAATGGGAGCTTCTTTTTTCTTCTTAGTTAGGAGTTAAATTCAATATAAGCTAGTAATGTATCTTTCCATTTTTTGTAGTATAGATGGAAACAATCTAAAATCATAGGTTTTCTGTAAACTCGTGATTGTACTAGATTTGTAAATGTTGCTTATCTGTTTCACTAATGGTAGAAGCAACCAGATTTAATCTATTTCATATTGTGTTCTAGAATGGTGTTCATCTTAACTTAATCATTGGATTTGAAAAGCTTTCAAGGAAAGAATTTTTGTTTTATGTTTTGTTTAAATAGTTATTTACAATCTATTGTTAAGATTAGCACTATGGATGAATGAAGTTGTGTGTCAATCACAAGTTGATTTTGTTCTCCAGTTCCAGTTAGCAATTCCTTGAAAGGTAACAAGTCTGGCTAAGTTGGATGAATTATTATTCTTTTCAGTTCAAAGCTTTGATCTATCTTTTTCTATTTATTTAAAACCCCAATTAAAATAGGTTTAACTTCATGCTTAATCTTAGAACAATTCACAAGCTCAACACCAGCAGGCCCATTGAACATTACTGTTACATTGAGCATTGAGCAATATCAACACAGTTGAGAACCAACTATAAAGACCTTGGGAGCTAAGATATCCATGTGTTGTCTTTCTCTTTCAGGAGAAGCAGAATAGCAATATTCTGTTTAACTGTCACTATGCTATTTATACCATCAACAGAAATTGGCACTAGAGGGAGGGCCTAGAAGGGTAAGCTAGATAATACTATATTTTTCTCACCAGAAAGGTCCCATAGAGTTCTTCAATCAGCTGAAAATACACCACCTTTGATAGAACTCAAGACCCCAATAAGACACAAGAATCACAAGGCTGGGGCAACCATCATTCCACCCTTATTAGCTCTGCTCACTCCACCAGGCTTTTCACCAGTACCCCAGTGGATTCCTATCAATCCACCACCGAATCCATCTCAATTATCATCACAACTGGTTCAACCCATACAACAGTTGGCTCAACCACCACCACCACCAATGGGATTCTTTCAGAATAATCCCTCTCCATTGGGGACTATTCCTGGAGGTTTTCATGATATGCCTAAGAATCCTAATTTTTTTTGTCCTAAGTACATTCATAGTGAATCACGGAGTGCTGAGGAGCACAGACAAGCTTTTAAGGATGCTTGTACTAGGGCTCAGATAGCCCACTATGATGTAGTTTGTAGGTTGTTTCCTTATTCCTTAGGGGATATGGCATACAACTGGTCTCTTAATCTTTCTCAGCATTCTATTCTGAGCTGGACAGATCTAGAGAATGCTTTCATCAATTAGTTTAGAATCTATGTGGATCTAGCTCTTTTATATCACCAATTTTCTACCATCAGGAAGGAGCCGTGTGAATCCTTTCCCATGTTCAATACTAGGTTTCGAAGAATGTATAAGAGACTGCAAGACATATATCTAGTTGCTGAGAATAGTGCCATTCAAGCATACTTTAGGGTTATAAACCCCTTTCTAGGTTTGTTCCTGCAAAGAAGTTATCAACCGACCGATATTGATTCCTTGTCTAAAGTTTACCATTTTGCTATCAAGCTACAACAACAAATTAGCTCTCAACAAGGAAGTTTGGGAGGAGGTTTTCCTCCAATAGGATATCAGATGCATAGCCCAACTCCTTTATTCAATATTGTCCCGGGAATGTCTCCTTCCCATTATGGGCCTATGCCTGAGTTGCAAACTCAACCTCCTGTTCCATTCTTTGCTAATAAAACTCCAGACTTGTTTCAGCAATCATAGACTCCTCAAAATCCCCATGGTCATCATAACCAAATTGGGACACCAAATCTTGTTGGTCAGCCACTTGCATCTAGGGCTGTTGAAAGTGAAAAGATAGTTCAGCTCACAAACGAGGTAGAAACCTTAAAGAAAACACTGTCTCAAGTTACAAATGACATGGCTCAGCTTATACTAAACTCCTCTCAAAACCAAGGTAATTATCCTAATAAGAACAATAAAATTTAGAGTAATTATCAAAATCATAACAATTATAACCAAAGGGGTTATCAAGGCCAAAACTCCTCTAACCAAGGCTATCAGAATCCAAATAGAGGATATCCCCAAAGACCAAGTAACAACCGACAATGGAATATAGGACCCAAGAATGGTGGATTTCCTCACAATTATCAAGTTAATGAGGAGAGGTCGCATACTACAAATGTGGCTGACCTTAATTTTATGACTAACTGGTGCAAACTGTATGATATTGCAACTCATTCTGAGGTAAACTGCCCCGAAATGGATAAAGTTGTAAAGATGGCATAGGCAGATGCCTACACGTTTCAAGGGAATTCAAACAAACGAGGTGACTCAGTAGATACAACAATAACTTATGACCTCTTTGAAGAAGAACCCTCGTTTCCAATGCAAAGTGAGAATGAACTAGAGGAAGACATGTATGATGCCCAAGCCTTTCAAACAAAGGGAGGACACTTCCTAAGGAATCAGAATAAGGGTCCATTCACTACATTAGCACCACCTAATCACATGGTGCCTCCAAATCAAACTACTGACAACAACCCTCCTCCACTAAAAGGCCTGTCTAACTTCCATAACAAAGGTAATTCACTTGGTGTTGTAAAAAATAATACAAGTTATAACACGAAATTTGATATTGTTTCTGAGATGCAGAGATAGAAAACCTCTTTGTCATACTTTGATATCTTAAAGTGGTGCCCTGCTCAAAGGGAGATAGTAGTGAAAGCTTTGGAGCAAGCTGATAAATCAAAAGGGAAAAACAAGGTGGCACCTGCTGCAGACATGAATGCAACTTTGTACAGAAGCAAGGTAGGTACCCCACCATTTCTTTTGAATTTAAGAATTTGTGGGAAGAACCTACATAATTGTTTGCTAGATTTAGGGGCATCAGGCAATGTTATGCCATTTTCTATTTGCAAGAAGTTGGGATTGAACCCTATCCAAACAAACAAGAAGGTCATCCAACTTGACAAAACGAAGGTTAATGTAGTGGGGGAATTAAGAAACATACATGTGGAAGTGGGATCTAACCCTAGGATCCTAACCAACATAGATATCCAAGTAGCAGACATTCCCGAGACCTATGGTATGCTGCTGAGTAAAGATTTGATGAAAGGTATAAGGGGATATTTCTCCCTTGACTTTTCACATATGTGACTACCATGGAGAGGAGTTCCTACATAGATCAGAATTGAAAGTGAGTCTCATCTCAAGCATTTTATTATTGAATATGATTGTCCTAACGAGGTAGCTTACTTTGAAACCGGGACAGGGGTTTATAAAAGAGAGGAAATCTTGACCTTTTTAGTTCTTGACACTAAAGATTTGTCAGCACAAGAGTCCCCTAATCCCACAATTAACAAAAATCAACAGGCCTTGATCAGGAAGCTGCAATGAGATCAGCTAATCTTGGGAGAAGACATCGATTTGCAAATTTTTTTACTCCCTAATTGGTGCAGGGTACACTACCAAAATCATTCAGAATTAACTTGTCAACTATGCATCAGCATTTTAAGTTATGTTTCCCAAGTTGAAAAAAATATCCCTACTCATCCTGAGACTGTTGTAGATCACTTCTCATTTGAAGCCAAAGAAGCAACAATGTTAACCAGGGATAAGATACTTCCAAAAGAAGTTCCTTCCCAAATTGAACTGGCCTCAGTCACATTTCAAAACCAGCATATTTATGAGGAACAACCCCAAGGCTTGTTTGATACCCCTGCACTCACAAGTATGCCAGAACTTGAGAGATCAATCAAAGAGGCAAGTGACTGTTAGTAGGGTATCCATGGATTACCTAATATACCTGAGCAAGAATTAGAAATTACACCTAAGGAACCAGTTGAACACCCATTCCCTATATCTGATTTGCAAGATCAAGTAGCCCCACCTATGGCTCATTCTATCCAAATACCCACAATAACCCCCAAAAGACCAACCCCAACTTATGATCAGCTATGGACCCTTACGTTTGATGGATCTAAGTCCAAAACAAGCTATGGTGTTGGGATTGAATTAACCAGCTTGACAGGGAAAACTTTCTTTGCATCTTAAAGGTTGCAGTTTGGATGCACTAACAATGTAGCGGAATATGAAGCTCTAGCTCGGGGGCTGATGCTCACACAAGAAGAAACTCACAGCCTTGGTGGTCAAAGGGGATTCAGAGATAGTTATCAAGAAAGTGCACAACCAATATACATGTCACACTAGAAGGCTGGCAGCCTATAGAAATCGGGTATGGAACCTGATTGAAGACTTTGATGCTTTAAGAATTAGCTTAATCCTAAGAGAAGAAAATCAAATAGCCGATTCATTAGCTGTTGCTGTAAGTACCCTGGAACCCATGCAAGGCTCCAAGCTTATGAAATTCTTAGTGGAATTGATATCCACCCTTGCTGTTCCTGATAATGCCAGGAACTTCCAAGTTTTTTATGACGATCAACATATCCAGGTTGCTTTTCTAGCAAGCTCAGATGTTTTTGAAGGGAAAATCATTGATGATTTCAATAGGGATCAAGGAGATTTGAACTCTGAAGATTGTGATATAGAAGGGGTCCTCAATTTAAAGAATAATAACATTCCCAAGGGAATGGTGGCTTTAGAAAGGATTTTTGATTCAGACCCCAGAACTCGAGAGAAGATATCAGCTGAAGATAAAGGAGGTGAATATGAAATTGTTAACTTGGATGATTCTGGCCCTGAAAGGAATGTCTACATAGGGAAAGCCGGACTTGAAGTAATTAGAAAAGACATATTGCAGGCATTGAAGAAAGATATTGCTGCAATAGCCTAGGAATACGAAGACCTAAAGACATTTGATACTTCTGTAATGACTCATACTATTCCTTTGAAGCCTGAGGTTAAACCATTCTGATAGAAGCATTGCCTTGTCGACGCCCTGATTGAACCACTAATCCTTAAAGAGGTTCAAAAATTACTTTCTGCAAGGATAATATTCCCTGTACGCCATTCAACATGGGTGGCTAACTTGGTCCCAGTTCGTAAGAAGAATGGAGAGATTAGGCTATGTGTAGTCTTCAGAAACCTGAATAGAGCTTCAGAAAAAGATAACTACCCACTTCTTTCTCTGGATGAAGTCTTCCAGACTGTCAATGGATCTCAGATGATATCATTCCTAGATGGTTACTTTGGATACAATCAGGTAATGGTTAATTGTGAAGACAGAATGAAGACAACCTTCACTACAAAGTGGGGAACATTTGCATATAGAAGGATGCCATTCGATCTGATAAACGCTAGAGAAACTTTTCAACGTGCCATGGACATAGCATTCAAGGACTTAATCGGTAAAAGAATTATTGTTTACATGGACAACTTGACAGTGTTCTCCAAAGATCAACTAAACCATGCTGTGGACTTGGCTAAAGTTCTTGAAACATTTATCCAGTATAGCATCTCCATGAATCCCAAAAAGTGTGTATTCAGAGTTTCTGAAGGGAAATTTTTGGGACACATAATCTCAGAAAGAGGAATATTGATTGACCTAGACTGAGTTGAGTCCATTCTAAAGATAGATATGCCAAGAAGCAAGAAAGAGATGAGATCCTTCTTCGGGAAGATCAACTTCGTGAGGAAATTTATCACAAACTTTATAGAAATTGTTAAACCACTGAATGAAATGATGAAAAAGGACGTCAAGATAGAGTGGACTGATGAGGTAAAGGCCACATTTTCACAAGTCAAGCGGTCCATTTCAGAAGCTCTGGTACTGACCAGCCCTGACTACACCAAGCGATTCTATATTTACTCTTTTTCCTCTGAGCATTCATGTGCAGTTGTCTTAACTCAACGGAGTGAAGAGGGAGAGGAGAGGCCAATCGCCTTCATGATCTCTCCTTTTAAGAATGCCGAGATCAAATACCTGCCTCTTGAGAAGAAAATTTTTGCACTAGTCAGGGTTGTCAAAAAGTTCAGGGACTACATTCTCCGAAGCCAAATCATTGTTGTAGTTCTTGACGCTGCTGTGAAGTCTCTACTTATGCAGAGCGAGCTGGGAGAATGAAGAGGGAAATGGATGGCCATCTTACAAGAGGTCGATATGGAGATACGCCCTATGAAACTTGTCAGAGGCACAAGCCTGTCTAAATCCATGGTGAATGTTGGTGAGAACATTATTTGTCAGCAATACACCACTCAGTCCTTCTCTAGTGACCCTTGGTATGACGATATCATCCACTTGATGCTTAATAATCGGTGCCCAGACAGACTGAGTGCAACTCAGAGGAGAGGGCTAAGAATGAAGAGCTCTCATTATATTCTTAAAGGAGGTTTACTATAAAGGAAGAATTTTGAGGGAGTGTACCTACGATGCCTTGATCAATAGGAGGCTAAACATGTGATCTCTGAGTTTCATGGGAAACATGGCACAGGTCATGGTTCTGCAGATTCATTAGCACACTAGATCCTCAGATCTGGTTATTCCTGGCCTTGTGTGTTCAAAGATTCCCATCAACATGTGAGAACATGTCATGTATGTCAGATTTTTGCATCAAAAAAATGCCATCCAGCCATGCCATTGTAGCCTGTCTCTGAGGTAAGGCCATTTTCCCAATGGGCACTGGATTTTATTGGGGTAATTAACCCACACTCTTCTGCAGAAAACAAGTTTATTTTGACTACCACTGACTACTGCACAAGATGGATAGAGGCTATGCCCTGCAAAAATAGAACAACAGAGGTAGTGATCAAGTTCCTCACCGAATAGATCATAACCAGGTTTGGGGTACCCTTCGTGCTGGTATGTGAAAATGGCTCTTCCTTTTCTTCTTCTGAATTCATTTCATGGGCTTACGATCACAAAATTGTTTTAAAGTATTCTTCAAACTATTACCCAAAAGGCAATGGAGTTGTAGAATCAACCAATAAGAATCTCTTAGGGGTAATTAAAAAATTTTTAGTGAACAACCCTAGGGATTGGCATAACCAGCTAAGATTTGCATTATAGGCAGATAGGACTAGGATCAAGGCTGCTTTAAAAACTTCACCATTCAAGTTGGTATATGGCTAAGAGCTTGTGTTACCTATCCATCTGTAGATACCTATCCTTGAGTTCATGCAGAAATTCTACTCTAGTGACAATAGGATAGAAGTAAGATTAGCTGCCTTGCTGAAATTAGAAGAGCAGAGAGATGTTTCCTTGCAACAATTCTTTAGGCACCAGGCTGTTTTCAAATGTTGGTTTGACAAAAGAGCCAAAATCAAAGCTTTTAGGATATCATACCTTGTGTTGTTATGGGATAAAGCTAGTGAAAAGAAGGGCAAACACCATAAATTTGATAAGCTCTGGCTAGGTCCTTATCAAATTGCTGAGATCCTAGGAGAAAATGCTTTCCGATTGAGTAGTTTAATCTGAGAACCTGTTCCACTACCTGTCAATGGACAGTTTCTTAAACATTATTTTGAGTCATGAGGTTGGTATCTTTGGTAGAAGGTGCATCTATGTAAATAGTTTCTGCTTGTAAATAATCTCTGTGTGTAAATAGTCCTGTTCTTTATGTGAATAATTTGTTTTTTGTTTGTAAATAGTTTATTTTCCTGTGTGTAAGTAGTTCTGTTGTAGTTTTTTTATTCTTTCCTTCTGTACTTTTTGTTTCCTTTGTTGTTTGGTTTTTGTCTTGTTTTGTTCTTTGGGGTTTATCTATTCTTTCCCAGCTTGAAATGGTGGTTGTTATCTTGGGTATACTTTGGTCATTAGGAGAGAAGTGGTTTAGGTATTTTCACGTTTGCTAATTGGGTGATTTTGTCCTAAACTCTTTGCTTTATGCCCATTGTCAATAAGAGTTGTGGAAAGTCTTGAAAACAAGGTGCAAAGTAAATATCTGAAACTCTATTAAAAAAAGAAAGGAAAAGAGATGATTATCTAAGAGGAAAAGAGGACTCAATATGAATGGGTGATTCCAGTATCTCTACCAGGGCTATGGACGTCTGACTGGAAATAGAGCATTGCTGTGAGAAAACTAGAGGTATCTCCGTCGGGGCTATGGATGCCTGACTAGCAGTGGAGCAATGCCCAGGATATCGTTGCACGACAACTAAAGGGAATCAACTCATGTAGCTCAAATATTGCACATTGTTGTTTGAAAGATAAAGAAAACTTTATAAAAGAGTAATGCACAATCAAGCACACACGTAGATTCGGGGGTGGCTATTGTTGATTTACATTTGAGATTCTAGCTCAGCCTTGGTTGTTAAAACTGACCCAACTGGAGTTGTGATCTTCATAAACTAGGAGTTCTGGGTAGCTGAATTCTTCAGTTCCTTAAAAATGGTTAATCCATTTTCCTAGCCGAGTCACCATTTGTTATGCCTTGCATAACCACCCCATTTTATTTTGGAGCAAAATGGGTCCCCCTTTTTTTGATTTGCTTTCGTTTCCTTTGGTTATTTGCTCTACCCTTTGGAGTTATTTTGTTTTTCTCTTAATTTTTCCTTTTGTTCTATTTGGTGTTGGTTTTTCCTCAGTCAGAATTGGTTTTCTTCTTGCTTGAAAAATTGAATGAAGCAATCATAAGCAATAGTGGATTTTATTATAATATATTTAACTTGCTTCTGAGGACTAATGAAGACCTTGTTTTACAGGATTGGATCATGCACATGATGATATTTCTCAAGGAGCTTAGTTGGAAAGCTTCCCTAGTCCAGTTTGGCATGATTTTCCTCTAAGAGAAAAGTCGGCAAGACCCTGCAGCTGTCTTGCCGACTAGCTATGCATTCTATTCATTTGAAGCTCACTGGTCACCCAAACATTCCTATCACCATGAGTTTTTAGTGTCTCGCCGACTAGAGGAGGCCTTGTCGAAATATTTTGAGTTCGGCCTAACATCTTGCTAATACGGGCGAGGTCTCGCTGAAGGAATTTGCACTTAGTGAATGGTTTTTTTTCTTCGGCAGGAGGTCTGGCTGAAAGAGAAAGTCTCAGAGAAAGGGGATTCCCCTTCGGTGTAATGTTTGGAGCTCACCATAGTGTCTTGCCGACCAGGCAGAGTCTTGCCAAAATAAAATATGAGCCCAGGGAAATTTTGCACTCAGTGTAATTTCTCAACGAAGAGGGCTTGTCTCCCCGAAATGAAATAAGATCGCCGAAAGATAATGCTCGCCGAAAGGTCTCGCAGGCATGGAGGAAGTCTTAGCGAAATAGGGTGTCATCGGGGAAGCAAGGTCCTGCTTGCTATGATCTCCTGCTGAACGAAAGGTCTCACCGAAGTAAAGTGAGCTACCGAGGAAGACAAGAGACTTTGATGTGATGTTTGGATGACTACGAAGTGTCTCGGCAAAAGCGACGAGGCTTCGGTGTAAGGTCTCGGCAAGGAAACTAGTCTCACCAATAGAAGGGAGCTCAGCATAACGTCTTGCCGACTCGGTAACCTCTTGCCAACTGGTGAAGCCCTCGGTGTAGTGTTTTGAGTTTGTCGTGATGTCTTGCCGACTCGGAAGGGTCTCCCTAAAGTAGAGTGGCGACGGCCAAGGATTTGGATTTCGCTGTGAGGTCTGGGCGACTACAGGAAGTCTCACCGACAGGGTGAACACAGGGAGAAAAGAGGAGATTGACATGAGGTCTCACCGATAAGGTGGACTCTTGCCGATAGGAGCTCCGAGCAAAAGATTGATGTTCGGCATAGGATCTCACCAAGAGAGATAACGTCGCCATGACATCTCACCAACAGGAAGGATATCGCTATAACTCTTACCACCCGACGAAACGTCTTGCCGACCTGATGGAGTCTTACTCAAATGTAATGATCTCGAGAAGAATGAATGAATTCGGTGAAAGGTCCTGTCGATACAATAAGGTCTTAGTGAAAGGGGGTATGCCTTTGGCATAATGTCCCATTGACTTGAAGAAGTCTTTCCAAATCAAAAAGGGCTCGGGCTTGGGGAAACAAGAATGGGCTCGGGGAGATGTCTTCCAGAGTGCGATGTTCACGCCAAGGTGGAGAGGCTTCGAGGTAACGTGTGGCTGACCCTATAATGTCTCACCGATGTTTGTCCACAAGATGAGCTCGAAGAGACCCCTCACTGAATGTTTTGCTTTCGCTGGGATGTCTTGCCAAATGTGGATGTCTCGCCAATGGAAGGAGGCACTGTGGTATATCTCCTGGGAGCTTGCCATGGCTTCTAGCCGATGACAATTGTCTCGGCGACCAATGTGGATATCGATATAGCTTGTACAACTCGCTTTGGGGTCTCACCCACCATCGAAGGTCATGCCGATAACTGCTGTAGAATGTAATCGCATCAGGAAGACATTGATGTTGTCTCACCGACATGTGATTCTGTGCAAATAAATTTTGACTGCCTGGGAGTCTTACATGGAGTGTGTTCACCCAATCAGGAGAAGCTAAAGAGGGCCGATCAGCGATAGTTTGACTAATTGACTACTCCTTTGAAGGAAATCTACAGGATGCAAACGACATAGACTCATTATGAGATCATGAGCTAATGGATCAGCTTGGGTGATGGTGTTTAGATATAAAGGGAGGCTCGGTGATGCTTCCAGAGACAGTCAATAGGAAGAAGGATCTAGAGCGTGAAGGAAGGCCGAGAGAAATGAAGAAACTACGAGTCACAGGGACAACTATGTGGTCTACTAGCGAGGAGGCAGACTGATATTAGTGGCAATGCTTTAGAGAATTCAAGGCGGCCCCGATGGAGTTCAAGTATGGACATAGAGACATGGAGTTAATGTTGTAGTAACAAAGGATCTAAAGACTTCTCCCGAGGATGAAAATATTTCACCAACATGGACAGCGGGGATGCCATTAAACACAACATTAACTCTCTTCAAAAAGATTTGAGAGTCAACCTTTCTAGAGTAGGATATTTTATAAACCCTAAAGCAAGGGCCAGCGCATTCTTTTGGGTACACCCTGTATATATGGAATTCTTGACTCTTTGTAAAAGGTTAGAAGGTTAGTAGAAGAGTTAGAAGTTAGAAGAAATAGAGACAATTAGAAAAGATAATAGAGTAGACAGGCCGAGAGATAGATTTTTCAAGAGTAAGAATTTTCTGAAAGATAGAGGAGACCGAGTTGCATCCTGATTCTTTGTAATGGGAGCTTCTTTTGTCTTCTTAGTTAGGAGTTAGATTCAACATAAGCTAGTAATGTATCTTTCCAGTTTTCTTAGTATAGATGGAAACAATATGAGATCATAGGTTTTCTATACACTGGTGATTGTGCCAAATTTGTAAATGTTGCTTATCTATTTCACTAATAGTAGAAGCAACCAGATTTAATTTATTTCATATTGTGTTCTAGAATGGTGCTCATCTTAACTTAATCATTGGATTTGAAAAGATTTCAAGGAAAGAAGTTTTGTTTTATGTTTTGTTTAAATAGTGATTTACAATCTGTTGTTAACATTAGCATTGTGGATGAATGAAGCTATGTGTCAATCATAAGTTGATTTTGTTCTCCAGTTTCAGTTAGCAATTCCTTGAAAGGTAACAAGTCTGGCTAAGTTGGATGAATTATTATTCTTTTTAGTTCCAAGATTTGATCTATCTTTTTCTGTTTCTTTAAAACCCCAGTTAAAATAGGTTTAACTTCATGATTGATCTTAGAACAATCCACAAGCTCAACACCAGCAGGCCCCTTGAACATTATTGTTACATTGACCATTGAGAAACATTATCATAGTTGAGAACCAACTATAAAGACCTTGGGAGCTAAGATATCCATGTGTTCTCTTTCTCTTTTAGGAGAAGCATAATAGCAATATTTTGTTTAATTGTTGTTGTGCTATTTATACCATCAACAGTGTATATACTTGAAATCTTCCTTAAAATAAGAAAATCTAAAAAACATTTAGAAAATCAAAAAATTCAAAAAAAATCAAAAAATACAAAAATACAAAAACATTGGAAAATTAAAAAATCCAAAAATAGGTTGAAAATGGAAAAAATTAAAAAATAGAGTCATCATGTCGAACTACGAGGATTTTGTGTGTATTACATAGGAAAGGTTGATCATTGATCAGCCCCTGAGGCCCCTAGGTTAGGTCTTTTAGATGCACATCATAATAAACTAGCAATCTATTTGTTCATTTCTCATCAATAAATGATTATGTGTTATTCAAACGACGTGGTCTCTGTGTGTATAACATAGGCACGACAAATATTTGATTAGCCCCAAAGTCCCCTAGGATAGGTCCTTAGGTTAGGTTCTTGGTCAAAATCTCAGAAAACACCAAAAACATTGGAAAATTTGAAAATAAAAACATTTGTAAAACATCTCAAAAAATACCAAAAAAAGCAAAAAAAATGAATTTTTTTCAAAAATACCAAAAAATTTAGAAAGCTCAAAATTATCCATCCTGTTTCACAATAAAATCCACTCACAATAAATTAATCATCACCTTCAACCTTTGGAAAAACAATCAGAAACACGTTTAGTAATTTGAAAGTGAAAACTCAAACGTCAAGGTCTCAAGTCTAGGTCAGTAGGTAAACAAGTTGGTTAGCTCTTGGTATCAATAGCCCATTATCCCGTTAGACTCAAAATCATCTGATAAAATCATGTCCTATGATGCATCCTTCCTACAATGGACATCAACATCAGACCTCATCATAGTTTAGTCTTGGCTAGAGGTATGAAGAACATTGGCTTGTTTGTGTACTTGATCTTTTGTTTTGATTTATGTTAGTGCACTCATTCCAATCACCTCTTGATGATGTCTAATAAAAATTATTTAGAGAGAAAGGAATGGGGAATTGATCATTATCTTTTGTCTATTGTGCTTGTTGGATATTCTTGCAATATAACCTTGGTCGTTCTTACTTTGTTTGGTTTGTAGGGAGGGTGTTTTAGATGTCTTGTTGACTATTACATAGGAAGGTTTCTCCTTTTTATGTTTTGGTCTGAGATGTTTGAAATACCTAAAGTACATCCTAATAAGGTTTCATATGCCAGGTGTGAACAAGGATTCTCCTATCTGATTGTCAAGTCAAAGTCCATCTCACTAGGTACAATGTCATCCTGGTTTTCTATACCCTGATGCATCATATCTATGTGTGTGATAAAAAATAAGGAAATTTATGCTCTTTACATCCCCAATGCCTGGATAAGAAAAACATCATCATCATTCATTAGATCCAATAAAATTTTGACAACTCATAGACTTGTTGGACTTCTACATCTTCTCAGAATCAAGGGTTGATCCCTCTCATTCTTCTATCCTCTTTCACACTAACATGCTATCATGACATGTATCCATCTTGCATTCATAAAATGTCAGCATAATAGGAAACATCATTTATCTCATTTGCATCATCATTATCATATATATTTTTTAGTCTAACCATCCATGCATCCATCTTGAAAGTATTTGTTGCGAGATTGACCCTAAAATTAAAAATTTCACCTAATCTCTCAAGGGGGTAGTGTACCAGTGTACTTTTTGCTGGGGTAACAATAGGGTATGCAAAAAAATAGGAAATTTTTGAATTTCAATCTCAACAGTGTTATTGTTTGAACTAACACAATCGGTACACTGCTTCAAAGAGGGGAAAATGTAGACATGCAAATTGACATTATACATCTAAATCTGGCTAATTAACATCAAATGCCTCTATTAATCAAATAAAGTAATTTATTAGATTAATTCACTAATGTTCATCCTATTTGATTAAATAAATCAATTTATTTAATCAAAAAATCCTAAAGTCCTCTCATGTGATTTAATAAACCAAATTAATTAAATCAAATGTCAAATCCCCTAATTCCTTCAAGTTAATTAATATGAATTAATTAACCCCTAACCATCATTACCTCTCCTCTAGCTTTTGACTCAACTTGGATCAAACCTAAACCCTTGATTAACTAACCCACTTGCACATGAAAATCAATTCTTTTAATTAACTAATTATCTCACTTTCCCTCACAAAGGTATATTCTAGGGGAATATTTCTTCATTAACTCCATTTATTTGACTTTCTTTTGTAAACAATTTCCCTCCAAAATATCTCAACCACATTCATTTAATGCCTCTTACAAATGCATTAATCTCTCTTGCACCTCTCAAATCATCAATCACATGCATTAACTATGCACATTCTCCAAAATGTGCTCCAAATTCACCCATTAGATTTGTGACAAGTGTCACAATCTTATTGAATCTCCTTTAGTTCCACAGTCCTACCATCTCTCCATTATTCAACCCTTCAACCTATGAATAGAAGCCACAATCATCCACAATCTTAGCATTCTCACTATAGGCACATTCATCTTGCACTTGATCACATCATATTTGCTTAGTCATCATATCATTGGAAGATTATCAAGGGGATGGGAAAGGGCATCCTTTTCACATCAAAGGAGCACCACTTCCACTATGGGATAGGTTTGCACATGCCTACATATGCTTTTAATTGATTTCTTTGGTATTTCATTGTTTTGTTTGCATATCTAGTATGTTTAGATATCTCATAGGAATACTTGATTTTCTTTGTTCAATTTAACTTATATGATAATGTTTGTCAAGGTTTAACATTTGTAGGTTTAGTGTTCACAAAAGTGTACAAAGCAAAAGTGAAAGTGGCTAAACAACCTCCTATGGTTCTTTTTGTTCCTCCCCTTAGGAAAGAAAATAAAACTATGGTTGAAAAACCCGCTCCTAGACAAACACAACTTGGAAACCAACATAAAAGAAACAAAAATGCTACAGCTCGTGTAGGTGTAAACGTCACCCTCTTGCACATAGGAAAAATGATGAAAACAACAAAGAAAATCAACATCCAAACTTTATTGAAGCAATGCATGATGACTATACAATTTCCATGACATAAAAAATAACCTTCCATGGACATCATCCTTTTAACTCCCATTTTGATTAACTTAGATGATGATGATGAGGTTGCTAAAATTGATGAGGAGGTACATAAAAAATTGAATACATTGTTTTCCTCTTCTATGAGCTTAAATGACAGTCCTACTAAGAAGAGTGTTGAACTTGGTGATGCCCTTAGTTCGACACTTGCTATTGTCCCTTTGGCTAGTTGTCCACCTTTTGTACATGATGAACAAGATTGGGATGAAGAAAAACTACTAATAAGTTCACTCGTATGTACCTTACTAGTCTTGCTTTTTTTTTCTTTTTCATGTTCTTGTGAGTGATTGCATGTACGTAATGTGATCCCTCGTGATGTTTCATTTAATTTCTTCCCCTCTCTTTGTGAAATTCTTCTATTTGTATCTACATTATTCTCTATGTTGTAAATCTCTTTATCTTTTCATTTGTCTTATTTTTTTCTATTAGGGATGATGCAAGGTGTTGAGATATTCATGTCTCTTCCACGTTGACCCAAAAGCTTTTCCTTTATCTTTTCATTTGTCTTGTGTTTTCCTTTTGGGGATGACACAAGGTGTTGAGACATTCATGTCTCTTCCATGTTGACCTAAAAAATTTTCTTTTATCTTTTCATTTTTCTTGTGTTTTCCTTTTGGGGATGACGCAAGGCATTGAGACATTTGTGTCTCTTCCATGTTGACCCAAAAGCTTTCCATTTATCTTTTTTTTTATTTTTATTGTGTTTTCCTTGTGTGCATGATGTAAGGCATTGAGACATTTAGGTCTTTTCCATGTTGACCCAAAAGGATTTTCTTTGTGTGTGATTTTATGGGTGGGGGGGCCTTTTTCATTTGCATTTTTAGCTCATGTTTCATTATGCAATCTTCATACTTCATGCGATGTTTATTTCTCTTTGTGGTGACATTGGGTGTGATGTACTTCAAGAGTGTGATCTATCTTAGAATATTTTATTCCTCTTAGTGGCCTGATGTGGCACACTACATCCCCTAAGTTGTGAATCTTCTATTCTTTTATTAGCCCTCTCTTGGAGACATTAGGCACAATGTTACCTAAGTTAGACCTTACAAGAACTGAGAAAAAATCCTTTGAACATACCTTACACTATTTTTCACTTTCAATTTTGATTATATGGCCACCTTGCATTTATAACACACTTTTCTTTCCAATGGTGTCATCCTGTCTATTCATGCATGTCAAGCATATGAAGATTTTCTTTCCTCATGAAGCTCAAAGTTCATTTTTTGTGTGGCACCTTTCAAAGTTATCACTAGGCATAAATTTTCTATGGTTATCATATGGGATCCAAACTTAAGTGTGACTTTCCCATAGAAACTTTCTTGTCTATGTGAGCGCATACCACTGTGTGTCTATGTGTCTTGCTAGGGGCTCACCTAGTGGGTACCACATTCCACTAGCCCTTATTAGCATTTGTTGGCTTGCATAGTGGACATCGCGTTCCACTTGTAAATATTCTCTAACAAACAACCTAGATCTAATCCACACCATGTTGGACAAATGGTTGAAGCTTGATCCACCCTCTCCTTTTGCTTTTGTTTTTATTTTCTTTTTATGTTTGGCAGTGTATGATTGTGACTTGATGCTTCTCCTACTTTATTTTCATTTGTGTACTCTTGTGTCTGTGTTGGTTCACTATAGGATCTTGATCCTAGGGCTTTGTCATCTCCTTTGATCTCCATCATCCTATATCGTCCGCATCGGCACACCTGTACCCCTCTTGATGCGAGTTTGTCTACTTTAGTCTGAGTTTGAAGCAACTTCCTCCTCTCAGTAAAGTGGGGGATAAATGTAATTATGGAAAATGTACCCCCTTACATTTTCACATTTGTTTCAGCCCTCCTTGTTAAATTAAGCTTAATTTCTCCTTAATTTATTGTTGTAATGCATTTAACACATTCACATTAGGTCTTGGGCCCTTGTGAACTAAATGGGCTTAACTATGCCTTATTTAGGGTGTTATGAAGTGTATCCTAACACTTTCACACTAATGTAAGGTTTCATTAAATAATTGGGCTTCCTTATACTTTAATTTGTCTTATTTTGCATACACAAGCCTTAATTAATGCATCTTTTTTTTGGATTTAGTGATCTAGGACTCATACGACGCCTTGGGCGTATGATTCCCCTCTATGTTTCAAGGCCCTAATCCTAATTTTATATCATTCTAAGCATTTCTTGAAAAATGTGTCCCATAGCCTAGCCTAATGGGACTCATATGCCACTTCTAGCATATGAGTCATGTGTGGTCCAAAATCAAATTTAATTTAAATTATTGGTGGGATTTTATTCTCCTATATCTAATGTCAGCTTGTAGTGTTGTAATTTTAGGAAATTTGGCATAAACAAGTGTAAATACAAGGTTATTTCACTCATTTTCTCCTAATCATTCAAGTGTTCATGCATTATAGAAAATTGGTGATCACAAGAGCATTCAAGAGTTTACAAGAGCCTTCAAGAGCTGATTATCAAGTGTTTTAGAGCATCATTCAATCATCATGCATCATGTTTTGTTTTTGAGCTAACAATTGTGATGTAGGTTTTTCATGATTCAAGCAAGCATTCAAGTCAAGATCTACCATACTCAATCAAGAATCAAGATTCACATCCATTGGGGCCATTTCATATGTTTTTACAACACTTTATTCCTAGGATTTGGTGAGTTGTAACATTACTTATTGCTCATCCATCATTCCTCCTTTTCGATTCATTTCATTTCAAGGTTTGATTACCAAAATGGGGTTTGACCAAGGAAAACCCCTTTCTACTAACAAAACAAAAAAAATTCCTCTCTTTAGTGTGTGATTTGTAGACCTAGGTTGAAGAAATATTGAAGAGAAAGATTGGAAAGGATTTTTCAAGTGTTCAAAGTTGTCAATATTGTCACATCATGTACAAGATCTCATTGAAATACCTCTACAAAGTAGAATTCAACAATTTAGATCTAGAAACTAGGTTGAGAATATAGAGTAGAGATTGAAGAGTAGATTCAGGTTCTAATTCTCCAAAAAATTCAAACTAGACTTGTATGCCACTTCTAGCGTATGAGTCCCAGTATAGTGAAATTTGTAGTTTTTTAGGTGTTCCAGATAAATCTTTTCCATATTTTTGTTCTTGTCCAAAAACCCTAATCTAGGACTAAATTGCCCAAACTGGTGTATGAGTCCTAGTGGACATTAATTTCAACATTATTAGCATTTAAAATCTCCATTCAAGCTTCAATAGGTTTCTAGGTGCCCCTTTGTACTTTTCTAGTTTGTTGTTTTGTTTTACATTCATTTTTAAGTCTTTTACTCAAGTCTTTCATATCGTTAAGTTAAATCATAATTAGGTATTGCATATTACCTATATTTCCAATCCCTAGCTTGGTGGTGAACCACTCTTTAGTTATTCATCATACCCTGGGACACCCTAGTGCAAGATCTTTTTCCCCCCTTCTACATTCGGATTGAGATCTTTAAGGTTTCCTTGTGTGAAACTTTAGGGAAATAGGTCTAGGTCCTAGAAATCCTAGATCATTCCCTAAGGGGGATAGGGTGGCCCATTTCCATCATTTTAGTTGGATTATTTATTTCTATTACATGCTATTCAATTTCATGTGTATTCTATTAAATTATATCATTCTATACATTTAATTTTCCATAATTAGATCATAAGGAGCATTTAATTTAAAATGATTGCACTTAATCCAAATGTTTTATCTAAATAAAAATAAGTGTTTAGGTTATATCACACATAAAATTAGATCATGGAGACATTTATTAAGTAATCTACACCAAGATTATTTAATAGGTCACATTGACATCTAATCTAAATGAGAACACATATAGAAACAAAATACTTATATATTAATCACAAAAGCTTATATACATGAACACCACAATGTGGCATAATACAAACATAACTACATATAAGTGGGCCTATGACTACTAGATCCCTTGGGGTCTAGTGGTGGTTCTTTCTAGGAGATAGTCGATCATGTGTTGCTCATGGAGCTAACCCCCCTCTCGTAGGCCTCAAAGCTCGCCCTCTATAGAAACCATGCGTACAAGTAGTGTGACATGTTCCTACTCTAATCAATCCCTATTTGCATGTAGTCTCACCTGATCTACCTAAACTCTAGCAAGCTCTCCTAATAGTTTGTTGAGCTCTTCCTGTATGACACCCAGTAACTCCATTGGGTGGCTCGGAGCTTATCATATGCAGCCTAAAGCTCTGTAAGTGCAGCGCTCAATTGCTCATCCTAAACTCTATAATCCTCAAGGGAAATCATAGCCTCCTCATATGTAGTCCTCCATCATGCGAAAGGATCAAATAGATCTGCATGGTGCCCCACCCTAGGTGGTGGCCCATGCTCTACTCATGTAGCTTAATGTGGGGGTAGGAAGGGGGTCATCTGTATAATTTCCTTACTAATGAAATCTTGCCACCCTTTGATATCACCTGCAACAAATAAAATATAAGATGTATCAGAACATGAAATAATAAAAAATCCATAACTATAAGTTAAAGCATAATAAAATTAATACATCATTACCTAGGCCACCAGCACATTGATCAAAATATTGATGGGTAGGAAGTGTGGAAAATCCAACATCACTGCTCCCTCCATGCTCATGAGATGTCATGCTTGTTGCACTCATTGATTGTGATTGAGTGACTCTAGAAGGAAGTACAAGTCTCTCCTTGGGGGCATCTACAACATCCACTAGCTTTGTAGAATCGCCTCTCATAAGGTACTCCTCCTCATCCTCCTCATCCTCATCAACCATCTTAACCACTCTATGCTCATCATCTATATCCCTATCCATGACTTTGTTCTCTCTTTCCTCCTTGTAACCTAGATGAGGTTCAGCGTCGTCAATGGGGTCCTGCATAGGGAAGGCTGTTATAGGCTATGCTCCCATCCACCACCACTCATAGGCTATCATGGCACATACATCATCTTGATCTAATGTTGGGGGCATGTCTAGATCCTTGTTAGAATCACTAGAAATGACATCATCAGTAGTAGGTCGTCGAATGTCCCCTAGATGGGCACCACTCTATGCTGCTCTCCAATACGTAGGTTGTGGCCTATGAGGTATCTACCTCTATCTGAAATGTCTTATTATGCAATCTTGGTAGATTGAAAAGACTATATGTAATCATGTCACCCCAATAAGATCCTATCTCGCTACATCCTCACAAGCTATTATGTGAGATCTAGCCACTATAGTATGGTCTACTGGGTCTCCATACTAGATGTCATCCTCATTAATTTGTTGAAACATAACCCTCTAGAGCCATAGGTCCTCAACTTTCCAAATCCATCGTAGTGTGTAGCTGAAATCCCTAGGGTAACCAAGAGTCGCTAGCATGGGATACACTGTCGACCTCATGCACATGATATGCTCAAAGGCCCATACCTATAAAAGTGTACAATCCACAATGCTATGCAACTCTCTATGTACAAAATGCCCAAGATCGTAGTATAAATGAGCCAACATACTGCAACCCCAAGAATGGACAATGTGATGTCACTCCATATGTCGAATAGTATGTACGAGGCCTCCATCTAAGTGAGCAACTCATCTATCTAGAAAAAATGCTAAGGCTACTATGATAATCATAATGTGCCATAATAGGAGTGTGTGGGAGTACAACATCCACTCTATCTTGACGCGTGGTCCCACACACTCTGGAACTATAGGGAAACCAAGCCAATATTGAATATCTACTGCATCTATCAGTATGTCTAACCCTCCTCAAAGTAGACCACTTGCCCATGGATGGGTATCTTGAATATTTGATGGACATCCTCTAGTGTTACTTTTTTTTCACTAGAAGGTAGTTGGAATGTGTATGTGTTAATATTCCACCTCCCAACAAGTTCCATCAACATGGCATCATGATATGTCATGGGTGGCATGAGCTATATCCAAAGTAACCCTATCACACATAATATCTCCTCCTCCTCTATGGATAGTCGAGTCACCTACTCTCAGAGAAAGGTAAAGAGATGGAAAAGGCACTATCGTGCACATGGTGGAACTTGAGAGAGAAAGAAAAAATGATCAATAATTCACCTAAAAAAATTAATAATATAATTAAAAATATTATTAATCTATCTTGGGATGCTTTAGCCAAAACTAGATGCTTGGGCCATTTTTGGACAGGGGTCCAAGACACTTTAGCCATTTTGGGACACTTTGCATCAAAATGGGATGCTTTACAAATATTTTGGATTGGGTTCATTAACATTAAAAAAATCATAAAAAAGTATGTAGAACATAAAAACAAATCAAAACAGAGTGTATAGTGGACTCACCGTGCATAGGATCTTGTCTCACACAACCTCCTCTCATAGAACATCCAATTTGAGGGGCCTAGTATTCTTATTGACTAGGCATGTTTACTCCTCTCTACAACACTGTAATTTTTAAAAGGTAAATGTTAAAATGATAGTTCTAATTACCATTTCCATTCATATAGTCAAATTTTTTAAAGAAAGCATATTTTATTCTAAGAACATTTCATTCAAACCAACATAATGGGGGTTGGAAAACTCCATTTTCAATATCCTTTGTTATGTTGGATTCGTAAAAAATTTCATCCATGATATTATCGAATGTCTATCAATATATGGTATTATACTTTCAATACCCTATCATAGACATTTCTTAGAAATTTGATGAGGTTAGACTGCTACCCTAATTCTACCTCCATAAAGAAAGTATAATTAGGGGGGCATACATCTACCCTCAAATTTGGTTCTCGATAGAAGCTTGATAAGATGATTTTGAACTCCTAACAAATTGGTTTTGTAGGATGCGGTTCCTAACATTGTGGTTTTGTAGATGACTATATTGGGGGCTTCATTCTCCCCATTTGAAAATATATCCATATGAGTATCCTTTTATAAAGCATAAATTCACTTTCTAAGTGCTATAGCTTGCATATGAACATAGTGTCATATGGCTACTAAAGTGGGGGCTAAATGTAGTGTAGAAAATTGTACACCTTTCAAAGTGAAAGTATAATTTCACACTTAATTTGAACCTATTTTAGTGACCCCCCTTTTTGTACATTTTTACCCTTCTAAATAGGCCCCTAATTCCCTTTATTATGTATCTCTAGGCCTAATTTTTATCATTTTCTAACACCACAACATGCATTGAATAAGTACATTTATTAAATTAAAGGCCTAAGAAAAAACGAGTCTTGGAAATTTAATCCAAGACCCATTCACCCAAGGGAAAATGAGTACCCTTTAGGTGCAAAAACCCAATTTAAAATATGTTTTTGGTGGAACCTTAATTATCTAAATTCAAGTTGCTAAGGTCAACTGTCGAGATTTAATAATCAGGAAATTAGAGAAGAATCCTATAAAGTCTAGTCTTTTCACCATTTCAAACTAGTTTGACAAGATATTGAGAGGATATTCACATGATTAGAACTCAAGATAAAGGAGAGAACATTCAAGCAAGCAAGGTTGAAGTCTTGGAGTAGCATTTCATTTATTTTTGCAGGTTTTCAAGCTCATTTTTCTAAGTTAGATCAAGTATTGTTCATGATTTAAAGGTTGATGCCTATGGCATGGATCATGATGGATTCTAGGTTTTGGGACATGCACCTAGACATTCTCCATAACCTAATGACTTGTTTTCTAAGTGATCCCATACTCTATCTTCATTCTACTAGCTACCTAAAGCAAGTTATAATTAGATTTGAGATCTATTAGAGTGTTTAGACTTCTCCCTAACTAGGTCTTTGTCATTTTTGATGTTCATTTAGGGATCTTATTTTGATAAACTTGAATAAGGTTTCTTTTCATTTTAGCTATTAATACCTTACATGCACTTAGGGTTAGGGTTTTAACACATTGTTATTTATTAGTTTTTAATCTTCCTGTTAAGGTTTAATTACCAAACATGGGGTTTGACTGAGGCAAACCCCCATACAAACTAAAATTTTTAGTTTTTGCTACAAATATGGAGTTGGCACTGAAGATTTGTAGGTTGTTGTCAAAATTTTGGGACTCTCCCTTTTGAACTGGTGCCCCATATTAAATTTTGGCTAAGTCAATGTCAGACAAGTTTTTGATAAGTGTTTATAAATTGGGCGGTGTTTTGGTTACTTAGTCTAACTCCTCATTTAACTACCACCATTCTTTCATTTATCATCCTTTAACTCGGGTAGTATTTTGTGATTTTGTTGTAACTCGTCACATGCTCCAAGGTCTTTCTTTTTAAGTTTTGGTGGTATGTATCCAAGGTTCATGAACTTACCAAAAAGGTCGTCGATAACCTTTTCAAATTATTTCAGATCTAAGCATGAACCTAAGCACTCCTTATAACTACAATGGTGATTTGTATAGTTTCATGAAGTTCCCACCTTACCACCAAAAGAGTATGTGCAAGATCATCATGGAAAAAATAGGCCCTTAAGTGGCGAAAAATTCAAAAAAATCAGAGTTAGGCAACTTGACATAAAAATTTGAATCAATTATAATCTATATTATTTCAAAAATATGTAAGAATAGAATATGTAGGAAATTGAATGTAGTTTCTAAACTACTAGGTTTATTTAAAAAAATAAAAATCTATTCAAATGGTCAAAATTTAAAATTTCAATATAGTAGTACTTAAATTTTAGGGAAAAAATAAGAAGTAGGTGTCTGTCTGACCACCCTAACCATAATAAAATGATAATATTTTTTTATAAGATTTTAAATATAAGTAGAGGACTCATGTCCCAATGTGATGCATATTTCTTTGTAATTTTTTCTAAGTAAATAATTAATTATGATTTTTTATTACAACTTTTAAAAATATTAAAACTCATATGTTTGACCACCTTAACTTGGTCAAAACTTCATGAAATTCATTTTTTAAAATACTATAGTATGCAAAGCATAGAATATGACACATGTTTTGGATTCAAAAAATGTGATACTATTTGAAAGTTATAGATGTTTTCAATCAGCCTATCAATCAGGACATTAGTTGTAACTCAAATAGAAAATGAATAATATTTTTTTATTAAATTCAAAGTAAAGAATAATTTATATTGGTGGAAAGCTGAGAATCTCCTTTAAAAACCCTTTTTGTTTCATCAATTTTGGATTAAAAAAAAGTCATCAGCCACATACCCATCATATCACCACTTTTTGGCCCATCATGATCCTACACATACCCAAAACATGTTTTCAAGGGAAGTTAAGTGGCCATCATGCTGAGTATCATTCAAAAGCGTAAATGAATGCCATTATGTAGAATTGAATGAATAAAATTCATTCAAATAAAATAGAATTAAAACCTAATGAAACACAAAATGAATCATGATATAGAAAATCAACACCAGGAGTACCAAAATTCTATATTTTATTATATATACATATAATATGTGTACTACTAGAAATATAAAACTTATGTCGGTTACATAGAAATGGAGAAGCTATATAATATCAAAATGGAAATTTATTCTCAAGCGCAAAGGTTGAACACCAACACACGAAGTGCTTCTGTTACTACTTGGAGATGCTCTATCTGAGTAGGAAAGAGCAGGTTCTCGTGTGTGTGTAGAAACTGAGAAAAAAATTCCATATTGTTTCTCACAAGTCCTAAAGGAAAAAGAGTCACCACTTCCTCTAGGGCTTCATTCTAAGGAATAGAAGCAATGCAAATGGCATCACCTATCAAACCACTCCACAGATAGCTACTAAGGTTGGCGATGGCTATTTTCACCTGGTGAAGGAACTCTAGTCTCACTAAATGCTCCGCTACCCACATTCCCCAATCACGACAACTAGAAGTGCAGATTATGGTGTACATAAAATGTTCTAGGAGTGTCACATTGTGTACATGAACTTGATTAAGAAAAGTATCTCCTAATATATTACACAACACTTCCTCTTCAATGTCACTTTCAACCACAAAGACTTCCTTTAACTGATCATTTAATCTCCTGAAAGGAGGACTACACTCATTCTATTCAATGGTGACAAAATCATTAATGGACACACCATTGCTTTGAGCACTAACCGTGTTTGATACAACAGGATGGCAAAGGGAGGCCATTCTTGTGGAATTTATAGAGGGTTGGAAAGACATGTTAATTGAGAACAACTAAGATGATAGGATGGTGGTGCGGTCTAAATTAATGGTGTACAAAGAGAATTTAAGTTACATTCCCAATTTATTTCACGGCGGGACAACATGCATCTATGAGAGTTGTTCAATCCTCAATTGGTGAGGTATACAAACCGTTTTATGATCAATGGCCATGAGGCAAGAGTTAGATCAAGAAGTGCTCAGGAATTGTTTGTAGTCTTTTCAATGTCAATGTAATCATGATGGTTATTTATTATTTCTCGGCCACCAATTTTCAAGATAGAAAGTTATGCGGCAAGAAAACGTTGCCGCAAAAAATCGGTAACCATCAAGAAAGGAATTTGGTTCCTATATCTAAGCAGGAAGACTATTTGGCAGGGGTTCGAGCTCTAAAATTATGTGGTTTTGTAGTGAAGTAAGGAACACTTAGTTTTTATTTTAGTTAGTTCATTTCTGATTGTAATAGCTGATAATCTGTGTGTTATTGGTGGGATGTAATGTTGATTGTATTGACCTATGAGTCATGTAAAATATATGATATATTTTCTTTGTAAGATTTATTCTACTACACTTATTTCCTATATTGTCATTATGAAATCTTTCATCCATGCTTAGATTATCTTTTGTCATTAGTTGAGTGTAGTCTGTGAGTTGTCCCGCTGGTGATCTTTGGGATTTTCTTTTGCATTAATTATATTTTTTTGTATTAATATTTGTTTCCTTGTCACTTTTTGGTTAAAAGCTACTCATTTTTCATTTAATTCACATGAGGGAGTTGTACCTCTCAATTCAGAGGAATGCCACAAATGCAATTGTGGCCTTTCCAAAAATGTTAGTGAATAAACACTAGTACTTATCGGGTAGAGGATTTATATTATCACCATCTTTATCAAAGGGGGCCAATCCATTCGCTAACAAATTTTTGGTGTCCTTGCTAGGGAACTTTAAATTTCTGACAATTTATCTTGTGTGATGTAGCAAGATGGTACTTCCCCATAATGCCATTTTCCCTGTACTTCAACTTGACCTTGATTTGATGCGGGAAAATTAGGAAGATATTATATATTACAATTAAATACACTTGCTTGGAGGTACAAAAGAAGTGTTGTTGATTATATGTGAGTTAATTTTGTCTTGTAGGAAGAAGAGGAGTGGGCCCTACATCCACTGCCACTAGTAGTGGAATGACCCCCAAGGTTGATTTTTAAATATTATAACAACCCATCCCACCGCCCTAATCCACGTCAGAATCAACCTCCCAATCAGCATCTGAATCAGCATCCTGGTCAACCAAAAAATCATCCTCCAGCTCAACTACCACCCCAACAATGACCTATAGTTCCTCCCCATTACTCCTTCAGGAGTTGGTAACTCTAAGTATCATGACCTTAGTTCCTTGGGGTAATCACATTGGGCCTTTCACCCTATCTCAATATAATGATCTGCCACATGGATCAAGGAAGAGGTTTCAAATTTTTTTTAGAAATGGTGTCTAGGATCTAGAAGAATACATCATAGCCATGACCACAATGAGTGGAACTCTGGGCATCCAAAATGAAGATATTTTTTTTAGAATATTCATTGACAGTTTGGTTGAGAAGGCTACTGAGTGATTCAGAGGGCTAGACAAAGGTTGTATAACTAGGTGGGATGTCCTGCATAAACAATTTCTCAAGTGTTTCCAAGTCCCTATTGATGTAACTGCACTGCTTAGAAGTTTCTTCAAGATTGTAAAGGAAGGTCAAAAATCTATTAAGGATTTCAATTATCAATTTAGTCAATCTCTCTTGTGAATTCCTTCACCAGAACAACCAAGAAAGGTGATTCAGTTTCATTATTTATTTTTTCCCTCGATCTTGATATTTAGCTTATGTTTAAAAGAGATAAGGTCACTGTAATCGAACAAGCTCAAACTAAGGCGGTGAATATTGAAAATGACCTAATTAAATTGGTAAGTTGAAACCTAACTAGGTTGCTCTACCTATTGATCACCATCCACCACCCGACCCTTCCCCCTCAAGTTTATAGACAATTACTAATACTTCCCATCCCACCGTTGAACAAATTAACTTGACTGTATTGGATGATGTTCAATCTTTGCCTAATTAGGGAAGGTTTGTGAAGGAAAGAGATTAGTACTAGCATGCCCAATCCTATATTCTAAATACTACAGTAGAGTTAAAAGATGAGCTCAGTTCATCCAATGATGATGAAGACTATACTCCATAAGAAAAATGTAATCCGGTCCTCAAATTTAGTTTCATGCCTATTTCTACAAATAATTCACTTCTTTTAACTTTGAACAGTGAGGGCTAGGAGCTTAGTGACCTTTTGTCCCAAAGTATGAAACCTTCATGTTTGAATATCATCAAGATAAAAACATCTATGTCATTGAGAAGATTTTCAAAAATCCCCTAGGTGAAATTGGTGTGAAGTGGTCAATCAATTCAAACCCTCTCTTTCTTTTTGAAGAATTTAAAGTTCATGACAATGTTTTATTTGAAGGGATCGACTTTGGTTTGTCAGAATAATTTATGGTTGAGGCCACTCATTGTTTCATTGATTATCAAGAAAAAGAGGACATTGTGAGGGTAAAGGACCATGAAGTCATAAAATCACTGAGTAACTATACTAAATATGGGATAATTCATGAAATAGAGAGTTACATTGATGCAAGGGGTGCAAAAAGTTTGAACTTGCCTCAAAGGCAAGAAATATTTTCAGTTAAACTATAGGAAAGAATGATGATCATCTATAAAAAATTTGTATACTTTCCTCTACAACTCTTGCCTTGGTTCAGAAGATGCATACATCAACGGGCTTTTTTAGGTCTGGGTCATTTTCATTAGTTATACCAATTATGCTTGGGTCATTCAAATTCTTTCCTTGGTTCAAAAGATACATACATCAACGAGCCTTTTTAGGTCTGGGTCTTTCTATTTTCCCCTTTGGTAGGTGTCAGCCTACCTTGTATATAGCCTTGTGGTGTGTTGTTTTGGGTGTGTTTACCTTGTTTTTCTAATTGTTCTCCCTCTTCACTTGAATTTATTGCCCCATGGAATAGGATTGGTCAATTACTTATTGGTTCTTGGTCATGTCCTTTACAATCCTTGTCCTCAGTCAGAGCACCTATTTAAATTTTGGGATCCTCCCTTTTGAACCGATGGCCCATACTAAATTTTGGCTAAGCCATTGTTGGGGGAGGCTTTGATAAGTGTTTATAACTTTGGTTGTGTTTTAGTTACTTAGTCTAACTCCTCATTTAACTACCACAATTCTTTCCTTTATCGTCCTTTAACTCGGGCAATATTTTGTGATTTTGTCGCAACTCGTCTAATGCTCCAAGGTTTGTCTTTTCAAGTTGGGAAATTTGTACCCAAAGTTCATGAACTTACTAAAATGGCCACTAATAAAATTTTCAAAGTCTTTCAAACCTGAGTGCAAACCTAAGCACTCCTTACAACTATGACAGTGATTTGTATAGTTTCACGAGGTTCCCACCTTACCACAAGAACATGCTTTTAAGGGAAGTTAAGTGGCCATCATGCAGAGTATCATTCAAACATGTAAATGAAATCCATTATGAAGAATTGAATGAAGAAAAGTCATTCATATGAAAAAAAACTAAAATCTAGGGCAAGGAAAATTGAATCATGATATAGAAAATCAACACCAGGAGTACCAAAACGCTATATTTTATTATATATATAATATGTGTACTACTAGAAATAAAAAAGTTTATGTCGATTCCACAAAAATAGAGAAGCTATATAATATCAAAACAAAAATTTCTTCTCAGGTGCAAAGGGTGAACACCAACACACAAAGTGCTTATGTGACTACTTGGAGATGCTCTATCTAAGTACGTGAGAGTAGGTTCTCGTATGTCTACAAAAACTAAGAAAAAAATTCCATATTGTTTCTCACAAGTCCCATGCATAGAAGATTCACCGCTTCCTCTAGGGCTTCATTTTGAGGAATAGAAGCAATGAAAATGACATTGCCTATCAAACCACTCCACGAATAGTTGTTGCGAATAGCGATGGCTACATTCACCCAGTGAAGGAACTCTAGTCTCACTAAAAGCTCCACTACCTGCATTCCCTAATTGCGATGAACAAAAGTGTGGATTATGGTGTACACAAAACATTCTAGGAGTGCCACATTGTCTACGTGATCCTAACTCAGAAAAGTATCTTCCAATGTATTTCCCAACACTTCCTCTTCAATCTCACTTTCAACCATGAAGACTTCCTTTAATTGATCAGTTAGTCTCCTAAAAAGAGCTCTACACTCAATCTCTTAGATGGTGACAAAATAATTCATGGACACACCATAACTTTGAATGCTAGCCATGTTTGATATTGCAGGATGGTGAAGTGAGGTTATTCTTGTGGAATTTATAGAGGGTTGGTGAAACATGTTAATTGAGAATAATTAATATGATAAGATGGTGATGTAGTATAAATTAATGGTGATATGACGAGAATTTAAGTTATATTCCCAATTAATTTCATGGTGGGAAAGCTTGCATGGGTGACAATTGTTCAATCCTTAATTGGTGAGGTATACAAACCACGTTTTTTGATCAATGGCCACGAGGCAAGAGTTAGATCAAGAAGTGCTCAGGGATTGTTCATAGTCTTTTCACTAGAAATATAATCATGATGGTTATTTATTATTTCTCAACCACTGATTTTCAAGATAGACAATTATGTGACAAGAAAACGTTGCCACAACCAATCGGTAAATGCCAAGAAAGGAGTTCATTTCCTATATCTAAGTAGGAAGACTATTTGTTAGGGGTCCAATCTTTGAAATTGCATGGTGTTGTAGTGAAGGAAGGAACACTTAGGTTTTACTTTAGTTAGTTAATTTCTTATTGCAATATCTGATAATCTGTTTGTTATTGGTGGGATGTATTGTTGATTGTATTGACTTGTGAGTCACGTACAATATAGGATATATTTTTTGTGTAAGATTTATTCTATTTCACTTATAAATCTTGTATTGCAATTATGAAATCTTTCATCCATGCTTATATTATCTTTCGTCATTAGTTGAGTATAGTTTGTGAGCTATCTCATTGGTGATCTTTAGGATTTTCTTTCAAATTAATTACATTTTTATGTATTAATGTCGGTTTCCTTATCGCTTTCTAGTTAAAAGCTACTTATCTTTCATTTAATTCACATGAGGGAGTTGTACCTCTCAATTCAAAGGAAACCCACAAATTCAATTGTGGCCTTTCCAGAACTGTTAGCAAATAAGTGATAGTGCTTATTGGGTAGAGTAGTTATATTATCACCATCTTTATCAAAGGGGGCCAATCCATTTGCTAACATAGACCTTATAGGAGCAGAGTGTAGACTAAGGGCTATAGAATCAACTTTTTATTTTCTAGAAAGGCATACAAAGACCCATTCGCCCTTGGGTGAATGAGTCCTAGTTGGATGTCTTACAAAGCTTTTAGAGTTGGGTTAATACCATCCTAACCTTCTCATATCTGTGAGTTGATTGTTGTTTCTAATAGTGTTATCATAATGCTTCATGTTTCAAGTGATAGATAGGTTTAATTTTTAATGCACTTTTATTCTTCTCCCAAAACTGTTGTTTAGTAATATTTCACTATTTTCTACCATAAGGAAGTTAAGGCATCATAGTGTCCAAACTTAGGGTTGAATCACCTTAATGGTTGTAGGTTAATTCTAATAATTTGTGACACTATCCCTCCTCTTATGGAACATGGGAAAAGTGGATTTATGATTATGTGGACACCCCTTTTTATTTTTATCATGGGTCCCTCATTTCTAGGTCTTCCTATTTCACCCCCTCTTTTCCCTTCGTTTCACCTTGATCTCATTGTCATTTCATGGTCCACATATGTAGGCATAGTATAAAATTTTTCAACAGACTACCAAACAAAAAATACAAGGGATACTAAGAAAGATTCCATCCTACCTTTCTAGTAGGTAAAATTTGTTCCATCGAACAAAGGAGCTTTGACACCTTTCTTGTGAGTTATCCGGATCTACCTCAAGTGGTTACGCTTATTCCTCAAAACCATGACTTTGATACCAATTGTTAGATGCATACAACAATTGAGAAGGTGGGTGAATCATTTGTACACTTTAAAACATCAAAAAACCATCATTAACATTTAGATCTACATTAGCCCTTAAATCCTTAACATGTATTAACAGAATGTAAACATGTAAAGAAATAATGTAAACACAATAAAAGCATAAGAATACTAGATTTACATGGAAAATGCAAGAAGATAAAAACTAGGGTGAGGATTATCTCACTAATATATGAATTGCAACACTGAATACAGTAAGGCTCACTACCTTGAAAGATAAATAAATGCCCACTACTAGTGGCTCACTGCCAAAGATACACTATCCTGAAGAAAGAAGAATAGAAGAAGGGGTGGCTCACTAACAATTTAGACTAATGATATTACATCTCTCATATGCTGAAGGTACAGTTCCAATCAAGTACAAATGAATCATCAAATAGATTGAAATATAGACACATTTTGCTCACTGCATTAGGAATTCATAGGTGTTAGGGATCACACTCAAATCATCACACATACTACTCTTAATACACACAAAAATTCTCCTTATATTTATGCCATTCATGACCTAAGATAATCTCAATTAGGCCAACCTTAAGGAAACATATGCACCTCAACCATGCATCACCAAATAGGTCGGCACCAAACACTTAATATAAATAAGTGAAGCCAAACCATGAAACTACTTAATTGTGATCAAAATCTACATAAATGTACTTTTCAACATTTTGTCAAACAATAATTATCCTCCATAATTAGCACTAGCATGCCAAGTTGGCCAAACCTGCACTAGCACTAACACATGACTCCAAACACAACTCTCAAGGTTTAAAAAAATCTTGTCGAACAAAAAAAAATACTCCACAATATCCATATAACTTCTCATAATATTCCACATCATCAAAACATTCATCACAACTACTGCAACCACTTGAAACTCAAGAACGCATTCATTCTATGCAACAAGACACATTGGCACATACATCGAACACACCAGACAACTTTGTGGAAAAACTTAGCATCTAGAACTTTAAGGGAAGGTAGATACAAATAACATAAGCATTTTCCTAGATTTGAAACACTAGAAACTTCACTATAAAGAAATGCAAAGCAATCTCATTTCTCTTAGACACCCCATTTCACCAGACAGACATACTCTCAAACACATCTTCCATTATAGTATGATCTAGAACCTAAAATTATGGGTATAACACCTTTGAACACCTCTAATTATCAATTCCAAACCACATTCAAGCATGTCTTCAATCATGAAAAAAATGCAAAGCAAAAAACTGAACACTACTCTGTCACATTGAACTCTCTTTTATTCAAATTTTCTCAAAAGCACTTGTAAACCAAGTGAAACAACTTCAACAACATTACTAACACCTCTACAACACATCTATAACATACACAACATGCAACACGTTCCAACTACAACAATCTTCTCAAACACAAGTTAGGCCAACAACCTTTACAACTATATTGAAGTAGGACATCTATGACAACACCAACATGTGTTTACATTAATACAAACAATTTCAATATTCTCTTTATACAAGGGGTTGACATTAATGGCAACATCCAAGCAACTCACAAACAACTTAATCTTCCAACATCTCCAAACCTCCAACATTTTCCTTAATCATGTGTAGAAGTGGTAACTCATGAGGTGCATATGATATATGAGTTCTACCTTGAAGTATAAGTTGTAATACTAAAAGTAATTCATTGGGAATAACATGAGATAAAACAATAATGCATGTGAATACATCTAGTAATATTTTTGTATGTGTTTTTGAGGGGCACATTGAAACTAAAAGAGTCATTTTGAATAGGGTACTGTTAGATTGAGCTAGTGTAGTATGCCCCATAATAGTATGCCTATCCATAAAATAATATTGTTGCACATAATGAAAGAATGAACATTAGGAATTGTGCTAGACATAATATGAGATGAAGCATATAATGACTTATAATCATATGCATTATATCTAGTACTCATCGTGCATGTAGAGGGAATACAATCATAGGGTTTAGAAAACTCATATATAGGTGTATTAGTTGTAACATCCTCAATAATAATTAGGCTAAATGTATCACTATAACATTGAAACTCGTCACAAGGTATGTGATTTTTAATATCACAAGTCATAGGTGAAGGATGATTAGTATTACAGTCATGATTTGAAGTGAAGTGAGTGTTTCTAAAAGTGGAGGATGAACACTATCCAACTTGAAACCTAAAATAGATATCAAATACATGAAAAAAATACCTCCATTGAGAATACATCATGATCCATAGCATAAAATATTATAAAAATATTAAGAATGAAAGGATGATGCATAAAAAATATAGGGAATAATCAAAACATGAGGTGTGTACATTTATATTTTCAATGAAACAAGACCAAAAATATGTCATTTACTTGTATTTCCTAGGGTGATAGGATGAGATAAAAGATAAGTGACATTGTTTAATATACAATATTTTATCAAGCTACAAACGTAGATGAATCCAAACCTTAAGAAACTTGAAATGAATTGTAAAATCATAATAACATTAGATCTAGAATACCCTTATATAAGGGAAGGCATAAAACTATGGTTAAACCTTAAGAGGTGTAAACATTGATGGTTTCACTACTAATATAAAGTAAAATAACCTTTCCATAATTTTTATTGAGGCTAATCAAATAAAAAACATATAAATCAACATAAAATAACATAGATTAAATACAATGACAACTAGGTATGAAAAAACAAGAAAATTGTGGTTCTAATATTAATATTAAATGGGATAGATAGTACACTCAAATAAAAAACTAATCATGAGAAATGAATCTAGTTTTGCACAAAAAAATTCTTTCTAAATGAATAGAAAAAATATTTTGTATCTATAATTTACCTTAGGTTTAGAATAGTTTATCAACCCTTTTGTGGGTTAATTTTGTATAACTATTTCATATCTTGACATGGTGTAAATCTATCTTATAAACCATAGGTCGAATTAGGGAAATTATATACTTTTTAATTTATAATTCACCAAATTCTCTACTATCCATTGAGTATTAAGATTTAATAGTATTCAAGAATATGTTGTAATAAATCCCTAGCTTGCAATGGTTGTCTTCTCCTAGTTCCAAACCCTTGGTTAGATCATGTTTTTGGTCATGGAAATAATTAAAGGCAATACTCTTTAGTCATGTAAATTTTCTAGAATGATAAAGAAAATCTAAATTACCTTGTCATACTCTAAATTGAAAGGTTCTTATAGTGATCATTCCTTAATTGCAACTAATATTTCAATAAATAATCATCCTATTCTATCCAAATTGAATGCATCTGAATACCGTTGCATATAGATAAATCATTCAAAACACATATCAAGGAAACTCAATGTGATAATGAAATTGACAAGAGTTAACATTTTTTAAATTTAAACTTTTTGAATGTTAGGGTCAATTTCATATGGTGTGGGATCAATCCCACATGTTGTAGGATTGATCTTCGACAAAGAGGCTTAAATTTAGAGGTGGGTAATTGATGTATGGATGTGAATGCATGCATAGATGTAACATATAGATAAGGTATGTTAATATGAATGGATAAAGATAACATAGATTGAAATGTAAACAATGAGTTTAAATGAAAAGATGATGATGAATTAAGTTATCATATATGAATTTTAATAGTACATATATAAGTTACATCAATAAAGTATACAAATTTTATGCATACATAATAAGTACTCATATTCTCATTAAATTAATAACTTAAATCAGATTTGACTTTTTAATATAAAAAAGATGTTAGAATAAGATGTTAAAAATTTTATATCCTAATTTTATTAATAATTTTGAGAATATTTAATTTTTAAAAAATAATATAACTACAATTCGTTTTTTATTTTTTATTTTTATAACTTTCTAAAAAATATATATTATTATTAATTGATCATTCACATGGTAGTGAATATAAATGAATTGAGGACATTACTCATTCTTACTCTATAAGAGGACAACATTATCTATATTTCTATAAGTTGTCTATAGATAACAAGAGGAATACTCATTTTTAAAACTCGCATTTAATCATTATTAATTCACAATCCACATTGTAGTGAATATAAGTAAATTGGGGATATTTCTCATTCTTACTTTCTAATAGGACAACATTATCTATTATTTTATTGAATTATATATAAATAGTAGTACAAATTATTTTCTCAAACTTTATATTTAATTTTTAAAACATCGTTATATTAGAAAATATTAGTATTATACACTATTTGGTGTTACTTTCAATACAATTAAAATAGTATGATAGCTATTCAATTCATTTAATAAAAAGGAAATAATGAACATTGATGGAAAAATATTATGATCACCCTCAATTTAAAGGTAGATTTGGCACCAAAAGAATAAATGTATTTTAATAATTTACTATCAAGAATTTGGTATACATGTCATTGAATATGCAAGCTCTATTATTACAATAAATTATAAATAGAGTGGGATTATCTAGGACCTAAATCTGTTTCAGTTGCATCATTGATAGATGGGTAAATTAATTGAGTAGCTGATGAATTAGATAAAGTTGCGCTTGGAGATGTTGAAGTTGAGGTATGTAGTGGAACAATATTTTGTGTAATACTTATATAAGCAGGCTTTGTGGGATCTGGTAATTTGGTCATAGAAGTGTTTAAAAGTGTTGCATATACATTGATCATTGGTGGATGAAGTGATGGGTCTGTCTGTGTACATAAAAGAGCCACATGAATGTATCTTGAAACTTGCTCATTAGGAATACTTTGTATTAGTGTTTTGTCAATCACATCTATAATATTTCCTCCTTTGTAAGATCTCCATACCTGCATAAAAATGATTCATACTCATCTTCATAAGATATATAATTTTAAAAAATTAGTTGTATTAACATATAATATTTTTATCTTACCCATTCCAAGAGGCTTTGAAATTCAAGAGGCAATCTACTATCGCTATTCTTTCTTCCACATAAAACTTCTAAAATGACAATGCCAAAACTATAGATATCAGCTTTGGTAGATAGTTGACCTCTTCGAGCATACTCCGGTGCCATATAACCACTGTATAATCAGAAAGAATTATTAGACAACTTCAACTTTAAAAACAATCTTAAAAAAAAGTTAAATAATTCTTTTTTGGAGTAGAAGATAATTTAAAATTAAAAATAATTTGCAAAGGAAAAACAAATAAGCATAATTCTTACAGTGTTCCGGCAACCCTTGTGTCGGCATGAGTCTGATCTAGATGTAACAACCTTGCTAAACCAAAATCTGATATTTTTGGCTACATTTTCTCATCAAGCAAAATATTGCTTGCTTTGATATCCTGATGAATGATCTGTAACTGAGAATCTTCATGCAAATATAGAAGCCCACGGACTACCCCAAGTATGATGTTCAATCGCTTCGGCCAGTCAAGCTCTTTGCTCCGCTGCGGATCTGTATCCATACCTCCAAATAAATGATTTATGCCTTTAACTTAATCGGCTTAGACAAAAAAACAAATATTGTATGACACTAATTTTAAATTCAGACGGAATAAACCTACGAAATAGTATTTTGTCAAGGCTCTTGTTAGACAAGAACTCGTAAACAAGTAATCTTTCTGATCCCTCTGTACAACATCCAAGTAAATGCACAAGGTTACGATGTTGAATTCTAGCCACCAACTTAACCTCGTTTAGAAATTCTTTCTTTCCTTGCAACGATTGAAGAGAAAGTCTCTTTACTGCTATTTGTACTCCGTTTGGCATAGTGCCCTGACATAAAAGAAAACATATACATTTATGTAAATAAATCCAGAACTCTGAATTGAGTAAAATACTGCTTCAAACTTGTTTGAGATAAATTAATCGAGGAAAAGGGCTCTGAGAAGATCAAGGTAGAGACTACTAGCATTCAGAAATTCAAATAACAGAGAAATCATAAACAGTCGGAAGTAAAGAAGAGCTCAAGTAAGAAGAAAGAGAACAAACAGACAGCATCGAGCAGAAGCAGACAGAGTTACTGAAGCCAAAGAACTGAATAAGGAGCGCCAAACAACCAGCATAAACAGAAGCAGAGGGAACCATAACAGAAACGCTAAAGTGCCAGGCGAAACCATAACACTCACAAAGACATGACCGTGAAGCATTCAAAGCTGGAACAGAGACAGGACAAGGACCAATTATGACGAGTAGAATCTGCAAAGCAAGTGATCTCAGAAGAATAAAACAACCACAGAGAATCAAGAGTGAGGATCCCCATCTGAAGCAGAAACAGGGTGTAGGCCACCAAGGCACCATAGAGAAAGCCCTGATAGTGAGCAGCAGCAAGAAAAAAAGACAATCTCCACTTTTTACACAGGAAAGGGCAGACATTATTTATGGCGCGAAATCCAGTTATTAGTCAACAGATCAATCAACCCTTCCCACAGAAGAGGATTTTCAGAGATTAGGTTCCTCCTCATTAAGCATAGAATTGGCTCTGTAATTTGCTAGAAGATCAGCAGAGCAGTTTATCTCTCTGTAGAATTGACTAAAAGTAGCATATCCGAGTAGATAGTCTGGCAGACTAGATAATTTTTTACTCAGTTTTACTAGATTAAATATCCGAGTAAATATTTGAACAAGTCTATGTAAAACATTGAGAGTGTAGATATGTGAAAATCCTGAAATGTAAACAGATCTGCTCTCAAAATCAAAACAAAATAAAATAAAAACTAAAAGTCCGGTTGTATGGCTTCGGAATTTTTTCCAATCTTTCGTTCATAAGTTATTGTGAGAAAATATAGAAATCTATTTCCTAAGAAATCAATATAAAATACTAAAATAGGCGTAAAGAATGAATAAGTCACCTTGTTCTTTTCAATTTAATAGTGTATATAATGTTGCTGTCCAAAACAAGAAAAAATAGTCGGTTAGGGTCATGTTACCTTGTATACAGCGCCAAATCCCCCCTCTCCAAGTTTGTTATCTTCATGGAAATTTCTAGTTGCGGCTTTGATGTTTTCAAAATTGAAAATTATCTCCCCCTCCTGTCCGATCGTTGAGTCCACCTCTCCATCTAGATTCTCTGGATAAGTAATGCAGCGGGTGGAAAAAAATACAATTTTGTATCTAGCTAGAAAGATTCTTACCACAATTTGCTGGTAAAGAAGAGAAATTTTTGAAACAAATTTGATAAATTATAATTTCACAATTTGATATGCTGTGGAAAATACTTCTTATTTATCAATTAATAAGCTAAAGGGGCTCTCTAATGAATGGTTGATAAGGGACAACACTTGCTGAAGGTTTTGCAAATGGAGTTGCATGCTAAGTGGGGTTATTCTTGGAGAAAACTCTGTGGTTAAGTGCGCTTGAGCTGGAGTAGTACTGGGATGGGTGACCTCCTGGGACAACCTAGTGCTTCACCCCTCGAGCATCACCTAGATGCAATGAGTGCTAAGTGGATCATTCATTATAATGAGAGATGGGTTCTTGTGAACCACTACTCATGAAACATGGGTCAATGAGTTTGACTCATAAAACTACACAGTTGAATCCTAATAGCAATATCACAATTTGACATGCTATGGAAAACACCTCATACTTATCGAATCATTCATTATCATGAGAGATGGGTTCTTGTGAACCACTACTCATGAAACATGGGTCAATGAGTTTGACTCATAAAACTACACAGTTAATCCTAATAGCAATATCACAATTTGACATGCTGTAAAAAATACCTCCTAATCAAATTCAGTAAAATTTCCCCACAAAAAATACGTTTCCTTAACCGGGCTGGCATCCATGACACTGCAGAATTGAATTTTTTTCGAATTGCAAATAGGCATAACAGTAACATGAACAACAAGCCACCGACGATACCCAAAATTATACCAATTTTGCTTGGAGATTTTTCTGCACAAGAGATTAATATGTATGTTAACTTCACAAAGCAAAACAAACCCTATTTTGGTTATTTAAAGAATAACAAGGAACAATTAAAATGAACTAGAAACAGCATTTATAGCAGACATAATATATATGGGATTTCTCGGCATGACTTATGGCTGATTTGGGTATTTTAGTAATAGGTCACGCGGTAAACCCTTTTTTAAATATTGCCGTCACATTCCTCTTCTATGGAATTTGTCAGCATACGAGGATAATTAGAATTAGCTTGGAAAGTAATTGATATGCATACTACTTGGTGTTGGAGCTGATAACTGTTGCTGCTGAATCGGTGGTGGAGAAAACGGTTGGAGGGGAGACTGTGGTGGTGGTGGGGCAGGATTGAAGAATGGGTACGTTTCGTAACGAGCAATACAACTTCTGGAGTTGGCCCCTCCTCCTTGAAAAGTTCCATTGTCCGTCAAGGTCACATTTAACAGATGACTAATTGCATTTTTTAAGCATATTTTACAGTCCTCGGCAGAAGTCAAATCCCTCCAGCACTGAAGCAGACCGTTTATCCGATAAGATGTAGAGGTAGTTGTTGATCCAGAAGAATATCGAATTGGGGATCGAAGGGCTTCGTCTGACAGATTTCTGAAAAGCTCTGTAACTGCCGTACTAAACTCGACAGGCTGATATATGACCTTCTCTAGTGTATTGTAAAAAACCCTTGAATTGGTATTCAGTATTCCGAAGAAGGAATACGTCTCGTAGCGTATGAAGCACTCGTCCAGCCAAGCACTGCCGCCTCTGGCGTTTCCACAATTCTCACGAATGGTGATATTTGCGCCTCGTGAACAGCTGAAGCATTGCTCCACAGTTGTGTCTCCCCTACATGGGAGGAGACCATAAACTGTGTATGGACTTTGGCCGGAGACAGAAGTATTAAAACCTTTTGATGACGATGTATTATTTACAAGATTCTTAAGAACTATGTTAAAATTACTCTCAAACTTAGTGCTTGTAAAAATATTACTGTCGCAATCTCGCGCTGAGTTGCGAACACATAATAAGAGCACAACACAGAGCAACTGTGAATACTCTGCACTGTAGGCGATCTGCATGGTGTTCTCCCCTTCAGATTTCTTTCAAAAACCAGCCTTTCAAAGTAATGTGAAGGTAACATTTTATTGATTTCTTCAACTTCCTGGATGGAGGAGATTTTGCCTGCTGGACCACGTGGAGTTTAGTCTATCCACACATTTAATGCCATTTGAAAATTCCCAAGATTTATTAATTTACCTATAAAATATCTCTGACAAAAAGCTTGTAAAATTCTCAGCATTGCAACGTGACGCGTTGAAAAGTTGTGGGGTTTTAAAAGAAGGTATGATCAGAGCTAATACATTGGTAATGCATGTTTTGTGGGCAAAGAGAATTCGTCTTACATTACAAAAATAATATAGAAATGTTAACAGTCTGCCTAAAATCTTCAGTTTCAAACTAATAATTAAATACGGCCATCAAATTTAGGCGTCGAGAGTACTGACATTCATAGCTTGACTGTTTATTTGAAGTCAGTCCATGTTAGGTAGAGAAAAGTAATTGAAAGTGGAATATAGATGGAGATGTTACGTCCTGCTGGACCACGCAGAGATGTAATTGAAGCCGGCATTAGTGAATTGAAATGTAGTTCATACTCTGGAAGTATCAGAATGGAAGACCATACGACTTGTAGCCTGCCTCTACGTCTCAATAGACTTCGTAGCCTTTTTGTCGTGTTAGAGTGGAAGACCGAGAACTCGCCAGATCTTTGCTTGCCAACATTTTGTAGAAGTCGAAAATATCAGTTCTCTAGATATGTGATTTAAGGAAAATTACAATCATTTAGTTTCTAATATCGTATGGAAGGAACTCTTTACTCCTCTCTTTTTCATAGGTTGGGTATAAAGTGACAATGGAATTGGTAACTGGTCTTACCATTACATTTAAATCTTAAAATTAAATTGTATTATGAGAAATTTATTTATAATGAAATTATTTATTTATATTCAATTTATATTAGTTTTTATTATAAATTGTCATAAGTTTTCATTATATTAGAACTGGAAGTACCCATTACAAATCAGTCATAGAGACAAACAGCCATATTGTCATAAGTTGTTAGTGATTGATATTTTAAAAACAGTAATTATTAAAGTATATAATTAAATATAGTGAATAATAATACTTAAATTTAAATGAAAATGTGTGTAATATTACATAATAAATTATTATATTATTTGTCTTAAGATTAGAATATTATTCTTTCTATTTATAATTTGCATATACAATGTGAAAATGTATTTATAAATTAATTTGAAAATCTATCAAATTTTACTATTTCTTTCAATTAATTTATGTCTATTCTTCCCTTTTAGTATATAAAGAAAGTGATATTTATTAAGTATACTTCAATAGGGCTACCATTTTGTCCCTAGCAAATATTGTCTTGGGTCAGTCCATGGAAATATGCGTATGAGACTTGAAAAAAACGTACATTAGATAGGCATACACTTTTCAAATATTTGTGTAAATCTAGAATCTTTTGAGTATATTAATTTATGTTTTTCAATGTCTTAGGAGTAGAGAGGACTTGTGAATTCTAGATCAATGTGTGGATGTAAAATAAATAACAATGAATGTCTTTGAATATTAATGAAACATTAAATTATGCAAACTATGTTATTAGTTGAATCACTATGAAAAAATGAAACAAGTAAACAAAATTTTGAATTTAGATTTTAGAAAGGAAAGGGTAGATGTATAGATATTTAATAAATTCTAGAATAAGTTGAATATATTGGAGTATGTGCATATATGTATAAGATGGGGGTGAAATATGTGTTTATATGGGTGAAAACTAGATGAAGATTCTTAGCATTGGATAAGGTTATGCCATTTCTCAATATATACACATAACAAGACATTTATTCAAATAAGCACAAAAAATAAATAGAAAATGGAATGAGTATGTAAATTTTACCATTACATTTTTACCTACTTTGTTCAAGGTGCATATGAATCCTAAAATCATCATGCATATGAAAGTATGTAGCACTCACAATTTTTTGTATAAAATGAATATTTTAGAATGTGGAGAGATATCATAATGTCCATAAAAATAAATACTTTATGTATAAAGAAAAATATGGTACTACTATATTATATTTTCTAAATAAAAGGGAAGTTTAAAATACATGCTTTCTTACTAAACTATTTAGGTATAATATAGATGCTTGAATAAAATGAACATATTAGACTATGTTTGAATATATGAATATGATCATGACTAAATTTTTGATGATACATGACTATAGGGATGGGTAAAAGCTATAGAAGTGAACCCATCATTACGCTAGATTGTTGCATTTGTTGATGTCTATATCTATCAAGATATATCATTAAAATGAGAATAAAAATAAATGGGAATTAACATAAGTATATTGATATCACCTTTAATTTTTTTCCCCACTTATTAGGTGCATGTAAATCATATACTGATCATGCATGTAAAATTATTTAGAACTAAAAATTTGTACATAAAATAAATGTCTAAACATAAAGTAATATAATGGGGTTGTATATTAAATAATAGACCCTACTTAATGTCATCACTAAAGGTTGTCATGTTTCCTCTCAAAATCACAACTTTGATCCACCATAGAATATGTCCACTTTTCATGTAAGGGTGAATAAGTAAAAATAGAAAAAGAGAACAAACTCACCCTTTAACAAAGGAAAATTTGGGTCAATTATACCATAGAGAATATCCACTTATTCTTAAACATTTGATAAAATTGGGAGAGTGTTTTCCTAAGTTCAAATAGGAAAAAAAAAGAGAAATAAATAAATATAACCTACACCATGGCCAATTGTGCCCTATGGTTGTTGTGAATAAACTTTCATGATCTCATAGTGAGAAGATAGAAATAAGTGCACACATGCAACTAGAAAATATGCATTTCCTTTCATAAATTCCCTTAAAATTAAATATACATGTGGAACTTTAAACCACACTAACACAACCCTTTTTGTGTATTTCAACTTGAATTCAATTTGAATATAGGAAAATTTGTGAAAATAATATTAGTTTTAACCATATATCAACTAAGTGTATATGATTTTTTGAACTTAGTTGCATCAAACACAAGAGAAAAATAAATTTGAAATGAGCAGAGTGTGGGAAGACGTACTGTGGTGGGTGAGAATCTCTTGATTCCTGTCCTCTAGTGTGAGGGAATTCTGGAATTTCTGTTGGTTAGGGTGGGGCTCCTAAAGATTCAACCAAGTAATCTATGTCTCTTTTTGTTCCCTCTATGGTGATACCTCCTCCTCTCAACTTGAAAAAACTTTTTATAAAAGTTGCTAATAAAAATGACAACACAGTCAGAGATGGGGTCCAATTGGTACATTCTGAGGAGGAAACAACTTTAAAAATATTAGACCCATCTCTAAATAGAATGATTGCAAAAATGGAAAACTATTTGATTGGTAGATTTGTGGGAAGAAGGCCCACTATTGAATCGGTTCACAAGTGGGCTACTTCTAGGTGGGTTGTTAAAGGCTCTTTCACTGTTTCAGCTCTTTCAAAAGGCATTTTCTATTTTAACTTCAATCTTCATGAGGATTGTGTGGTGGCTCTCACTAGGGGCCCCTGGTTCTTTGGTAAGAAGAGCTTGGCCTTGTGTAAATGGTGACCTAGTTTTGACCCATCGACTCACTTGGCAACTGCTCTTCCTACCTGGGTTTATTTTCTAGTTCTTCTATTGGAGTTCTAGGATGAAGAAATTACTGTGGGAGTGGCCAACTCCTTTGGCAACTTCATTTCATTAGATTATGTCACCAAAGAGAATTCTAGACTAGTGTTTTTATGCATCTATGTTAGTATCAAGACAAATAAGGTCCTATCAACCTTGATTATTTTGAAATCCTAGCTTGGTAAGTGGTCCCAAACCATTGAATATGAAAAATCTACTCTTTTCTATCAAAATTTATCTTCTTTTTTTCATCTCTACAATGTTTTCCCTAAAGGTTTTCTCAAGCCTCTTGTGGGTAAAGACAAGGCTTCGACATCCCCTCCTCCTGCCATTGTTGCTATGGGTCCCTTAGCTGTGAAGTTGTCCTCCCCATGGACTAGATCCACCTCGGAATATCCTATTCCCTCCTCTAGTGAGGTTTCTCTCTCTAGCTTGCTTGCCCCTTCCCCTTCTAAGGCTCTTGCTTTGGCTAAGTTGTATCCCTCTATTCAGTGCTTGATCTCCCCACTATCCTCTCTTGTAGTTGACCAATCTTTTCCCTGAAGTCCTCAAAGTTTTATTCGACAGTCTTCACCTTGAACCTGTCTCCCCTGTTGCATGATGATGGCCCGCAACTAGTGTCAAAAGATATTACAACTAGTGTTTCTCAAGTCATCCCTTGTATTGTTCCACCTTCCTCGATGAAGACTAGACCCTTGTTCAACCCTTGGAAATTGGTGGATGTTAGGATGACCGCTAAGGCTAGTAGGAAACTTGGTAAGGTCACCATACAGAAAAGCACAACTAAGGATATTGCAAATGGCAATCAGGAAACATTGGAGTAGGTTAGCTCCAAACATAGTAAGAAATGCTGATCCTCTCATGGAACATACGAGGGCTCAATATCCTTTATAAGATGTATATTGTTAGGGATATCATCAAAGAGTTCAAGCCTAATGTTCTTCTCTTACAAGAAACCAAAATGACAGCTACTGAGTTTGATAAATCTGGTAAGTTCATCTGGCCTAACATCTAGTTCTTGGTAGTGGATGTTGTTGGGGCTTCTAGTTGTTTGGTTACAATGTGGAGACCCTTTCTCAATGGTTCCCTTGTTTCTAAGGAGAAATTTTTTCTCAATGTTGGTTTTACTGAAAGTTGTGACCTTCTGTATTGGGTGTTATCTAAAGTGTACACACCCAATAATGTGGTTCAAAGGAGGTCCACCTGGATTGACCTACTAGATTGTAGAAATAATTTCTTACATTGTAACTGGATGGTGATGGGTGATTTCAATGCCCTTCTTTTCCCTTTTAAAAAGTAGGGGGTATTATGGATCTATCAGATAGTATGTTGGATCTCAACTCCATTTTGCATGATGGTGGGTTGATGGATTTGCATCTTGAAGGAAGCTCATTCACTTGGTCTAAAAAATGGCTAGGGGACAACCTCATTTAGGTCTAGCTTGATCAGTGTTCGGTCTCTTCCTGTTGGGACACTACCTTTCTCTCATTGTTCTCTCTCATTAGAGTTGGTTTAGATCATACCCAATTACTTCTTCATTGGAGCACCCCACCTTTGGCGAAAAGGACTTTTCATTTTGAATTTATCTGGACTTATCAACCCTAGTTCAGGGATCTCTTGGCCTCTTGGTGGGTGGGCCGTGGGTGGGGTTCCACTATGTATAATCTCGCTCTAAAACTCAAAAATCTCAAATGCAATCTCAAAGTTTGGAGTAAGAGCAGCTTCGACAACATTTTTGAAAAGAAGAATTCTATCAAAGACCATCTCTAACAAGTTCAAAAAATCTTGGATTAGGTCTTTCAGGGGGATCTCGCTGATAAGGAAAAGACCTTGCTTATTGAACTTCATAAAATTATTAAGAAGGAGGAGGTCTATTTGGAAGCAGAGGTCCGAGAATGAGTGGCCCCACGAAGGGCACAAAAACTCTAGATTCTTTCATATTATGACGATGAGGCATAGGAAACATAATTTTATCTCAGAATTGATCCTTGATGATGGTTCTACTGTGACTAGTGAGGATGATATGACTCGTGTTGGCATGTCTTTTTTCCACAACCTTCTAAACCATAACTTGATAGAGTTTTTTTTGGAGATATCCTCAATGACATCCCTGTAGCTCTTTCCCAACAAGATGTATTGACCATGGAAGATAAGGCCTAGGTAGAGGAGGTCTACAAGGTGGTGTTTTCCCTCAACCCATTCAAGGCTCTGGGCCCAGGTGGCTTCCCATGACCTTTCTTTTTTCAAATGTATTGGGATATTGTTGGTCAGGATGTCATGGTTATTGTGGCTAAGTTCCTTTCTTCTAGAAAAATCCTCAAGGAATTCAATAAAAATTTCATTGTTTTTATCCCCAAGCATCAAGGGGCCATCAAGTTGACTAAATTTAGACCTATCAACCTCTGCAACACATTCTACAAAATCTAATCCAAATTGCTGGTTAATTGCATTAAACCCCATTTGAACAAGCTGATACACTTTGGCTAGAAAGGCTTTGTGCCTAGAAGGCAGATAATAGATGCTATTATGTTGGTGCATGAAACCCTCCACTCCATGGACAAAAGTAGAAAGGAAAGTATGGATCTAAAGTTGAATATCACTAAGGCCTATGATAAGGTGTCATGGGACTTCCTTTTCGAAGTTATCTGTCATTTTGGCTTCTTAGGTAAATTGATGAATCTCATCTAGAGTTGTGTGACTTCTCCTAAATACTAAGTGATTATCAATGGCACTTTGTAAGGTTTCTTCTTGGCTACTTGTGGTATTCACCAAGGTGATCTGATGTTCCCCTATCTCTTTAGTTTGATGGCAAAAGTTCTTGGTTGTAATTTTGAATGGTTCTCTGGTGGGATTTTCACCTTCATTTGTGTCTTGCCCAATCTCTCATCAATAATTTATGGATGATACATTATTGATGAGAGAGGCCACCTTGGCAGAGGCTAAAGGTTGGATGGACACCCTTTCAAAGTTTTCTTTGGCCTTTGGGAAATCTATTAACTTTAAGAAAAACACACTATTTTTTTCTTGAATATTGAGCCCACCCTCCAAGCTATGATTTCTAGAATTTTTCAATGTCAAACTCTCCCTCCCTTTGACTTATTTTGGTATGCCGCTTATAGTGGGAAATGTGGATAATTATATTTGGTCTACTCTATTGGAACGGGTTCAAAGAAAGCTCACTTCATGGAAAGGGGTCCTTCTCATCAATGCTACTAAGCTCCTCATTCTTAAAACCGCCCTTCAAAGTTTGGTTGTGTACCTTATGTCTCTTTTTTTCATGCCTGCAGTGTGGTTAGAGAAACTTGAACAAATCCAATGTAGATTCATATGGTCCGGGACTAAGGAAAGGAACAAGTTCTCCTTGGTTAATTGGGATACTATGTGCTATAGGAAATGTTATGGAGGGTTAGGTTTGAGGAAAACTAATTGATGAACATGGCTCTTATCACCAAAATTTCATGGAAGTTTCTCAACAATCAATTTGAATGGATTACTATCCTCAACAATAAGTATCTGCAAGGTCATCATTTTCTTTCCCTGTTGAGCAATGAGGTCTTTCCTTTTGGTTTGGTGATCTAGAATAACCTTTTAAAAACTTGAAATTTCCTTTCTTCTGGGGCCTCTTGGCTAGTCAGATCAGGCACTTTAGTTTCCTTTTGGGATGATAAATGTTTTCTCTCAAGCTCTTGGCATCCACCCTATTTTATTTGTTATTCGTCAAGACCTTTTTAATTGGCTAGGTGATAAAGTCTTAGATTATATTGATTTCTCCCCTGATCCCCCTAGATGGAAGATTGACCCAAATTGATTTGATCCCCCCTTGCGGTTGGCTACTGAAGAACTTCTCAGAATTGTCAAGAATCACAAGTTCTTTCCCTCTGATATTCCTAACTTGTTGGTTTGGAAAAATTCCAAGGATGGCATCTATTCTATTAAAACCAGTTACAACCTTCTATCTAGTTCTTGGAACTCTTTTTTTGATTGGATGTGACTCTAGCATGACAGTACTTTACCTAAAGTCAAATTATTTTAGTGGACTATCTGTCACAAATGGATCCTCACTCTAGATAATCTAAAGAAAAAGGAACTCAACTTGGGAACTATTATCTTTTGTGCAAAGGGTATGTGCAGGATCATGATGGGCCAAAAAGTGGCGATATGATGGGTATTTGTAGGGTATGTGGCTGACGACTTTTTTTACCCAAAATTGATGAAATTAAAGGGGTTTTTAAAGAAAATTCTCAGCTTTCCACCAATATAAATTATGCTTTACTTTGAATTTAATAAATAATTATTATTCATTTTCTATTTGAATTACGACTAAAGTCCTAATTGATGGCGATTGAAAAAATCTATAGCTTTTAAATGGTATCACATTCTATGCTTTGCATACTATAGGATTAAATTAAGAAATATTGAATTTCATCAAGTTTTGACCAAGTTAAGGTGGTCAGACATACGAGTTTTTATATTTTTTAAAATTTGTAATAAAAAATTCATAATTAATTATTTACTTGGAAAAAATTACCAAAAAATATGCATCACATTTAGACATGAGTCCTCTACTTATGTCTAAAATATTATAAAAAAATATTATCATTTTAGTGTGGTTAGGGTGGTCAGACAGACACCTACTTCTTATTTTTTCCCTAAAATTTAAGTACTACTGCATTGAAATTTAAAATTTTCACCAAATAGATTTAAAAAGAAAAAATAACCTTGTAGTTTAGAAACTACATTCAATTTGCTACAAATTCTATTCTTACATATTTTTGAAATAATATAGATAACTTATTCAAATTTTTACGTCAAGTTGCCTAACTCTAATTTTTCTAAAATTTTTGCCACTTAAGGGCCTATTTTTTCCATGATGATCCTACACATACCCCAAAAATGATGTCCAATCCATTCCTCACTTTCTCTTCCAGGGCTCCTCTTGGCAGGTTAGGAAAAAATTCAGTCCCTTTTTCAATTCTATTGGGTTTGGAAAAAAGGATATGCATGAGATTTTGGACTATTGGTCCCCTTCGATGTCTCACCCTCTACTCGTTGAGTTGTGGTGGCAATCATTGTTTATCACAAGTTGGGTTCTTTGGAAGGAGCATAATAACAAAGTGTTCAAGAACAAAAATTCTTTGTGGCAGGTGGTGGCCAAAAAAATTATCAGTTAAGTTGTGGAGTTGATCTTTGTAACCCCATGTGAACCATAGGTATTTGGCACCCTAGACCTTTCTAGCACTTCTAGGGTTTTTCACCTAAAAGGAGAAAGAAGGGCCAAAAGATCTAGCTAGGTTCACTCAAATTATGCAATGTATGATGTTACTAAGACTAAATGGAATCATCTAAGTGCAGTTATATGAACTAATTGAATGATTATGCATGCAAAAACCTAAGATTTATGCAATGTTGGAAAACACAATGTGATATGCAAACAACGAACTATGAATGAACAAATGCAAAACAAAACATAAAAGGGATAAATTAGAGTTTACCTGGGAAGAGATTTGAAAATATGGAATCTTTGAATGTTGTCTGTAGTCATAGAAAATCACTAGTGAGACTCATTCGCCACTGATGGTGAATCAGTCCTGCTTCTGATGAAAATTGTTGAGAACAAGTTTCTGAATGTTGGGATTCAAAATCTAACAAGATTTAGATTTCTAGCCTTAAGGTGGGACTCATTTGCCACTGATGGTGAATCAGTCCTCTCCCAAAATTTTGAGAAATTAGGGAACAATTTTGTAGCACCAGATTTGAGGTTGTCTGTTTGTTGGGTTGCCGAAGTCAATTCTATAGAAAATAGATAGAAAGTCTTCTCCAAGCTTGAAATAAGGTTGATTTGACTTGAAACACTTTGTTGACTTCTTGTCCACTTTCCAACACCTAAATACTTGTCAAATCTGCATACACAAATTTGCAAACACACAAGCAAGAGGGGAAAAATGGTTAAGGGTTAGGTTATAGGGATTCGCCTTGGTCAAATTCCACTTTGGTAATCAAACCCTTAATGAAATAATGAAATAAAGGAGAATGATAAACAAATAACATGCAAATGATATCAACTTACCAAACCCTTGTTGAAGAAAATCTAAAGATATGTTAATGGTTGCTCTTGAATGCTTGATTGATGCTTGATTAAGTGATGCAAAGTGCTTGAATTCTTGAAAGAATGAGTGAATAAGTGAATTTGATGAATTCTTGAATGAATGGGGGGTTAGAATGGATGTGAAAAAACTTATTTATGCACACGTGTGCCTTAGTAACCCTTTGATACCTCATCATAGGACAATATCAAGTAATCTTGAATAAACCTAAAAGGAAATTTGATTTTTTTTTTTAATTTGGAGCCAAGGGGGCTCATTCGCCACCCATGGTGAATGGGTCCCACCTTGGACCTGAAAGTGGGTGTTAGGAATTAAGTCATATTTAATGTTTTTTGTTGGGTTTACATTCAAAATACACTTAATTAAGCCTTATAAGGGAAAATAGTAGTCAAATAAAGCATAAGAAAGGTGTAAATTATAAAATTATGCCTAGAAAAGTGTGAAATCTTGTTACAATACTTTACAACACTTCAAAATAGGACTTGTTTAGTGATGAAAAGGTGATTTTTAGGTGAATTGTAATGAATAGAGCCTAGGAAGTGTAGAAATGTTTTTCAACACTTCACAACACCTTCACAAGATGTCATAATTTGAGTTTGAAGGACCTAGATGTGCATATTCAAGCCAT